>FWPY01000073.1:0-351148 GCA_900174645.1 Sonneratia alba
AGGGGACGTTCAAAGCAAATTCAATTGCACAGGAGGGTTAGTTTCACACAGACATCGGGCGAGATGATAAGAGGCTCATTTCAACATCATTTGGGACACTGCAATGCTGGGGGCTTGGCTGGAAGGACAGAGACGGCTTGCGCTGCTGAGACACAGACATCATCGTCCGGGTGGGGCGGCGGGCAGGCGGCGCTTGCTGCAAGCTGCAAGCGGAGCTCAACGAGAATAGATCTAGGGTCCGCGCAGGTAGAGGAGTCGCCCAGAATCGCTGCGCATCCAGAGGGGTGCTTTACGTGCTGACCAGGCTTTCACTGAGGGTGGGACCCACAATGGGGGACACTCGGTCCTTTCGCTAATTGTGATCTTTATTGATTGGCTTGACTTTAGCTAGAAAACCCTAATCTACAATTAGGTGTTCGGGCGCTCATCCGTTTTTACATCAGGGAGTGAAGCAAGTTTGGGGGGGCGACGCAGGAGGCCGGGATTTGTGTGAGTGCCAAGTATAGATGGTAGAGGGAGAAGCTGGAAGGAAGATAGGCAAACCGGAGCCCCCGCCTAGAGTCGAAGAGGCAGAGAAGATGTATGAGGGAGGAGGTTTTGGCAGGGAGAGAGGGTTGCGCAGAGATCCGGGTAGGAGGCGGGTGGATGGAGATGGAGGCCTGGGCGGTCGGAGAAAGAGCTCTCACTTTGATAAATGATAGGTATGACCTAGTTGTCGGGGATCTATATGTTTGCGCAGGTAGCTGGCGAGAGTGGGAGCTGGAACGAGCCCCGAAGTGGCAGGCAACAAGGAGTGATTTGGGGGCATACGGATCGAGCCAATGGAGGGCGGCCGCACACACCACATATGAAGCCGGCACGTTTGACTGATGAAGGCGAGGTTGCACTCGTAACGAACGGCGGTAGCCTTAATACGCACCAGAGGTCGACAGGCGCGGTTGGGCCGGTGGGGACGGTTGGGGTTCGGTCTCTGCGGTCGATAAAACTGGTGCCGTTCAATCGAGATATGTAGATATTGAGTCGGTCGGGGTGTTTTTTTGCTGGCCGTTTACTCTCTTTGGGCGGGGATTAGATCATGGGCCAGAATCTCGTTATCCTTTCGGTTTCTTTCCCTAAAACCACACGATGGAAGAACCGGGATACAGGCTAGGGTTGTTTTAAAGAGAGGCAAGCCGGAATAAAAAGAGAAAGGTTATGAAAATTCGAATGCAAGCCGGGGAAGATAATGAGAGACTGAGATGGGGGAGGGAGGGTGGGAGGAAGGGAGGGTGGTAAGGGGTGATGTAAGGGTGGGTTTGGGAGGGAAAACGGGAGGGAATGCAAGAATGTGCGGGGAGAGAGAAGGAGAGGGGGAAAGGGAGGAAGGCATAATGAAGAACATTGTTGAGAGGGCAGGAAAAGCTGGTTGGAGAACGGGAAGCAGGGCACATGGGATGGCCCCCGTGAACCAGCTCAGTCCTCACACCGTTCTCCTAAGGGCTTAGGCAGGGACGAAGTTTGAGTACAGGTTTGGAAGTTTAGTTCAATCTAATTTTTTTTGTTTAGTAGGAGGAAAATATATAATTATAATTAATATAGTATTACAAAGGCGAGTTGCTGGTTAATTTACGTCGTAGAGGGAGAGGAGTTTGGGCATTGGATTTATGGTGAGGTAGAATCAATAAAATATAATCGCATATAGGAATTAATGATGAAACAAAGGGCTCTAATACTTGTTAGAGGTTACCCGGGAAACAGGGTTAGGTAATACGGTTTGGTTCAGGGTTAGAGTAAGGAATTCTAATGACACCACTGAAATAAGATGTTGTGGGAGTAGGGTATTCAACATGAGCATATTCAGCGGATATTTACCCGGGTTGGGATGAAAATATGTTAAAAGGGACTGTAGTATTAAAATGTCATATAGGGATTGGGGATTGGGCTATGAAGGTAGGTAAGATGGAAACCCATTAAATATACGTGTAATACATGATAATGATTGACAACTTTTCCTTTGAGAATTAAATTTTAAGTGGGGAATATAATGAAACTCTTTAAAATGTTCGGGCGAATTTACATCAGAGGTCATCTCACTTGGGGATGCTTCTCTTGCATACATGAACAAATACGGAGACGAAGCGCCACGGGGTAGTGTGTGGCTTGGGATTTATACGAAAGAATATAGTAATGGGGGCAAAGGGTCGGAATCTCATAAAGTATTGCTCACAATGTATCTGGGTGGCGTGAGGAAATTCTAAGTATGAGTTCCCATTACATTCCATTTGGTATCGACCCACAAGGGTTTCAATATTCTATGTGAATAAGAACGAACTCACCTACACATCATTTATGTAGTCAATTTTAAATGTTTTATTATAAATCCTTACCATTATGGGGGTAAGAAAATAAAGCTCTAGAAAATAAGAATGATAAAAGTTCTAACAATATATATACAACAATTTTATCAGTTATGTTTTATTAGCCTGGGATAGTTTTGGTAGATATATAATGGTTTTTTTAGTCTCGTTGCCAATTTGTTCATAAACCGGTGGCCAGGTGAGGATTAATTTTAGAGGTTCAAAAGGATTTGAGTTAATTTTTATAATTGTTTCATTAAAAAATTTCAGTCGATTATGCATAAATTAGCTAAATTACACGTCATTAAATCCACTTCGAGTTAATAATTTGTCACATGGTTCAATCAATTACTATTAGAATTTAACAATAATTTCACCGATGAGACTAAAATTTGATGACAAACGATTTGGAATGTCGAGCTAATAAAACTGTTGATGGGGAATAAAAAAAAAAAATTTTTGGGGGATAAAGAGATCAAGGTATTTGACCATAATCAAAGTATAATATTTTTGGATGAAATTAAAATCATTCTTTATAGAAAGATGTCGGATGCTTGGAAATGAGATACAAAAACTACCTTCTATTCCGAGCATTTTGTGGGAAAACACTTTTTCTGCATCGCGCGAGAGCAATCACACGGGGTGGGTTACGGGACGGAGGGGCGGTGTGGAAACCCAGTGCTCGCAGGGAATTAAATAAAACACAAATAAATAAATAAAAAGTGAAGGATTTGGATATGTAAATTCTCGAGAGTGGTTGAAACCCACGCCGCTGTCCGTAAACTCAAAAAAATTGTCGTTATCAAAAGGGAACAGCGGGTACAGCCAGAAAAAAATTGAGTGCGAAAAACTGAGAAACGAAATAATTATGCAACCATCCACCATTATACTTGTACTTCTGGTACACAATTCCAAAAGATATTAACAGCTTTATTTATTTGATATATTCTTTTTTGGGTGAATTTTTTGTTAGAGGGTGGGATTTTGGGAAAAATAAAACAAAGAGTACTTGACCGTATGATTATAATTATTTCATCTTACCGCTTAGAGACACTTTAACTTATGAGAGATTTAAATTTGATACCTTACTCTCATATATTTTAGCGATAGTATGATGAGTTATCTTGATAATATATTATAGATTTTTAATGAGAGAGACAGTTCAAAAATAATTAATGAATTCCACACGGGTGGTAGCCCAAATAGTCTTTTGGAGGGGGGGAGCCGGAGTGGCGCTTAAATGGCCCTGAAGTGTTATCGGGAGTAGTATATTTTTATAATTGTTTTAAGCATATTAAATAGAGTGAGTCGTACCTGTTCGCAACGTGACTTTGAGAGAGCATTAAAATAAATATTTATAATTATTTTTCTTCGAACGTTTGCTATCAGCTCCTATGAACAAACGTGCAACTTGTCTGCGTAAACAAGTACTTTCCTCGTAGGTAGTAACAGGCAAATTATTTGATTTAAATTGCCCGCATTTTTAAATAACTGGCAATTTTTACTTGAAGGGGGGATAGGCCTTGAAACTCGGATCGAGCGTGAGTCGTGCATTCGTCTTCCCTACCCGATAGATACCGTGTCTTCAACTCACACCCCGAGATCTCTTAGGTTTCAATATTATTCCTTCTAACTTTCTCTCCGATGTGGAATTCCATTTCACGACAAGATTCAAGCACAAATGAAATTGTAGAACTAAATCAAATCACTCAACTCGATTGACGACAAAAGTTCGGATAATCTATCCGCTTCAATGAAAATATCAAGCGAGGTCGAGGGCGGTATCTACGTCCATCCAGGGTGTGCCTAAGTAATTTTCCCTTTGCAACGGGTGGTGGTGTAAGATGCCGCGCGTCCCTGTTCAACGTGCCATTGAATGCACTCCACAAGCTTCGTTGGGTGGGCACCTGTGTTAATGCGTGCACTGTTCCTCCGCACAGTACTTAAAAAAAAAAGGGGGACTGTAAGACGGACAGTTCGCTTTACCATACAGTCCCTTCACCATTGAAGCTATAAATTTAGGGGAAAAAAAAAAGGAATCTTCCTTTCTTAGTGTTTTAATTTCACAAAATTTTAATTAAAAGATTCAAACTCTCTCCCTCTCTCTTAAAAACTAAAGCTTAGTTTTAAAGTTATGTGAATTTTAGATTGTTTGCGGCTAGTGGTTTAAATTATTTTAATTAACTCATATTAGTAAGCATAAATTTTTTCCAAAGCTAAATAGCCACAGAGTATGGTACCATTGTAATATTAATATATTTTTACTTGAAAATTTTATAATTCAACGATCAACAGTTAACTAAATGTTATGAGTTTCTACTTTCCTTTTTCGGCCATGTAATATTATTAATTATCAGTAGTTAATTCAACTATTGAACAGCCTCAACCACACCTCAATTTTAAATGCTTCAATCTTCTACTATAAGTTTTGAGAAATATGCTAACTCACCTGCCCACCCACAATTGGCCGAGTGGAGATTGAATAATATAATGAAGTTTGTTCATATAGTTTGACACTTTTTTTCATTTTAGATAATGTCTCGACTTTAAATTTTTGTGATCGGATCAAATTCATGAGTAGTAGTATGACCATAGAGGGTTTGTTTGGAGCAATCGAGCCACCTTAGCTTGAGTTTGGTTATTAATAATAGCAAGACCTATTGTCATGCCCCCACCCTTTATTTCTCTCCGACAAAAACATCCTCATAAGAACCAGCTTTTAACCTATG
Organism: Sonneratia alba; assembly: GCA_900174645.1. Classification (NCBI taxonomy): domain Eukaryota; kingdom Viridiplantae; phylum Streptophyta; class Magnoliopsida; order Myrtales; family Lythraceae; genus Sonneratia; species Sonneratia alba. Next base: position 5,066 of record FWPY01000073.1, read on the forward strand.
CATAGGTAACTTTTTACACGATACGACATGGAATTGAATGATTTTGAATTGAGTCATCGTAGGCACGTGTGACTTTATAATATACTATTAATTTCATCTAATTAAATATATTTTAAATATGTATTAAACATATTAACATATTCAACTTGTTTAATATTGTGTGTATTGTTTATTTGATTTGTCATATAAAATGTGTTGAAATTTATTTGTTAGATTTTATTTGTGATAATATCATTCCCACTTTTATTACTGTAGTACTAAACATGTTGCATACAGTATAATTAACAAATTTAGACATGTTCGAACGCGTTTAGTTTATATTGGTAGGTCATGGGTTGTGGGTCTTTTTACATTGATTGTTTAAAAATGACACAACATGATACGACATAAATTGCCACATATGTCAGAAGAAGAGAGGTACTTGTACGATCCTAGCATGGAATCATCGCACACTCGACGGCACGAATGTCTGAGTGTTTAATTCCAACAACAGTGCAGTGACTAATCAGTTCGATAATCATATGATCCCGCAGCAATAACCATATAATAAGAAGGATAAGGTCGACAGACGACTGTGCCCGTGGATTTGATGTACCTTTTTCTTGGGGCGTCTGATTGTGGAGACAATTAATGATACGGTCGTGGACCGTTCCAAGACAAAGGAAGGATCATAATCCCTCTCTCTTATTATATGGTGTAACGATTTGTGTGATGATTAGTCGTCGTAATCTTCCCGACGTGGGGGCACCCAGCAAACACAACGCAGCGTTTTTGCACCCCGTGTCCTTTCTCGGCCTGCGCTATCTAGTATTTATAAGTCCAATGAACCGTGAACAATCCAAATTCGAGCCAATCTGTCTCAGCCCACTTAAAGAGGGAACTCGAATCGAGGCCCTACTCAAGCAAAAGATGCGCCGAATTATCTCGACCAACTCACGTCGATCTCTTTCCGTCCCCCTCGAGGTACGGCGGTGTCTACATATGGCTTTACGTTTCAAAATATGCGAATTGAGTTTATCCTTGTCGGGTGAGCTATACCTGTCTGCGGGTCGGACACGTTTGAATCCGAATCGGTCGGGCTCGACCGCAAAATTTTGCCCATACCATAGTTTCTTCGCTCGTGAGGAATTCACTTGATGTTGATAAAATAACTCAATTGTGTCGAAGAAATGTAACACAGCTGGAGCCCATCTCACCAGCATTTTTGGATTCATTTACGTTTGAAAACGACTCTACAACTTGCATGCATCGTGCAACACGACTACTATATATATATATATATACATATATTACTTGCTACTATTCAATGCATATAATATTCTACCAAATATATATATATATATATATGCACGCAATGATGCTTCTGTTTCAGGAATTGACGAAGGGAGTAGTATTTAGCATAATTTTAAAATTGGACTGGATCCGGAATCGGTATAGATATGGGTTTCATAGGTTGGATCAAGAGATTCAATGAGTCGGATCACATATTTAATAATATAATATCATAATATGAATATAATTTATAATAAAATCATTAATATAACAATTATATTAAATAAAAGTTTAATATAAAATATAAATATAAGTTTAGCAAAAATAAAATATGTACATTATAATTGTTTTTTTAATTTTAAGTCTGTTGATTTTTCTACCGATTCAATTGGATTCATTGGTCAGACCGGTAATCGGCCGGTCAACCAAAGTTGACCTCATTGAGAGTGCAACTGGATTTTTCATAGGAATCGGACCTGGTGAGTGGCCGGTTTCTCAGTCGAACCGGCTGGCCTAGTGCAATTTTTAAAAGCATGGTATTTAGAGTAACACTATTTTTCGTAAATTCATAGTCGTGGGGTGCGACTTTTGTGAATCCTATCCGGTCGTTTGAATCTAGGCAGTCGATTTAAGACAAGCAGATTTAACCGATGTTGCTGTCAGACGAATAATCGTTCGCTCGACGAGTTTCCATGACATGGGAGGGCATGAAGAAAAACTTAGAGAATCCCATGCTATTCAGATCTCCATCTTCCACATACATATAAGACACAATAATTGAGGCTTGCAGGGCACGAAACGGGGGACGGCCCATTTAAATCTGAGATATGCTCGGTACGCTATCGTTTCGCCCCGCTCTTTTCAACCACTTGGCTCATTCCTCTCTAATTTTTTGTTTTTCGGATTACGGAGGGAAAAAAGTAGAGTAAGAGTTCACACGCAACCCCAACAATCGAGAATTTTTTTCGGTATAAATAATATGATATTAAAATGCTCGTGAGTTTTCGATTAATTCAATTCGAGTCGAATCGGTTTATTAACGAGCAAAGATTCTCTTAATATAATTTTTTTAATTTATAAAACTTGAATATAAGATCCCATTTAAGAAAAGAAAATTCGTTAAACTATTCTCAATCAATAAAAATTAAATGTAAAATTCTTAATCTTAAATAGTGACGGCACACGATGAGGCTGTACTGTCACTGTTATTGAGTCCTACCATATTAATAATATGACCTTTTGTTTCCTTGTTACGGGAGACCAAAGTCAAAAGAGTAGCTCAAATATGTCATCAACCACAGCTTGCTGTCTTGTTGCAATCATCAAGTAGACGGTATTGGTTTTTTTCATTTTTATTTTTTTATTTTCATAAATTCTACATAATATAATACTTGCGTTCTCAATGAACCCGAAATAATTGAGAGTTGGATAAAGTAGATCTTTCTAAGACCAAAATAGTTATAATCATGGATTTTTTTTTAATAATAAGATTTAATATATGATTTTATTTAAAAATATATATACCGAATTGCCGTTGAGACTTTAATAAGTCACATCCATAGATTTTGCACCTATTGAGTAGGGAGGCAAACACTGGTCGAGACTCCGATGGACCTACCCAAAGCCTTAGTCTGATAGATTCCTCTAGATCATTCGTCCAATGATTAGGCTAAGCTCTGATTTTGCGGGTGTCGATAGGCCTTTAATTACGGCAGACAAACAACCTACCCTCTCTCTCTCTTCCCTAAATAAGAAAAATCTCCTCGTTAGAATCTGGTCAGAGCATTCCTATTTTGGGCCTTCCTCCCGTATTCCAGTCGGCCCAGGGACCACTGGGCTTCGAAAATAGGTGGGCCCAAGTGTTTTGAAAAGGGCAGGCGTCATAGGTTTAGTAGGAAGTTGAGTTGACACATTAATCTGCCTCACCATCTCTTCCTCCTTTGATAAGTTATGAGATGTGAATTTTTTAAATGAAGGGAATTTATGTCAAAAATAGTTTCATCCATTTGTGATTGATGACTTTGGCCCAAAGCGTATCTATTGAATGTTGGATTTGAAATTACTTGAAGAGGATGCAAGGCAGATCTTATCCTGTTTAAGATCGATCGATCGATCCATCACAGAGTGGCCCCACTTCTGTAATCGGACACTGACAAATGGTGATCTAACACTTTCTAGTACTTGGATCCGGTTAGGATAGTCATGAATGAACCCATAGTTGATCACAGCCCCAAGGGATGATCGCGACTAGAAGTGTCACTTCGATCACGTTCCACGGTATCGAAATCCTCATCACCATTGATAGCTATGAAGTAATCGTTGAGGTGAAGTAACTATTGTTTGTTAGGAACTTTATTTTCCAACGAGAAGTGCACTAGCTCTCTCCCTAGAAAGTCAAGTAACCAGAATCGACCCATGATCGATGAACGGACAATTGACCCAAAAAAAAAGAAAGACAAAATTCCTTTCTGACATGGCCGTGGGATCAAGAAGTTTTGCTGGTCGGCAGGCCGCCGAGGCCCACGCCGAGGGCGTCATCAGGGACGAAGCCTCCCCAGAACCAGTGCGCCTTCCACACCCCGTTCATCTCGTCGATCGGGACGTTCTTCGTCTCCGGCATGAAGAAGTAGATGAAGACGGTCATGATCACCACGAAGGCGGCGAAGAAGAAGAAGAGGCCGAACTTCATGTGGCAGAGCATCGTGAGGAAGGCCTGGGCGATAACGAAGGTAAAGGCCATGTTCACTGACACGTTGATCGACTGCCCCGCCGACCGTACCTCCAGCGGGCATATTTCGCTCGGGACCAGCCACCCGAGAGGGCCCCACGACCACGCGAACGCACCCACGTAGGCGCAGATCAGGAACAGCACGAAGTCAGCGGTGCCCTTCGACAAGGTCGCTGTGCCGGCGACCCCGAACTTCAGCCCGAGCACAATGCCTATTGCAGTCTGCAGAAGAAGAATCCGTCCGTAACATCGCGAATCCTAGGATGTTTCCTGTGCCGAAAGTCTCCCAGCTAAAATGAAACAGCTCCATAGATATATCAGCTGATGTTTTTTTACCTGGCAGATGAGCATCTGGAGACCGCCTTCCAGGAACAAAGCCCGTCTCCCGAGCCGGTCCACCAGGACTATCGAGACGATGGTACAGACGACGTTGACGAGGCCCGTGACTACCGCTGACATGAGCGACGCGTCATCACCGAACCCCAGCGTCTTGAAGAGAACTGGCGCGTAAAACATGATCACGTTGATGCCGGTGAGCTGCTGGAATGCTGGGATCAGGGAGTTGATCACGAGCTGGGGCCGGTACCTCGGCTTGACAATGTTCTTCCATGGGTGCTGGACCTTCTTGGCAGCCTCGCTGGCGCTAACAAGGTCCCCGAACTCCTCGTCGACGTTCTGGGTGCCACGGATCCGCTGCAGCATTGCCTTCGCCTTGTCGTGGAACCCTCGCTCGATGAGTGAGTTGGGGGTGTCCGGCAGGAAGATGGAGCCGACGATCATCATCAGTGCCGGGACTCCGGCGAGGCCAAGCGAAATCCGCCAGCCCCATCCCCCCTTTATCTTGTTTGTCCCATAGTTTATCACGTTCGCAATGAGGTTCCCGACCGTGACCGCTAGCTGGAATCCCATGTTGAGAGCTCCTCTGATCTTTGGAGGCGCCATTTCAGACAGGTAGACTGGTACAGACTACAGAAATCACAACAGGAATCAGATTAGCAAACCTTTTTCTTCTGTTAGAAAGCATACCCAGATGCATAGAAGAGACGAGTGAAGTGGAATGTACCTGATTGGCAAATCCGACGCCTACGCCAAGCAATATACGGCCGATGATAAGCATCTCGATGTTCACCGCAGCGCCGTTCAGGACTGCTCCGGCGAGGAAGATCACCCCGCCGGAGACCATGGATATCTTCCGCCCAAACTTCCTCGTTACTGTGGCGGCGAAGAAGGAGGCTATCAGTGCGGCGATATAGAGGGAGGAGGTGAAGAGCTGCAGCAGCTGGCTGTCGAACTTGCAGTAGTTGTTCTCACGTAGCGTGGGCCTGGTCGACTTCCTGTAGACCGACGGGAAGAACTTCTTCAAGAATGGGCCCATCGAGGTGACTCCTCCTGCGAAAGAAATCGAAGAATCATCGTCTTAAGGTCGTTTTTTTTCCCCCTGACGGAAACATGTGGGTGAGGAGAGTTTCTCAAGCGAAACCTGAAATCCCGATGTCGTAGCCGAAGATAAGGCCGCCCATGGCTGCAACAATGCAAGTGATGATAACGTTGGCGGTGATATGGCCTCCATAGTTCCCTCCACCTCCTGAAACGAAAGCTCCTCCTGCCATTCTCAGAACCGGAAAATCGCCCTCCTAGAGCCACCAGACGATCTCAACCAACAAAGACTCGAAACCAACAAACCGACAGCTTCAAGGTTCTATTGCCGGCCCGTGCAACTACATGCTACTGAGGAAGTAAACGTTGTACTTCGAATGGGGCACCGGTTAACCGGTTAATCCTCCGACTGATCTGGGTTAAGACAGTGGAACGTCACAGTCTTATCTTAAGCTTCCCTTCTTCTTCAGCTCTGCCTTACGGAGTGCTTCCCTTTGGTTGGTTTAACAGTGACTTAAATATCCCAATTTAGTTCTTATCCATGGGGGCCTCAGTAAAACTTTCAAGGCCTACGAAAGAGGTGGATCTGCACGGACGGGTTTGTGGCAAGTAACTATGGTTTTGCTTGGCTCTTATCCACTTGATCTTACGACAGCTTCCTAATCCACTCCCACATGTTTCGGCTTATTTGATGCTTTTTGAACATTTTGACCGTCAAATGTCCGTGCCGTGTCGCCACGGTTTTTACCCGATCCATCCAGATGGCAACGTCATCTATCAACCGTGTCGTATGGATCACACATCATCCATTGTCTTTGATCTTCGTTCCTAGAAGTGTGGTGGGAAATGATTTTTTATTTATTGTTTTATCAATAGAGTAAGTCACGGTTGAACTTGTATAACTACGTCAAAAAATGACTCAGTTTTAGAATTTTCAATTAATTTTTCTTTACATATTTTGAAATATACGGTTACATGGGTAGCCTTCAATTGTATCAATCTCTGTCCGACAGCAACATTAACTAACGGAGAATTAACACCTCCTCGTAACTAAGCTGCTGCCTGATAGACTCGGACATCGTCAAGAAGTGTTAGAGATGCGTTGTGTACCAGCAATACCGGGAGAACTGGCAGATCATCAGCACTGAAGATCTTGAACAGCTCGTGGTTGCAGGGGATCAATGCAGGGTCTACACTGTTTCTTATTGGGATGGCAATCGTGGAACTAATCGCAGCTATTGGCAGTGACAGGAAGTGGAAGACGGGGGAACTTGTATAGCACAACTGATATCATTAGCTGTCATAGACATTCCACCCGGTCTACACTCACGAGTAACTACAGCATGGATTCATTCAAGCGGTTACATTTTCAATCTTTTGCTATGCCATCCGCATGAAAGTTTAAGCTCGAAATAAACTATGCTGGTAAATATGAACTCTTTCCCAAAAAAAAAAAAAAGGCAATGAGAGACAACTGCTTTACTTGTGAAACAGAACGCAAGATCTCAATTTCATCCCCAAAGTGTAGTAGAAATCAGCTGGGCTTTGAGCAGCATATATTGAAATCAATCAGTTCCATTGTATAGTACATGAGGAGATTCTCCAATGCAGTTTGACAAGTTTCAGATAAACTGAAAGTAAAGCATGATACTGGCCTTAGTAGCGGTATTTGGTGGAGTAGTCCTTGGGAGCAATAACCAGACCACGGCCCTTCCTCGCGCCTCTGTACACTGTTTCCACAATATCGATAAACTCCTGTTTGTCCTTCAGGGCCCAGTTGATCTTGTTGTTGTTCCCAGTCCCGAGATCGATCATGATGTGCTTGTTCCTGAAGAAGAACATCACCGTGGACGGGTCATAGAGCTCATACATTGTGTTGAAGTCAGGCACCTCCGTGATGTCCACTAGGTATATCACTGCAAAGTTTTTTATGGTCTCAGCAACGGATGCAAGAACTTCATCCATCTGCAAAGACAAAAAAAACAAAAAAAAGAAGATGCAAGAAAAATCATGACATAGCTTCATTAAAGAGATTTGAATAAGAGGATGTTAACAAAAGGACATATTGCTATCATGGAACCTTCTCTCCAACCTCTCAACTAGCTCGAGCACTTCCTTGCATCACCGATTAGAAGAGAAACTTCCACTTCATGCCAGAAGGGTTATAAAGAGTCAACCCACAATCTAATAGGTTATCAAGAGCCGATACAATATCAAACTATGTGGCAGGGCTACAAAGAACCATGATGCGGCTAACTATATGACTACAGTACAACAAGATCATGCAGGCTTGTACTTTTTATCAGATTCATCTATAACACTGCAATCATTACTAAAGTCACCGGTAGCTACACAAAAGCAACAATATGTCCCACATGGCACTACCAGTAAAAATTGAAAGCCTAATTCAAAGAGTTGAAACAACAACAAATGAGAACCCCATCGGCCAAATGAAATGCAAGGAAAAACATATCATAAACTCATCAAAGATTATGCTCTTTCTCAAAGTGATTTTTGCTATGTGCAATGGTCGATAGCTTCCACACCAAAGACAACAATTTCCCTAATGAAAATTACTATCCTAATTCCACAAAATCTCAAAGTACAGATAATATGAATCGCCCTCGGATGGGAGATGGTAGAAAAACTATAATGGCATCCTCGTTACTGATAAGAAAGGCTGTTTAGCAGAAAGCAAATGGTAGTTGGTGGGCTAAGGTGGCTATGAATACTATAGGTTTGCAAGGCTCAGTGCTTGAGAAACAGAGCAAATTCGAGCAAGATGCTAGTAACTTTAACCGACAGTAGACATTTTCCACGAAAAAGTTTGACAAGGCACTCGTAGATACAGCAAATTCTCCAATCTAAAAAATGACTACTCTCTCAAAAGTGAAATTTCTGCGGCCAAGAACCCTAATTTCGGTGATTCGGCGCCTTAAAGAAGACAGCAGGTGAGAACCCTGAATGATTCAATCAAATTTGACTTGCATGCAATTTCAAATTCAATACCTGCATACAGGTTTCGTCCCAATCGTGGCCGAATCGGATGACCACGAGGCGCTCCTCCTCAGCCAGGATCGCCTGATCCACCGCCCATCCCGAGTGCAGATGCGGCAATAGATACGACATAGCTCGCCAAGCTTTCCCTCCTCTCTCTCTCTCTCTCTCTCTCTCTATCTAAAACCTCCGCTACTGTTTAGCCCTCGTCCTCCTTTTCAAGAGTACAATTGTCGAGGCTCCGTGTGGACACGAAGACAAGGAAAAAGGCTGTCTCTGTTTTCCGCCGGCGGAAAATTATACGTCAAGTTATTGATAATTTTCATCCAAAAAAGTTGTAATTTTAATTTAAAAAGTTGTAATATTTTAAAAAAATTTAAATCCACTCTATATTAAATGCTGTACCGATGGAATCGTAAAAGTTTACCTCGTGTAGTAATGTTAAATTAATAATCTATATCGATTTAAAATAGATTTGAAACTATTTAATTCAATTACGGTTAGGTTCGTTAAGTATAATGGATGATCTGATTATAAATTACTATTTAAAAAAATATAAATTAGTCTATAACTGCTCTTAAGCGGACCAATTTAGGGTTTCAACATATTTAAATGGTAAATTGTAACTCTTTAATCTTTTTTATTTTTAATTTTTTTTAAAATATTATATTAAATTGATAAAATTCAACAATTAATCTATAGAATTTTGGTAATTTAAGTTAGCTTTGTAACAGTTTTTGGTCGATTACAATTTCAGGGGATTTAACAAGAAAATATGCCTAATTATTCTAATTCAATAGATTCATTTTTTGGACTCATTAATAATTACCTCTAAATTAAATAAGTGAGGATATGGGAGAATAAGAGAGGATATAAGCCAGTTTTAGGTTTTTGAAGGGCCATTTCAGGCCAAATCAACCCATTACACATCTCTCATCTTCTCTAATCCGGCGTAATATAACTGTCATCATGTTACTTTTCATTATAATTATGGCATATTTTATTGATATAAAATTGGAAAATTTTAACAATTTTCTATTGTAAAACTCAATAGGCCCTAATTTTCAATTGGAATATTTCCCTCGATAACAACATCTCTGGGAAGGAATTGATACGTACATTTTCTCCGGTAATTGTTTTACTAAATAAAATCATGATGAAGAAGAATAACTCGATCGCGTTGAATGGTCGATAGAAGTCGCTCAGAAGGGGGCGGATGGCAGCTTCTCATTGGCCAGGAAGTGTCTGACGAGCTGCAGAGACCTCTTCGGTGCAAACGCCGGGACCTGGTGCCCCGCTCCTCTTACCGTCACGAACATTAGCCCATCATAGGCTACTGTCCATCCACCAACCTGACCAGACAAACATGCTAAAAAGGGTAACCACAATCCTACCAATTACATTCGAATTTCACATTTTTTTTTATGGAGATTCGAATCGAGAGCTATAATTGGGTGCGAGCGTCTGGTTGAGTACCTGCCGGCGATTGTACCAAGGAGTCCATTTCTCAATGGTTTTGAACCCAAGCTTCCTCAGTGTGTATCTTGTTCCAGTCACCGGGACTCTTGCATCAGCATCTCCACTGTCAATTACAACACAATTTTCGTAGTGGATTTTCTCGGTTAGGTTGACATCCCAGCTCGACAAGCTACCTATGTCAATCGCCTCAGGGATATATATGTGTACCTGAAGACCCATATTCGAAGACCTGCGGCTCTCAGCTTCTTGATTATGGGAAGAATTGATAGCGGGGCATCTCTCCAGAAGGATATGTTCTGACTGCAAGTAGTACGAGGAGGGAAAATCCCGAGGAAGAACTCAATCCAATCAGTACAGAATGGTTTTGAAGACGATGAAACAACGGGCTCCGGTTAGTCTCTGTTACCTGCAGTGAAACCATGGATAGGGAATTTTAGTGGTGTTTGCGTGAAGCGCAGCTTGAACGTCAGGTCGGTTGAAGTATGCCTCAGTGTAATCCGATGAGCAAGGGTCGTAACCCGCTGGTCTCCCGTACCAATGGACCTGTGAGCCAAGATTCAGAATGAGATGAATATCTTCTGATAGGAAAGCGAAACCCTAGCAGCCTAAGCAACATACCTGGAGCCAACTTCATTTGATTTTAAGTCCTTCGGAGCTCAAGAACAAAAGGAAAGAGGAAAACAAAGGGGCATAGTGCGCTCACAAACTTAGAGAGTAAGCCCGGGACAGCGCCACGGACAAGAGGGAGTTGGCGAGGGCTGCCGGTGCTATTGTGGCTGTCGCAGGTGGGGCTGTTCAGGCTGTACATGTCGATGATCTTGTAAATGTTGTAGTAGTCAGTCATGGCGTCGTCGCATTTAGAAGACTGGTTCCGCTTTCTGAAGTCGCACTCGAGCTTTATCTCCGCGTACAACTCGTCGGACATCACGGCATGGTCCCAGGCATAGTCGACCATCCCTCTCTGATCCCTGTCCTCGTCCAGCGCTGCATTCCCGATCTGGCAGAATGCTCAGATTCATCTAGCAAATCTTGTGGCGAAACTCGAATTTCAAGGGGGCAAAATAACATGATGTGCTTTTTTTCTGACAACCGTGCAGTGATGACGACTACTGAAGAAAAAGGTCGGCGTGGGTGCCGGAGGGAAAACAGCTCACCATGAAACCCTTCAAGTTGATGTAGTCTTCTTCTGCAACATGTTTGTTGCTGTCGAAGATGACCTCGGAGAGCTGCGGGACGTAGTGTCCTGCAAGAATGTATGAGCATATACCCATTCACACATAAACATTCAATTAATGGCCAATGAAGAACGAACGGCCCATCAATCGGAAGAGTAACATGACTTTTTTTTTTCTATTATGTATAAGACATATGAGCCGGAAAATTAGGGGAACAAATGACCATGGAAAGTCTTACGGTAAAAATCGAACCTACAACATGTTGGTTGTTAGTTTGAGAATGGTGTCACTGCTCTAAACTCTCTTTTCCAATAACATAACTATTCATGTAACGATCCGTTGCCCATATACGATTACAATATACCGTGAATCACATCTCGAAATAATTGTTTATCACTTCAGGTTTTTGTATCCAGGTATAAGGAAAATATTACCGGCGTAGCTCTCCCCGGCGATGTAGAAGTCGTGGGACTTGAGCTGAGGAAATCTTCGGAACCAGTTGATGAGAAATGCATACGAGTCCTTAGCTGGTTTTCCCCATGCATGAAAGGAACAACCATGGACAATTAGGAGGATTAATGAGAATTACAGGAACAATTAATTAAATTGGTAATCACAATCAGCACGTGGTAAAAAAAAAAGAATAATAAATTAACTGTAATTACCAACAATTGTGTCTCCCAGTTCATGTATGTCTGAGCTTGTGTTGGTGTATGAGAACCCGACTCCAACAGGTGATTCCAGAAACAGTAAGTTGGCCACTGTAACATTATTTCAAAAAGAAAATTTTATAGACTTCAAATAATTAACAGAAAAATTAATTAAAGAAATGAAATTGAAACCTCTTATTCAATAGTAAGAGATGCCATTAATCAAACCTTTTTTTCTCGATTTTTTTTTTGCATAAACTTTTTTTAAATAAAAATAAGGGGAAAATGAAACTTTTTTTTAAAAAAAAAATTTGGATAACCTTTATTCCATGAGTAGGGGTTCAGCTTAAGCTTGGGGAGTTGTTTCTGGGGGAAGAAGGGTCCAAGCTCTTCAGCTGCTCCGAATCCAATGGACGAACACCCGGGACCTGCACATTTTTAATCAACCAAACCATCACGATCGGCATCGATCGAGTCTCTCGCTCTCTTCAATCTCCCGGAAAATGCCCATGGACTCACTCGTATTTTCCCTTAAGAACATGCAGAATGGACGAACTTACACGGCGTCATTGTTAATCGATCAAGCATAAACGGACTAGCTGAGCAGGCAGACAGACACGAATTTCTTCTGTAGATCAGTAATCGAGTGAGGGTTTTCGAAGAATTTTAAAATAAAACGGGAAGAGATAGAAGAGACCGTTTCACCGATAAGCTAATTTTTACACGAGGAAAGAGGACAGAGGGAATAACAATTAATTGCTCGCCGTAAAATGTTCCTGAGGTATTTCGATCGAGTCTACCTCTGGTGACAAGTTTCATACGGAAATTGCCAGTCAAATTTGTCTCGTAGAGACGAGAGGTACGTGTCGCATTTAAGTTTCCGACAACTGTGGTACGACCAAAAGCATATGTGGGATTGATGCAGTATTGTCGATGTCGACGCAGAGGCCCCAGTCAGACAATATGAGCGTGTCAGTGAATGGGAGTGTGTGGTCTACACTGCGAGCTGTTGTGTACGGGGCCCCTCCCCCTCTGCGGTTGAAAAGGGTAGGGTTTAAGTGGTCCTGCGTATAGTTTCCTCAATTAAGGTTTTGGGTATTGGTTCATAACACACGCTTCCGTACCTCTCAATACAAATAATCTTTTCATTGGGTGTATCCGATTAATCGGGTCATCACTGGGAGTCGATCGACTCTCAGATGTCAGGCACTGCTCATGAAAAAGTAAGCATGATTAACGGGAAGCGTCGAAGAGGGTGAGAGTCAGCTTCTTGAGTGGATCGCATGAATAAGCAAAAAGGGATACTGTCATTACGAGACTTATGGGACGGCAATGGGTCGGGGCGGGTAATTGAATACACGGGCCTGATCCGCAGGTCGGGCAAACCGGGACGGGTCACTTCTGCCATCCCCTCTTCGAGACCCAACTATATCAAGAAGAGGGGTGGTGACAGATGCAGATGGGATCGTATGTGCATCCGATGACTGTTACTGGACACCGACACTCCATGCTCAGCCTTATGATGAAATCGAATGAGGCCAATAAAGAAGTGGAGGACATTAAGTCCTCATGGCCCACTTGCATGAGCCATGGGTTGACTCTATTATGTTTAGACGGACCATTTTGAAACCTTTGCGTGATCAACTCAATGGGGAACGAAGACGAAACCAAAGTCAAATCACATGCATTGCTGGTCATGACTTTTTCAAATTTTTATTTAAAAAAAAAAAAGAAATTTGCACACGCACACACACACACACAAAACATCATTTTCATAGTGGGATCGATGGAGTAGGCACAGGCTTGACCCTAAACTCATGATAACCAAATGACTTCACTAGTCATCGAATTTTTCTTCCATTTCAGCGTTTAGATATAGCGTGGAAGTAGGTGTGTGTGATTACTTGATCTACTGTAAGGGTTCTTTATGAATATATTACGATTCTAATGTAAAACAAATGAAAATGTCTAACAAAAAGACACTATAAATTAATATATAAAGACATATATATATATTTATATATACACTGAATCAATGTAGGATTCAAACGACGAGCGTAAAAAATCACAAGATGCTAGACTGGTTGATAGGGATGGCAATGGGCCAGGTCAGGGCAGGTATTTGATTACCCGGACCTGGTCCGTGACCCCAGGTAGTTGTCCCGACCTGGCCCCTGCCCTGCCCCAATGCGGGCCGGGTCAGACCCTTTTTGACCCACCCTAACCATGGAAAATCAGCACTGTCGTGTAGAGTTCAATCATTTGATTAGGGTTGTTGGCTCTTTATGGCTTTAGATACGGCACGCATGATGACAAAGAACCCGAGCCCACACCACACACTCGGTTCCACAAGAACAAAATCTATCATTAAAGTAATCAAATTTGAGATATTTAATTTTGTAATTAAGGAAAAAATTAGTACTTTTTTTTTACTATTTCTCTTGAATATTGACTTTTTTTTTAAAATTTTTGCGAAGACCCATTTTCTCCTTTTATTTAAAAATAATTGTTCTTTGAATATATATCTAATGTATATATTGCATGATTTTTTTTGAATTAACGAAAGAAGTTAATCTAAATATGTGAGACGACTAATTAGGCTAAGACAGATGCCGGTGAATTCGAGGAAACTCGCTGGCTAATTTCTCCACGAATGAGTAACTACGAGCACCAGAATTATAGGGCAAGGATATATATATATATATATATAATGTTGACTAAGATGATCCAAGATTCAAATTCAATAAACCTTTATTTCACAAAAGAATTCTGTGATCAATTTAGCCTGAAATATAATAGAATTAGCTTGAAATATAATAGAAATATCGACTTCTCTTAAGGATAAGTTTTAGCCATGAAAGGAATTAGCACGAAATTCGACGTTTCAAGCACAGGACGGGATCACTATTGATCAACTGTCGGTGAGACGATATCGAAAACCCAACAGTTGAAATGAGTTATGTATGTGTATCTGCGTACCTCCATTGAGCCATAGGAGGAGCGGCTTCTTGTCGGGCTCTTGGGTGGCCTCGAAGAACCAATAGAAGAGTGCCCTCCCGTGGCTCTCATTCACCGTGACATAGCCCGCGTACTGCCTGAAGCTCACCTCCGGCTGCCCAGGGAGCCTGTGGACTCGGTCGGCCTCTTGCGGGCCCAATTCGGCTGAGGGGCCGAGCTCCGGCCGGTTTATTCTGTCCGTGGTGGCACTAGGTAGAGACAAGAGGAGGAGCAGAATGGAGAGAAGGTCGGCATGAGAGATTACCGAACAGAAGAGACCCATCCTCTGCGTCTGACAGTCTGTCTCTTGTGTTGCGTTTCCCTTCGCCTGTTCTTTATACTGTGGACCAGACGCCAAGTGGCCAATTGCGACAGGCACATGGGCATTGAAGTCGTCCAGTCCAGATGATAAGATTATACGAAATTTTACGTGAATAATTTTCAATTTTATCAGATGAATAATTATTCCAGGCCGTAAATTTTTGGAGATTGTGACGTTTTGATAGGAGAATTAAAGGACATCAATCACATCTATGTATACTTGGGGTATCCACCTATCTCAAATAACACAAGCAAACTTGTTATACAGGATTCGAACAAGGAGACTTACATTCATGAGAGTGAATTTTGAATCACTACACCACATATAAAGCGCCAATTTATCAGGAATAATGATGTGGTAGCTGCTGTATTCATTGCCACGTGGCTATTTTGGAAACAAGGGATCTTGAATGGACACTGTGCGAAGGAATAAATGTTGGTGTTCGAACACCATGCGAAGGAACCGCTAAAACAGTCAAACGATCCGACGCACAGTGAATGTAGGCAGTAAATGAGAGATTAATGCCACTAGCTATGAAGATTAAGATTAATTGTCAATAGTAATGACAATTTAAGGGTCTCAGACCTCGATTTTGTTTCCATTCTTTCCCCCATATCAATTCTGTATACAGAATTGGAGTGTGAATACCCAATCACTGTTCTTTATTGTCTTATCAGAAATTAATTACTTGGAAAAACTAAGCTAAAAGGGAGAGGTGGGTAGTTTCTTGTTGTCCAGGAAATGCCTGATCAGCTGGAGAGACCTCTTGGGAGCGTAAGTCGGGACCTCGTGTCCCGCATTCCTGATCGTCACGAACGTCAATCCCTTGTAGATCTCTGTCCATCCACTGACCTGCCCAAAGACATAACAAAAATCAGATCGAAGTTTCATGGATAAAAGTTTGACAAAATCACCGATATCGCCCAGTTCACAGTTTGCATGTATGTGTATCCCTAACTTTTTAGACAACAGAAGGGTTTTTTTTTTTTTTTGGTTGAAGGGATCATCGGTGAGTACCTGCCGGTGGTTATACCAAGGACTCCATTCTTTGACGGTCTTCAACCCCAGCTTTCTCAACGCGTATCTTGTGCTGGTCACTGGGACTCTTCCGTCAGTGTCCCCGCTGTCGATAATTCATTGTTTGTCCATGAACCCATCAACGGGGAAAAATAAAAAGATATGAAAATGGCAGGTCCTCTTCCATTACTCAGAGGATGCTGGTAATGAATGTATTGCAGTACTCACCTGTAAATCCAAATCCGAAGTCCTGCTGCTCGGAGCTTCTTAATGACGGGAAGGACTGATAGTGGTGCATCATTCCATTTATTTATCAAATTACTTGTGAAAGGAAAAAAAAAAGGGAACACAGAGTGAACAAAACAAGACTAATAATCCAGCTAAGGGGACAATAAATTGTGGAAGGAAAAGATAAGAATCCAACATACCTGCATTGGGTCCACGGATAGGGAATTCCTGTGGTGTTGGCATGTAAAGCAGCTTGAACATCAGGACGGTTCAAGTAGGCGTGGGTGTAGTCATCCGAGCAAGGGTCGTAGCCTGCTGGCATTGCGTGCCAGTGCACCTAGTCAAGAGTTATATACTGTAAGTAATTATTCGCCAATATTAATTGTTCCATCAGCGTAAGACCCCATAAAATTTCATCGCAACACTCCTACGAAATTGATTTGTTCTTCCTATTCTGTCATGTTAATGAACTTTGGGCAAATCATCGAACTTACGGATTTTGAGAGCAAATATTGGCCTGGAACAGGTCCACTCTGGAGAAGCTGGAGCTGGCCAGAGCGGCTTCCACGGCGAATGCAGGTGGGGGAGTACAAGCTGTATATGTTGATGACTTCGTAGCTAGTGTAGAACTTGTTTAAGGCTTGGTTACACTCGGCAGATTGGTTGCGGAAGGCGAAGTTGCACTCACTCTTCAGTTCGGCATAAACGGCATCAGAAATCACGGCATGGTCGTATGCGTAGTCAATCATTCCTCTGTTATCTGCAAGCTCATCCAGTGCCGCATTCCCGATCTATAAAATAATGTAGCAAGATATAAGCAAAAAATCTAAGTTCTGGCAAAAGTTTGATAGTTTGGGGATGGAAGCTCCTCTTGCTAACCCTTTATCCTCAGTTCACTGTGTCAATGGATCCGGCAAGACTTACCTCGAACTAATATCTTCTGAGGAGAGTAAGGGAACGGACAATACATTAACTAAGGCTTGCTGTTGATATTGATTCGAGTAGATCATTAGCTACGTAGATGATTGGAAAAGAATGTACTCACGATGAACCCCTTCAGATTGATGTAATATTTCTGCGACACCTTCTTGTTTTTCTCGTAAATCAATTCGGAGAGCTGAGGAACGTAATGCCCTGGACGATCAAATTCGTAGAGAACGAAAAAGTTCAGCCCATGTGATGTCATCATGCTAAAGACAGATGCTATTAGGGCTTGTACAAGTACCAGCATAGCTCTCCCCAGAAATGTAGAAATCATGGGACTTGAACTGCGGAAATCGGCGGAACCATTTGATGAGGAACCTGTACGAGTCCTTAGCTGAACAAGGGAACGAGAGATGATAAGGGCATCAGTTCGTAACCATGTTAGCACGATTCCGAATGGCATAAATGGAAGCAAGCGGTGGAAGTGTAAGGCTTCACCAGTGACCGTGTCCCCGAGTTCACTCAACTCTTTGCTTCTGTTGGTGTACGAAAACCCTACTCCGACCGGCGATTCCAGGAACAGCAAATTGGCAGCTACAGAAAGGGCATGTATATATATAGGGCACAACCATCATCCATGTCTTTTTGCAAATTAAATTCATGGAATCTCGAAATGCATAAAAAAAACCTAATTTTTTGTACATCACGTCATAACGAAAAATTCAATCGGCATTGGTTTGCTGCTAACCTTTGTTCCAAGTGTATTTATTGAATTTGAGTTTGGGCTGATGCTTCTGAGGGAAGAATGGCCCAAGCTCTGTTGCTGCTCCGTATCCAATGGACGAGCATCCTGGACCTGAAAATTACAAAAGACCACCTAGCTACTTCAGTTACATCCAGAGTCGGCCATCGAATAACCGATCCTCGAGTTGGTAATAACACTACCTCCATTGAGCCATAAGAGGACGGGCTTCTCCTCGGGTTGGTGGATGGCTTCGAAGAACCAGTAGAAGAGCGCCTTCTCGTGGCTCCTACTCACAGTAACGTATCCGGCATACTGCTTGAACCCCACCTTGGGCTGCCCGGGGAGCCGGTGGACCCTGTCCGCCTCCTGCCGAGCCCGCTGGGCATGGCTGAGCCGTTTCAGCTGAACTATCCCCGCGTCACGGTAAGCGCTAACACTGGCAGCCAAACACAAGACGACGAGAAGCACACACTTGAGAAAGATTGCCGAACAGCAATAACCCATGATATTCTTTGCTCTCTCTTGAAATCAGTGACCGGTAGGTAGTGCGGGGTAATATAAGTGTGAGATGCTACTGCATACCTCGTTATTCATTTACATTGCCATTGCCATATATGCTGAAGGCCCATTTAGGTTTTCACTTCGAGATTTGCCATCAATGGCATGAAATTATATGGGAAGTATCCGTCCAAAATAGTAAGCTTTGATATGATTCATGCATACCATATATTACCAATTGTAGACGAAGAACGAGCCGTGATTATGCATCTACTCATGAATATCGTTCATGATTCTGGCCATGAGGATGGGAAGGGCCAGTTTGGTAGTAGAATCCGGCACGAAATCCAGAAGAAACAGTCGGTATTATTCTTTTGTTTGGTACAATGATATGCTTTATCACGCTGAAGACTTCAGAATGCCTTCTACAATCAAGGGGACGTTTTGATAAGCAGCGAAGAGTCGAAAAACCAACATAATCGCAAGAGGAGCACTGTTTGTGTATTTCGTCGAGCATCCAAACCACGTAAGTGGTTTGACTATAGTCAGGGGAATGAAGCTTTGATAATTCTATATTTTAAGTTAAAAGTCCCTTTTGGGCATGCAAGTGATTTAAATTAACAGTTAATGGCCAAGTTGGTGAAAATATTGTTGACTTGAAAGTTAAAAGGTGCACTGTAACAATGGCTGTTCCTCTATTTATTGGATGGTATGAAATTTTAAAGGATGGGACCAATGGTCATAAAACGAGAGATATAGAGAATGGTTCAGTGATTCGAAATTCACTGTTGTGTAATTTGATGATTACAAGATCCAATGTTCAAGGTCACATCCATTTTAACACGTGTATAATTGAAATATTTGCTAGTTAAGTGCTATTTGGGCTTGAGATTGAGAGAACACTTGTTTCTTGTGAATATGGTCTTATGGTGATTTCGATTCCTTTCCATTCAACAATGTCTGTGAGTATGGTACTCCTATTCCAATCTTGAAAGGGGAGGACAACTAACCACAATTTCGGTAATTTTATTTTACACTCCGTGCTTAATATCAGCTTACCACGAGCTGAGTTTCTAGATTCAGGTTGGGTGAGGTGTAAGTTATATAATTCTAATGTTATATTAAATTTGTCATAAGTAAATAAAAAGATCATGCTCATGTCAAATTAAAAGATTAAACCGATAATTAACGATATCAAATTTTCTTATAAGTTTATAATTTATCTCTTACTCCTTCATTGGATTGAGGTTAAAAGCGGGGGTGGGAAGAGAGGGAAAGAGAGATGAGATTTTAACCTTATTTGGATAATTGTTAATAAGGGGGAAGTGAAGGGAATAGTGGGGGTGGGGAAAACTTTTTAAGTATTTCACTTCATTATCCTTTTAAATGATTTTTAATTTAAAAAATAAGGTTAATTTGAACATTTACAGCTTTTACCTTTATTCAATATTGATTTGGAGTTTTAAAAGAAATGAGCTCTATGAGGGAAAAGGACGTAAAAACTTTTTGTCTCCTTTTTCCCCTCGACTTCCTTTAAAATGAGAAATTAAGTCCAATGAGGTGAAAAATTCACAATTTTTTTCACTTCTCTCAATTCATTTACCCTTATAAACTAAATAAATGGTTTAATATTCTGATATAAGATCGTATTCTTTATATCCGCTCTCAAACAAATAAAGTTCCTTTAAAATCCTAAGAGTTTTTTTGTGACAACAATATTGCCTTTATTATAAGGAATAAAGTTAATATTTCATACTATAAAAAAAGTTGATATTTCAATTAAACTCGAATTTTTATATTTTTTTTCAAGTTTAATATGATTTTTGTGCTATTTATTGATTTTAACACGATATTCATTTTCCTATCTAACCGTCATACATGACTTGCTAAGTTTGCTAATATAACTAACAATAACTAACGTGGCATAGTATCACGTAGGACAACTTGTTGAAAAAATGAATGTTGTCCTAAACTCGCTAGACAATGTATAGTCTTTGTCTAATCAACATACACAACAAAAGTTTATACTAAATTTAAGAATATAACAAAAATTTATATTTAATTAAGATATTAACCTTAAAAAAATATATGTAATGTGTTGCTTTTTTTTGCTGATAATTAATATACTTGATATGTTAATATACTAATAATGCTTAGTATGTTGTTTTTCTACTGTACTTATCACATAATATTCAGAAGTTTATAAATATGAATAATTGATAATCAACTCAACTTACTGCTCTAACCTGAAACTTTCCCAATATTATTTTATCTATTTATAATATTTAAACTCTTAAACTTATTTTAAAAAAAAAGAGGTATTGGGCGATCCTAAATATGTTATGTCATTGGTATGATTAAGCTTTCGGATATCCAAATTCAAGAGGTATTGGGCAAATTGTGCCGGCCCGGACCGGCACCATAAAGGGAAGGCCCAAGCACGGCCCTTTAAGATATCATGTCAGGTTGGCACGGCACTATAAGACAGGAGCAGCCCTAGCACGACCCAATAGTACAATAATGTTGTTTGATCGTGACTTATCTATAACTATAAGTGAGCTCACAATTGAGATTTATTTTAATCCTTAAATAGTGTTTAATAGTTTATTAGATTTTTTTAATTTCCCTAATCGGACTATCGTGCTGGCCCGGCCCAGAAATCATCGAGCCCAGCATGCTGATAAAATTACCGGGTCGTGTTGGCACAACACAATAAGCTCCGGCCCAACACGGTGTTATCGTGCCGGGCCGGATTTTTCCAGGTCTACCCCTCTTCCCATCCCTATCCTTAACTCCATCACCCTCATTCCGAGCACTCCTGATTGAGCCACCAAGTCAAGAAATTATACCAAGAGGCCCAAGTCAATAGCTTCCAAATTTGACGAATTGGTCCCGCAAGGAACAACCTACCCGAGCTATCCCAAAATTCTTGGTTTGAATTTCTCACGTTTGGCAGTCATAATATCATTTGATTAATTGGCTGAGAATTCGAGGAACAGATGATGTCCACCAACAACGTTATCCTCAGAAAAAGATCCAACTCTTACATTAACTTGATCAAGCATTTTTCCTTTTTTTTTTACTTCTGCGAACTTCTTGTTTAAGGCAAACTTTACATTATATTAGTTACTCTTCTCCGAGGGTACAAGTTACTCTTCGTGATGTTTATGGAAGTACCCTGATCACTTAATCCTATCGATAAGCACAAGTCATGCCATCATGGAATCTCCGTACATGCCCGAGTGACGATTCTGGTTAATGGTTTTGGGTATCTTGTGATCCATGAGAGCTCCGATATCTCGGAATCGAGAGGATTCGTGAAGCCGGGGCGTTGGTCCAGTTAACCCTCCAATGATTGAGTCAGCAAGAGAATGGGTTAGAAAGAGACGGGAATTAATAATGGGAGAAGCCTACCAAAGTCGTCATAATCACAAGAGAGCATCGGTGAGGTTGGGGAATCCAAGGCGGTCCACCGTCTCGGCTAGGGTTGCCAAATTACATGGAGAGTTAGATACCTCGCAAGATTTCTCTTGGACGTCCCTCAAACAAGGAGCCGGGTGCTATTATCATCTCCTTGGTCCATAGCCACGATAGACCGGCATGACCGTGGTCTAAACCGGTCGGGTTCAATCCTCATAAGCCACTCACTCTCTTGGCTCATATGCCCCGCTTCATGCTCCCACAATGTCACATCTAGAGCTTGTTACATCCACCAAGGCACCACAATTTTATTCTGTTGGATGTAACGTTATTTATGGATCATACATAAGACAGAGGGATAAAATATAAAAAAAATTAATAATAATGGGCACAAGGTATTCCAGGAGAGATAAGAGCATATGCAACCTATCAATTTCGGATAGAGCCATGTTCATTTTCATGTAATCTGTGTCACGGATTACATAATTTGACTGTAAAATTTATCAACCGGCGTGTGACTATATAACTTAAGAGATGGACGAAGGCTTTATTCTCAAGAGATGTAAAATTCTCGGATCACATCTAATTTTACAGCAATTTTTCATATATTTATCGAACTTTAGGGCTGTCCCTGTATTTTTTTTTTCAAAACACGGTGTTTTCGCATTTCAATTTCTAACTCATAGACTTTCCGTGGGGCTAAAGTTTTCTCCATAATCTAACTATACTCTAATCAAATTATCGCACCAACTCCATTACCCTAGACCCACTTGAACCTCTCCACCCATTCAGAGCCCAAAAGTTGCTCTTGCTTAGGGAGCTGGGTTTTACATTACTTCGCCTCCCTCCCGTTCTGGTGAAAAGAAGTCAAGACAGGAGATGAGAAGCATATTGACACGTCCTCCCACCGCGACAGATCGCCCGATCATCATCGCTCCCCCAAGGCCTCGTATCATCGCTTCGCGTTAATGATTCGTAAAATCTGCACAAGAACTTTTATGGGTCGGTTTCTTCGGGTCGGGTCATCAGAGTGTCTCGAGACAGAGCCGTTCTGGGACATTCGGTACCAGGAGGTGCAGGTAGTCCCGAGTGTGTGTACGAGACTGCGCGAGTACTCGGTCGGTGTGCATCATCACATCATAGGTTCGTTGGAAAAATGGAAGAATTCATCCGGGGAATGACAAATAAATTAAATATCTATATAATTTTTATGTCGTTTTCTACAAGTTGAAAGCGTGTACTGGAGGACGACGGCTGCTCGGTGGTGCTCACCCACGAAGTTCAAATACGAACTCATGGAGTCACCCGTTCTAAGTACCCTCAATCTTTTCCGGGATTCACTTTTGCACCCCACTAAAGTTTCCGGCCTGAAACTTGTGTCGGGTCAATCCTTTTCGTTCTCACCTTGGATGTTCAATGTGCCACCTACCTGTTCACATCAGATGCTTCGATCTCATTCTTATCTGTGAAACACCGATATTATATGAGTTAAATCTTGTAATCACACGTTCTTCATTATCAATAAGTACGTATTTTCTTCTACGATCTTTAATATGGGAGGAAAGGAGTGGAGGGGTCTTGACCGGGTGAAGATGGGATTCTTGAATTGCAGTATGGAACCACCTTCAAGAGACACAGGAAGCTTCGCAAGTCGATGAGGCGCTAGCTCCAGAGGGGGCATAATTGGATCAAATGCTAAACTTCCAGGGGCAAAAAAGACCATATGGCGTCACTGTTGCAACTCCAAGTCGTCTCCCCCCTCGAAACTCGAGGATATACGCCCCAGAACTAAAATTTTATTATAAAAAACTAAAACGACTTTTCCATGCTCGTTCTTCTCTTAGAACATAAATGTTCGGCTCCCAGGACCCAACAGAACGGACCACGATCATCCCATTTTAGCTCAGAAAACCGAACACCCCCCTCCATGCCGCCTTCTCCCGATCCCTCCCCGTCCCCTCCATGGCCAAAGACAAGAAATCTCGGACCTCCAGCCTCTTCGTGAGCTGTTTCGGGATGTCTGAAACCGGAACTCGATCCAACGACACCGACCGCGAGAAGGAGCCCAGAAGGAGGCTTCCTCTGCCCAGGTTATGGTTCAAGAAGCCCGGCGCCAAAACCGTGCCCGTAGCCGCCATAGACGTAGATGTCAAGTCCGTGAAGGCCGAGGCCAGGCGGAGATACGAGGAGTCGAGATCAAAGTCGGGGCCAAAGGCGAGGCGGAGCAAGTCGTCGGGGGAGCTCACCGGCTCGAGATCAAAGTCGGAGTCTAAGGTGAGGCGCAGCAAGTCGTTGGAGGAGCTCATCGGCTCGAAGAGACTGGCAGCGGCGGCGGCGGCGGCGTCGGATCAAGATAAGCATGGAGAGGTATGTCACTGTTATATGCGTGGGTGACTGTTCCGAGTTAGCTATGAATAATAATTATTCTGGGAAAAAAAAGAACTACAATAATTTATTAAATAATTGATGGCCAAAACCAATTTGACCAAAATTGAGATTTTCTTATTTGAAAATGTCTGTCAATTAAAAGATAGCTAAGTGGGAAGCTTGTTCATATATTAAAACGGAAAATCAAATTTCATCAGCAGAATCTGCTACATCATTGCCTTTGTACATTAAATCAAACACAAATGGATGATAATTTCTTGGTTATTGGCCCCTCTTACCGACATATTCTCGTGTTGATTCCGATCCTCTCGAATCCCTTATCTTCTCTTATTGGTTTGCTATAATTTGATTATTCTAATTGCCATATGCCACTAATCTGACCGGATACGTAAGTGCGAATTTTCCGATCCATGTGTGTTTCAGACTCGATTATTTCGATGATTCGTAATATCAAATTGTAAATCTATCAGTCGTTGGCTCAGACGAGGACGGAAATCACAGCTGAACAAAACCCAGAACCGGAAAACCGGTCGGAGCTTCCCGGACCGCGGCCACGCGACTCGGGTCAGTTACCAGGAGGAGGGCTGTCCTTCCGCCGGAAGGTGGGCTCCATAAAAGCTGGCATCGGCGGGTGGAGTCAACCGGGCTCCACGGTCCTGCGGACCAGACCTGGCCCGATGACCCGCTCGGCTTCTTTCCCCGGCCCGCCCCGCAAGAAGCGCAAGCATTGGGACGGCGTCCTCTCGAGGGACCTCGACCCGGTCCTGGGCATATCTGTAGTCATGGTGGCGCTGATCATCACCGTCCTGTGGGGCCGGCTCTGCGCCGTCCTGTGCACGTGCGCGTGGCTCTATCTCATCCCTCTGCTGCGGCCCATGGGCAGACTGGACGGCGGCGAGGGCGCCGACCCGGAACCGGACCCGAACTGGTCGGACCTGAGTTACGAGGAGCACAAGAAGAAGGTGGTGCTGGAGGGGCTTCTGGAAAGGAACCGCCGCCGTTAGCTGCCGGAGAAGAGAGTCGCCCGTTGGCATTTTGGGTAAATAACATGTGGAGGGAGGGCTATATTTGTAAAAAGAGATCCCAATCGACCTTCTAGAAGTACATTCTTTCCTTCGTTAGTTTAACTGTCAATTTTGAGTTTTTTTTTTCTAAATTTTAATCTGGCAGTCGGGAAATATCACGTGATGTATTGACGGTGAGACACGAGATAAATATAGTGGAAATTTTCTGCTGAACCGAGTTTTGGACACGCACTCAGTTGATAATTATTCGATATATATATATTTAAAAAATGCATAATTTTTTAAAAGTAAAATATGATTAATTCTAAAAAAAATATGATTTTTTTAAATTTACTATGTTCATGAATAATGTAATGAACTTGGTTTACCTGAAAATCTCTTGATACTAGAGACCAATTTGGCCGAATAACTTATTGAGTTTGTAAATATTAGATGATATATAATAGGATAAATATTAATAAAAAATGTAAAATAAGATGTAATTTTTTAAGGTACAAGTAAAATTTAGGCATTTAAAAGGGTATATGTGGAAAATAAAAATACTATCATGGCATCAAACAAGTTTTTTTTTTTTTTCTGTTTTGAAGATATTGTGTATGCTATTGCTTTGGATCACGGCCACCTAACGAGTTTCCATCGTCTCATTTTTAGGGCACATTTATTTCATATGGTTAGTTCTCACGGAAAGTCTTTTTCAAAAATTAATTTCCTAACTCTTTTTTTAAATAAATAAAATTCTCATGTATTTAGAAAGTGACAAAAAAAAAGAAAATAAAGGAGTGCGGAAATTCGATAATGAAAATTCAATATACAACTTATTAATTATTATAACGAGAGAAATACTGTTATAATTCATAACTTTACATGTACGCACGAGAATCTCCCCCACATTAAATCAAAGTTGTTTTCAGCTAGTTAGAAATCCCTCCTTCGTTCTTCGGAAATTATGAGGTCTCTTGTGGCCCACATCGAGCCGCCTATAGAGCTCAACTCACGGTGCCAAAAGTCCTTGCCGACGCCACGGGGCTGTGCGGCGCCTAATGGGGTGAATGAGGTGAGAGGCCACTAATGGAAAATGTTACCAATTTTCAAATTTATCGGTCCTTGTTTCACAAAAAAATAATAGAAATTAAAAAAAGTTGATACTACCAATAATATTTTAGATTTAAATATTTTAAAATAAATTTTATCTTAATTAAAAGAAATCTACCTTCTAGAGTAGAATTAATTCAATTTGAACTAATTCAAACCATGAGCTTAGATAGATATGAGTTGATTGATGATCCTATATCAATTCAAGCATGCACTGCCATGGAGACATAAGAAACAAATGATCGAAAATGATAATGATTAATGCCATTACAGAATCTACCCTTACTAAATACTTAGAAATTCAGTATAATTTAATCCATTTCATGATTCAGTTGAAACTATCAGCTAACCCATGAAACTATCACCTAACCCTTTATCACACGCAATGGATTTATGTGTAGACCCACACGCCAAATGGAGTATCTTTAGACTTCATCATCTACCGTGCGTATGTAAATCTCGAGCGGTCCTACGGTACCTCGATACCAGATCGAATCGGGAATGCGGTTGGGTCCGATTCGAAACGGGTCATCAAATCGAGTTGAGCCACGAACACCCCCTAGATACCGTGTGGCAGAAATGACCGACCGCATCAACGCATTTAGCAAAAGACATGACAATTAGACAAGTATTTACCATCCAATCACACTACTGTTGTATTCCCGTCAATGGCTTTCCAGCATTATGTGATTTGGTTGGATTAGGAGCCGCCGACCCTATTTATTGAGTACACGATCGATCAGCAGGGGCCACAAGGGCCTGGCTGAACATCTCCATAAGATCTTGATCCATACCTTAAATTAAATTATTATTTTAGGTTTGGACATGAAGAGTTGGTAGTCATAGGAAAAAACAAAGGAAGAAAGAAAGGAAAAACCACAGGTATATATAAATTGGAAATAGTATATGATATAATTGTTTAACAAAAAATTGAAAAGTGTGGAATTTTTAATTATTAAAAAAATTTTTAAAAAAATTAGATGGGTCCAAAAAATTATTAGTAAATTATAAAATGATAATTACTAAATAAAAAATATGTTGATATGATGTGACCGTTGTATAAAATGCTTACTCTTTGTCGTGACCCATAACCTTGTTGTGTTGTGATCTATTTTAGGGAAACAAATCTTTATGGATCTATGAGACAATTTGTAGGTTGTACGCACGGGGTCCACGGCGACGTCCTCGATAAGGCCCACATTTGAAACTAATGCAGAAGTTGTGTGGTTTAATTGCATCAAAGTAAAGCTAGAGGCGTAAATTGTAGGGAGTACATTGTCTAGGGGGCTAATTGTACTCTTACTATATTGGACCCTTTTTCGGCAAAAGGTATTACTATATTGGACCTTGATGGGCTTACGCCCGAATGAAAAATCTCGGCCTGCAAACAGTGGCCCAGCTCCGGTCAATGGCCAATGAAAGCTCCGTATAAATAGATGATGAAACCCTAAATATGAGACTCCATCGTCAGCCGCTTCGTGGACTGGTGAATCAGTTGCTGCTGCGGCAAGAAGTATAGCCGATTCGCCATGGTAAACGAGCCCTTGCTTTGTGCTTCTCTCGAGGCTGGGGGTTTTTCTCCTGCTGATGTTTGATGCTTGTGTCGTAGTATAGATCTTTTCACGGTGCTTTTATTCTTTTGGGGGTTACAGAGGGTCTGTATCCTAGTTCATTTTGTTGTGTGATTTGATGTATCTATGGTGATTTTGATTGCATTTATATTTGAGGCTTAGTCCGTTCTGATATTTATCTTGGCTGAGATGATGGTATCAGCTGCTCCTTTTTTTTTGGCGTACTGGTCGCGTAATCTCACCTCATGCTTAATTGATACTGTCTAAGCTCCTGGTCTCGTGTTTGAAAGTTGAGAGAGACTGCGTTGAGATGAGGTTGGATATTGTGTATATTGTCGGAGGCTTGGAATGTTCTGACAGATTCAGTAGTTTGGACGTTTATTAGGATTCTCTGCTAATCCACTCTGATGTAGTTAAAGATAGAAATTTGTTGATTTATATGGATTGATTGCGTAGCATCACTGAAGATTCGGTCATATAAATGCATGGCCTTGCTCTGTGCTTACTGTTTCTTTGTGTGTATGATTTGAGATTTGCTTAGATGTGACTCAAGTCGGGTTTTTGCTTCTTGGGTAATGCAGGTGAACGTTCCCAAGACAAAGAAGACCTACTGTAAAAGCAAGGAGTGCAGGAAGCACACCTTGCACAAGGTCACCCAATATAAGAAGGGTAAGGATAGCCTTGCTGCTCAGGGAAAGAGACGTTATGATCGCAAGCAGTCAGGGTATGGAGGTCAGACAAAGCCGGTCTTCCACAAGAAGGTAATGAATACAAATCCTGAACTTTATTGGACTGTTTGAAGATGGAGCTTTGATTATGTTAGAATGAGAAAGTTTCTATGAAGTGTTATTGGATTCATAAGATGGTTCTTCTTCTCTCTTCTTTTTTGGCTGAATAACAAAAGATGGTCGTCTTGATCCTACTAATAAGTGTGAATTACCCCCAATAGGCCAAAACAACGAAGAAGATTGTGCTGAGGCTCCAGTGCCAGAGCTGCAAGCATGTCTCCCAGCACCCGATTAAGGTTGGTAATTCCAGCTTTACTCCCCTCCCTATCAGTCTGCATGGATTTCCTGCTGTCTTCTTCCATTCTTTTACTGGAAGATACTAAATGTTTACATTGGTTTGTTGTGCAGAGATGCAAGCACTTTGAGATTGGTGGAGACAAGAAGGGCAAGGGCACTTCTCTCTTTTAAGCACCGGGTGACTTTACCTGTGCGCTGCTACTTTTGTTCCTCAGGACTTGAGCTTTCTTATGGTTCTAAGTTTGAATACTTGAAGTCGTCTATCAAATGGTATTCATATTCTCTTTTAGTTGGAAAAGCCCACTCCTGCTGTTTTTATGCATCCACTCACATACTGGTGCACAACATATGCGATTTGAGTGCGGAATCAGAAAATTGTCGAATTGCATCTTTTATCTGTGGTATTATGAGAGTCTGATATTGAACTGATGTGGCCGATCCAAGCCAGCACCTGAGCGGGGAGTCACGGTTAAGACAATTGGTTGAGGACATAACTTAATTAAACTCTGAAAAAAAACATAATCGTGACATGATTGTTGAATTTCACTTTGGGAAAACAAAATATCGAAATTGACCAGTGATACATGAGCCCTCAGGCGGATACGGTGGGGACAGGCTAGGGACATGATGACTCGAAAAATAGATAGTCGTGGTCTGGGATTCGCTCAATGCACTGCACTGTACACACCACGCGCACGGGATGGCCCATCGGTGTCATCCAGAAGCACATGGACAGAGACTGTTTCATGACGACCAAAGAGGCGGAGGAGTTCGGGATAATCGATGTAGTCATTGATCACAGGCACCGCTCTCACTGGTGACTGGTGAAACCAGCGACAAAGGGTCCAGCCAGCAATTAAGCACAGCAAGCTGTTAGTCCTCCTGAAACAACTATGCCGATGGCATTTCAAGCATTGTAGCTTTCAGGATGAACTACTCTGGCTGTGCCCAAATGCAAGGGCAGAAACTGCTATCGCATGTCTCGATCCATTCCTATAGGGAATCTGCCTTAATGTTGAAATTCATTTCATCGCCAGATAGGCAGGGGAAACTCAATTATTGCACTTACATAATTTAAATTTCATTTTCACCATGAACCACTGCAAGATATAGTCCAAACCCGACATTACCGACGGCTG
This sequence comes from Sonneratia alba, assembly GCA_900174645.1. Taxonomy (NCBI): domain Eukaryota; kingdom Viridiplantae; phylum Streptophyta; class Magnoliopsida; order Myrtales; family Lythraceae; genus Sonneratia; species Sonneratia alba. The sequence goes on from FWPY01000073.1 coordinate 35,135, forward strand.
ATGGATAACTCCTACCGCAAGATATAGTCTGCTCGGGTTCAACTCGAATAACTTCCAGAATGGAGTGTACTAGGAACCATTAGACTTTCTTTGACAGAAAAATGATAATCCAAAATATCATTCAAAAGATAATCTTGAGCTATGTCTTGAGGATCAGATTCGTCAAAATTAAAGACAATAATACCCAGAAAGCTGGCATATCATTTTATCCTAAGAAAAGCAATATCCCAGCAACTGTAACTATTAAGGAAGCTCATCTCACATCTCATAGAATCAAAACATGACAGCCTGATGTTCCGTTTACTCGTCATCATCAAAGGTTGTCTTCTTCCCTACACATTCACAAAAAGGCAGACAACTTCCATCACAATAAAATCGAGCTCAAATCTTCTGAACTCATAACTAGCATAGTTTACACCTTAGCCATCAAAGATTATCACACAAATAAATCAAACAATGTACCTGTGCCAGCAGCAGCCAAGTTTGGTTTGTTGGGTGTTACCCGACCTCGTCCGCCACCAAAACGTCCACCACCACCTCGCCCACGTCCACCGCTGAATCGTCCTCCATCCCGCCCGCCACTGAATCGTCCTCCATCACGTCCACGTCCACGTCCACGGCCCCTACCACCACTTCTGTCACCTCGGCCGCCACTTGAATATTGGTCACCCCCTCTTGGTTTAGCCTCTTCCACAGTCAGAGGGTAACCACCTATCTCAATGCCATTAAGCTCGAGACCCTTGTTGAAGCCATTCTCATCAGAGAAGTCTAGGTATGCAAACCTGCACGCAATGATTGTAGATGAAAAATTAGTGTTCCGTCATGTATTACTACTTTCTCATATCCTGTGGTACATGTCTTGAGTACAGATCAATTCTTTAATCAAGAGAGGAGATACAAACCCTTTTGGTTCGCCACTCTCGTAATCCTTGGGGATTGATATACGAGCAATCTCGCCGCAAGCACCAAAGTATTCGTTCAGGCTGCTCCTGATCTGATCCTCGCCAAGGAATTTATCAAATCCTCGAATAAAGAGCGTTTTAGACTGACCCTTCCCTTCTCTTTGAGAATAGTTACTTTCTTTGCTGTAAAATAAATAGGGAGAGTAAGCAATCAAATATATGGCTAAATGGCCAACAGACCACACAAAAGGAATTAGACCTCACCCGCTTGCAGCAGAAGAGGATCTCTCTCGTGCCAAATCAATCTTCAATGGCCGATTGTTTAGGTACTCCCCATTCAGTTCAACAGCCTGCAACAGAAATGAACCGGCTGAATTAAGGGGGGAGGGCCGTCAAAACTAACCAGACCTCAAGAAGGAGAGGGAAATAGCATCTCCACAATATGAAGTCAGTAATCACCTTTTTGGCAGCTTCAGCAGTGGAAAACTCCACATGGCCAAAGCCCTTGAACCTTCCATCATAATCAACACTAAAACGAACATCAATAACTTCACCAACATCCTGGAAGAAATTTTCTCTGCACATTCAAATAGATTGATTAGATATTCATAATCCAACAAATGGACTCACTGAAACAAGAGGACTTACACATCAGCTCTTTCAACAGAGAATGGAAGGTTGCCCACAAAGATACACTTCATGCCACCAGTTTGAGGGGTAGCAGGAGTTTTGGGCTGCAGACATCCAATGGAGGTTAAGCATGACAATAGGAAAATTCTGGGATCAAGAGAGCATGCCAAAAGACTAGTCACATACAGTTTTACCAGTAGTCGCAGGAGATGCATCTACCATTTCTACATCAGCATCCTGTCATTTAAACAAAAGTTCAACATCAGGTCATGTAAACGAGACATTATTGCTAATAGAATATTCATCAGCTGAATGGACCTTCACTGCCTCTTTCAAGGTATAATAGAATCAGCATAATTTTCTGTCATAAGGTTCTCCAAGTCCAATAAAGATTGAGCAATTTACCTTCTTTGGAGTTTTCACTGTTTTCACTTCCTCACTCTCATCTTCAGAAGATGATTCTTCCTCCTCTGACTCATCTTTCTTTTTCAGCTCCAGAGAAGGCTGCAAAGACAAAGACCACCATGACTAAATGGAGAGGGACTATATCGGGCAATATATATCATCAAAATAAACAACTATCAAATCAGATGTTGAATATCACCTTCTTCACAGCAGTTTTCTTGGGCTCATCATCAGAGCTATCATCAGAATCCTCGGACGAATCTTCCTCACTACTGCTCTCCTTATTACCAACTTGGCCATTTGACTGTTTAACCAACAGCAGAGTAAAAAAGATAGAAACAAAATCAGGCTTCAGAAGATAATAAATTTCTTACTTACAATAAAAAGGGAGTAGCTTTAAAATTTAGAAACCAGAAAGAGTACATAGTATGGAGTACTACCGCAACTTTTGCCTTCTTATTCTGTGGTTCTTCATCACTCTCATCTGAACTATCCTCCTCACTGTCACTTTCATCAGAATCCTTCTTTTGCAGAGATGCATTTGGCCTTTTGCCAACAGCTTTCTTAGGTGCTGGAGTCTGCAAATACAAGATATGTATTATCATGGAATGGTCTGGAAGCGAGAAAGATCATAATAATGTAAATGTATATAAGAAACCTCAAAATCCGTGGAATCAGGAGCATGTCACAAATTACAATGCCCTGTAATTTTCAGATCTACTTCAAGAAAATAATAGAAATCCAGGGATCAAACACTGTAGCAATACATAATAAATAGAATCAACCATGTATATTTGCTACTGAAACATGTCAAGCCCTAGATCTATGATGACTCACTAAAAGAGAATTAACAAGCCTACATGTATACATACAAACAGCAAGAACTGTTGCTATATGCATGTCAAAATGTACCATATGCACTTGAAACAAAACATCAAGCACCAGTTCAAGCTGTAAAGGAAAATATACCAGTACATGCAGTATAAACCACAAACAAGTTTAGTAGCAACTGGCATGTATGACTAATTAAAATTCACATCTACTAAGAAAAAAGTATCTCTACTATATAACTCCACCAACCCCATCATCTGAGCTGCTATCTGTCTCATCACCAGAAGAGCTGTTGCTCGAGTCCTTTTTCACCATCTTAGCAGCTGGTATTTTCACATCATTTAAAACTTTAGTGGCAGGTTCCTGCATCATTCAGACAAAGGTGACAGCAATTAGCATTCTAAAGTAGGGGCATTTGCTTATCTAAATCTCTCAGAAGACAAATTCCAAGTAATAGATGATTTCAACCATTACTAAATTACAGAATCCACTGACCTCCTCATCTGATGAATCCTCCTCTGACTCACTCTCTGAGGAGCTATTACTTGAGTCAACTTTCTTTGCCATAGGCTGCAGATCAACAAAATGGAGAACATCCAAATTAAAAAATATAGAAAAGATAAAGACAATTTAAATCCCTGAGAGCACTATGAGATGAGACAAGATAAAAAATTAAATTCAAAGAGCAGCTGCAAGACAACTCCACTAATTGATAAACTCCAAACATATGTATAAAAGATTCTGTATAATTGCATCAGAGCTATTCTATTTCTATGGAGCATAAATCTGAGAAAGAGAAAATCTAAGAAATTTTCATAGCAGTCCTCACCTTTTGTTCTTCATCAGAGGAGCTATCACTGTCAGAATCAGATTCATCACTAGAAGATACTTTTTGGGCAACTGCTTTCTGTTGCTGAACAGCTGGCTTCAGAGCAGGTTTCTGCAAGAACAAATTTACAAAATCAATGGAAAGTAACTGATATGAAACTATAAAGGAGCTGCATTAAAAAAAAAAAAAACCTCATCCTCATCAGAGCTATCATCCTCATCAGAACTACTATCTGAGCTGGAAGTATCAGCTTTCTTCACCACAGCTGCAGTTTCCTTCACTGGCTTTGCAGCAGGTTTCTACAAGGACAAATTTACAAAATCAACGACGTGCAACTGATTCAGAACTATGAAAGAGCTGTTAATCAAATACCTCATCGTCATCAGAACTACTATCCGAGCTGGAGGTATCATCTTTCTTCAATGCCGCTGCATTTCCTTTTGCTGGAGCAGAAGCTTTGGATTTCTGATCACGAATAAACTACTAATTAAAACCTTAGTTATCTAGCAATACCTTCAACAACACAATTTCCATGAATTTTTAAAAATCCACAGATAATTCATAAAGTTTGTTATAACCCCTTTATTCACCTCATCCTCCTCAGATTCATCGTCTGAAGACTCTGAATCATCTGAACTAGACTGGACCTTCTTGGCAGGGACCTTGACACTGCCATTTTTAGCTCCAACTGCTGGCTTTTTAGGAGCAGGTTCCTAAAAAGCAAGATATGAATGGGCAGCCACATTAGACAAATCCTGTCAAAATTATCAGACATGTTTCAGATCTAGAACAATACTCACATCATCAGATGATGACTCGTCACTGCTGGAATCCTTAACAGGCAGGATGGAAACAGCAGTTCCCTTCTTGGCTACTTCTTTCACCTACAGAATGGTAAATTAAATTGAATGTCTGTTCTATGAGAGTAAGATTTGAGAGGTTTAGATCAATTTAATACAAAATGAAGGAGAAAGACTTTCAGGATACCATTTCAATACCTCCAGTCAGAACAGATACTCGTGATTCAATATTTTTCAGGCAATTAGTGAGACATACAACTTTCAGCCTTCTCAAGAATAAGAACCCAAATGTGCAATTCAACAGATTCATAAATGTTCTCAAGAAAAGGAAAACAAAGGAACGTGGAAGCTCTTTTCAGCATCCCAGAAGAACAAGCTCAAATAGTCCCAGCAATAGCCCAATTTACTTGGTCCATAATCATGAATAGCTGTTGCACTGTATAGAATACCAAGCTAAAACCGGACAAACATAATTCATTGGAAAGGAATTCCATGAAGATTTCCAATGGAAAACAAATTATAACATACTTTTGTTTCCTCCTCAGAATCATCAGAGCTGCTGCTCTCTTTCTTCTTAGTCTTTTTTTTCTGTGTCTTTACTTCAATTTTCTGCTTTTTAACAGCCTGCGCCACTCCTTCATCTCTCTTTTGTTTCTTTGTAGTCACTTGCTTTTCCAATGCCTCTTCTGCTTCTCTCTTACCTTAATAAAGTTCACAAAAACAGTCAACTTCTCGATTCAGGATTAACAAATATCCAAGAACACATGAGCCGGCAAAAGCTAATAAATCCACATAGAGAGCTACCACATTACATTAAAGTCATACCCACGCAAGAAATTCTACTATTGACGCGCCGACATATATAAAATTAAAAGGGTCAATCACCAAGAACTGATATAAATTAATACCCATAAACACAGATTGAAGTAGGAATACTTGGAAACCGAGAATCGCAGCAAATAGCAGAGCAGGAAAGAAAAACAACAGGAGGATAACGATCCTACCTTTCTTGGCAGATTTTGGTTCTCGAACAACGGCAGGAGCAGCATCAACCTAGAAAGAAAACAAGCAACGGCACAATTCAACACTGAACGAAAAGGAACAGCGTCACTGCAGGCTAAGAACGATAATTAGCAGCACATAAAATGATTGTTAAAGATTAACAGCACCTTAAGAGCTGATTTCTTGCTCGACTTTCCCATTGGGATGGTTAGGAGATTAGAAAAAGATTCTAGTATATTAGGGGAGGAAGGGAGGCCCTGTGAAGCCTCCGCTGAAGATGTTCGTTAGGGTTTTGGAGGAGCAAATGGAGGAGTACCGTGCTGCAGCTGGTTTTATACGTAAAGTGACGCATGCAATTAGGGTTTTAGGCGCTGCCTTTCGTTGCCTTGCGCCAAGTGGGTATACATGTTTTAATCAGGACCGTCCATTTTTCCAACCATTGCAATTTTGTTTTCACCATCCATTATTTAAGAACTTAATAAATTCTACCTGATTCGAATTCACAGCTCCAAAAAGAGTCTTTGTTAATGCGAACCGTCCACCGTCTGGTCCGGCCCGGTCCGTCCCTCTTCTGCCCGCCAGTCCCCCACCGTACCGTCCCTCTGCTGGCAAAAGTTCGGGCCACCCCGTCACTCCAGCTCGGCCCAAGCTCCGGAGAGCTGATTCGTTCTCTCTATGTTTTAAATGTTTGCTATTCCAAAATTATCATTTTGTTGCTCTTACGAAGTTTAAGAAAGAAGGTTTCTGCGTGTTCTGGTGCGGTTGATTTATTGAAGGTCTCAGGTGGAGCTCATTATACCGAGCTCGAGCTTGATCAGGCCAACTCGAGCTCGGGCTGGAGCTGGCTCGTGTGATGGGCTGCCAATCGAGTCTGTCCTGTTGAGTTCGGGTCCAACCTCATCGGTACTACTTGATCAGAAGCTGAACTCGATCTTGCCTACACTGGGCTTCGGGGGCTTCGCTCAGCTCCACTGGACTAGCTCGGCCTTGAGCTGGAGTTTGATGGTTATAAATGGCACCAATTTCGATTTAATTTAATTTACAAGTAAATGACGCGAAAATACAATATTTATACATAATACAAGAATTTTTGGGGAAAATAAATTAAATAAAAACGTAAATTGGAGGAGTTTGTAGGGGGGAAGCTCGAAGGGGAAGCAATTGCCATCACCCTCGGCAGCCGCCTTTCCAGTCACGGCCCGTCCTGGCCCTGTTTCTCTGCTTCGGCTTCCGACTACCTGGCTATATTAGTCTCTAGCTTTGACGGTTGTTACTCAGACCCTTTGCACCTCCTTCTTCTCTGTGATTCGGGACAGCTTATGTTCGGACTAAACAGGAGCATCAGCATTCAGCGGAATTTGGCGCTCGGCTTGAGCTGTGAATAACCTCCAAGTCGAACCCCGTTCAGCGCGTTCCGTTGTATTTCATCTGGATCTCGACTGGGCGGCATTTTTGCTCGAACGGGGGCCAAATCGGGCTTAAACCAGAGGACTCCAGCTGCTGAGTCTCATTTAATTGAATCTCGCGGCTATGGGTATACCTTCGGTTTCCTCTCATTTCTATTGTTCTTTTTTGGAATTGCATTGTGCTGAGTGCTTCTGTGGGGGAAATTTTGAGGTGTGTGATCCATATTATGTTGCCTTCTCAGTGAGTTATCTGTGCTTTGGTTCCGTCATTTGTTTTTCATCAGTTCATGTGAATGTTGCCGCATTAGCTCGTTCATTAGGGCTGTACTCATCGGATAGACCTTCTCAAGGGAAGGTCTTTGTGCATCCTTCTGCTGATAATTGATTTTGCTCAAGTTATAGAATGTTGCAGTGCTCGGATGGATGACTAGGGTTTCTTTTGGCTCATTGGCAACTAGTGAATATTTGCTATTATCGAGTTCAATATTCCTATTCCTATCAGTATGTGTTTGGTCAAATGTCTAAGCCAAAATTTGGGTTGTCATTGGTGGAACCTATGCTTGATCCATACATCTGTGTGCAAATTATGTTCTGTCATTGGATCTACTGCATCTGTTCATCGTTTCAAAGTTAGTCATCCACTTACCTCTTTCGTAGCGTAGATGCATGTTCCTTACGTTGGATTCAGCTCTTGTTTTGGTGTATGCTTATATTTAGGTGAAGCAACCATTCTTAGCCATTCTAAGGCATGCTCATACCCCATCTCCATTGCAGTAGATCAACATTTGTCTATTGACAAGTATTTTAAATTGTTTATAGTAGTGCAAGACATCATCAGACTTAGAGGAGCATTAGTAACTTTAGAATTACTGTATGGTCCTCACATCAAATAAATATTTCTATGAAAATATCTTGGGATTGCATTTATCTTGATCATTTAGTATTAATCTAGGTTTTTATTGTATCATACATTATGATCCAAGAGGACGTAGGTTTAAATTGGCATCACTTAGTATATAGGTTACATTACAGTATTCCCAGCACTATTTAGGATGCACAATCACCACGAGTAAAATGTATGCTTTAGTGTTGGTGCTAGAATACATTTCTAAGGACAAAAAGCCGACTGAAGTCCTATATGTTGTGAAAATCTGGTAAGTAAGTCTTACAAGTTTTAAAGTGGTTAATCAAGTCTTATATGTTTCAGTCTATTAAAGTGTAAGTTTATTCCATTACTAACATTGATGGAGATGCATGCATGCCATTGATGCTGTTCATTCTTCATACGTGTCGTGTCATCTCTGCAGACATATTGCTTGGTGATGACATTAAAAAATTTTTAATGACGTGGACACTTTGTTGACATGGTAGAAGTCCTCTTCTTTAGGGCTGATGTCACTTGTGATGTGGAGGAAACAAAGAGGGCTCCTGCCAGATCAGCAAAGTGTCCACGTCTTAAAATTTTTTTTCCATGTCATCACCAAGTGACATGTTGGCATGGCATGTATGAATAAACAAATGTTGTCAATGCCATGTGTATGTCTACATTGATGTCATTGAAGGAACAGACTTACATATTTAACAAACTAAAACACATAGGATTTGATTGGCTACTTTAAAATTTGTAGGAATTAATTACCATATTCTTAAAACATATAGGACTTCAACTGGCTTTTTGTCTATTTCTAAGATACTCTAGCTTCACGTTAGTGTCATTCTTACCCATTATCAGACATAATCATAAATCAATTCCTGCATATTATTCAACATTTTATTTCAGTTTATGAGCATCTGGACATTTAAAAATCTGTCCTGCATGGTTTTGTGCTTTCTCAGTTCAGTTCCTGTAGTTCTAAGGCATTCAATTCAGTCATACACATATTTTTGAGTGCTTTTGATTCAGTCCCTATGTTTCTGCACCTTTACAGGTCTCGAGTCCCCCAAAGAGGATACTTCCGATGCTCTCTAGTTTGATGAATTATCTCACTTTTAGGAGCACTGATTTGGCGATCCACAAAATTAATACAGTTTTTCTGAACAAAATGACAGAAATCTTCAGTTATACAGCTTGCAGACAGTTATCTCAATTGTTCATATCGATCATTTTCTTCCACATGTCTGAGTATATCCTGGCAATCTCCTTCCATGGAAGATCAAATGTAGCTCTAAACTCTCTCCTGATAAGTAAGAACTACCTTCTCGCAATGGCCTTCTCTTTGCTGGAGTACTTTGTTGAAATTACTTTCTTCCCTGGGCTGAAAGAGCATTGGTGGGTGAGCAACATTGGCCTTGCGTTGATCATAATAGGTGAAATCATTAGGAAAATGGCAGTTATAACAGCAGGCCGGGCTTTCACGCACTCGATCAGAATCTATCACGTGGATGATCACCAGCTTATCACTCATGGGATCTATGCAGTTGTACGGCATCCTGGGTACTGTGGGTTTTTCATCTGGTCTGTTGGAACACAGGTGATGTTATGCAACCCTCTTTCCACACTGGGGTTCACAATCATTGTCTGGAACTTCTTTGCGAGAAGAATCCCATACGAGGAGTTCTTTCTAAGGCAATTCTTTGGGCCAGAGTACGAGGAATATGCAAGCAGGGTTCCCTCAGGAGTGCCGTTCGTTAAGTAGAAGGATATTCTCAAGGTGTGCTGATGATGGATGGAGGCTGCTATTGGAAATGGATCAATAGGGGAATTACACTTCTCATCGATGCTAGTGCGCATCATAATATCAGGTCGGACGTTAGTTGGGTTTTCCCGGTCGTGGCTGAAATGCTTGCTGTATGCTTCCCTTGTTACTCTATGGTAGTAGTAGTACATTGAAAGGTCATGTTTAGCACCTGAGAATATAATAGAATGGGTATTTTAAGCCTTCATTTTATATTTTCTCCATCTACATTTAAATCCAAAATTCAACTAATGAAGAATTATTGAACTATCTCAACTAATCGGTGAGATCAGTAATAGTTTCCAAAGACCATTGGTGAGCCAGCCTATGCATAAGCTGTCTCCTCGAGAAAGTGTCCTCATCCTTCTTGCCTTCTCCAAAAGAGCATGCAATGCAAGAAGATGCCCGATATCTGGTGTTGGATGCATCCGCTAACTAGCTCAATACATGTGATCGGCTAGGCCAGGAACCATCCATAGGTGCACTTCTTTGGAGGGGATTAGCAATCTTTGGAGGGGATTAGTAATCTTTGGAGGGGATTAGCAATTCATGATCAAACTGTGACCATTGCCAAGCCTAACCTCAAATTTCAGGGGATTAGCAATCTTTGGGCCTCAATCCAGCCCATGAAAACCTACGGAAAACACAATCCGTATATACAGACAGGGTTGGTCGGCTTGAAGAAACAGAACGCAGACGACACTTCAATCTCCATCGTCTATCGTCTCCTCGTTCTCCTTCCTTAGCTCGCATTTGCAACACCGCTCGAGCTTTGAGATTGAGAACCCACCTGAGATCTCACTCTCTCCCTCGACGGCCTTCTCGCACCTTCTTTCGTTTCCCCTCTTTTACCGCTCCTCCTCTCTTCTTCCGCCTGTTATTGGTTTACTCTACTTTCATTCTTTGGAGGCTCAGTTTCTCTCCTTAATGGCTTCCCATGCATTAAACTAGCATTGGAGTACGTTCTCCTCAGAGATTAAAGGTCCGTTCCCTTCTTTCTAATGCAACAGATGCGCGCATTCTCCCCGAAATTTTCGGTCTTTCTTAATGCGATGACGAGAGGAAGAGATTGATGTAAACAATTCGAGGGTGGTTAAGGAAAAATGATTAACTTTTTCAGAATTCAGGTGAAAATGAGCTCACTTCGAAGGGGATGATTGGGTTGGAAATGTTTGCAGAAGAAGATTTATTCTGCTGGAGGAGTTGGGCTTGTTCCTAATTGATTAAGAATCATCTGAAGGGCAAATTTAGTTTCCGTTAAGTTGGCCACTTGTTAAAATTTTGCTGCAGTTTCTCTGCAGCATTAAGCCAGACTTTGTTGTCGAGACTATTGTTTCGTGTACCATGCCGTAGAAACGGGTACTAAAGAAGCTCTGTGTTTGTTGTGTTTTTTTTTTTTTGGGTGGGGGTTGGGGTATGGGTGCGCGCTCGTGCTTATTTGCATCCCTTGTTATGCCCCCAGGATCTGATTTTTGTTTATTTATAAAGAGGCATGCCCCTTGTTACATGAAATGGTGAAATGCTTACTTGAGGATTTTAGTCACGTTTATGTTTAGTATGATTAATAAAGTGACATGGAATAAATTTGCTGTTGGCACAGATAATTAGTTGCAATGTATGCAAGGAGACTTAAGTATCAAAATCAGAAGTCCAGCGCAGTGTTTTATGCAGCCAAATATTTAATTAGGTCGGCATGCCTTGAGCATGGAGGTTTGCAGCCTTTGAATTACGCCACTCTCAGCAGAAGCATTCCATTCCGGGACTGCTTAGTCAGAAGATATCTATCAGAATCATCCTTGTCTTGGTGTAGAAACAGTTATGCAGTCTCGAGTGGAAACCATAGTTCTTCTTTGATTAGTAGTCAGTTGAGATTTTACAGCTCGGAAGGGGATGGAAGGAATGCAAAGAGTGAGGATAAAGAAGAGTCAGTAAAAAATGAGGTTGATATAAACAAGGGCAGGTCTCGGCTAGAGAGTGAGAGAGCTTTTGATGATACTAGGGCTTGTGATGCTCATGCTAGATTAGGAGAACAAGACCAGAAAGAATGGCTCCACAATGAGAAGGTTGCACTTGAGAATAAGGAGCGGGAAATGCCGTTCCTTAGCAGGCGGGAAAAGTTCAAGAATGAATTCTTGCGGAGAGTTGTTCCTTGGGAGAAAATAACCGTCTCATGGGACACATTTCCTTACTACATCCAGTAATTACTTACTGCTTCTTGTATCTTTTGACCTCATCTTCATGCTTGTCAAATATATGTCATAAATCTATATCTAACCTTCTTTTGCAGTGAGCATACAAAAAATATTTTGGTGGAATGTGCTGCTTCCCATCTAAAAAATAGTGATCGTGCTACTTCTTATGGTGCTCAATTGACCTCTTCGAGTGGGAGAATACTTCTTCAAAGTGTTCCAGGGACTGAGCTTTTTCGAGAGAGATTAGTAAGAGCACTTGCTCGGGATCTAAAAGTTCCTTTGCTGGTACTAGACAGCAGTGTGCTTGCGCCATATGTAAGAGAGAAGAATATTTCAGCTGTTCTGAATCTTTTTGCTGATCATTAATATATGTAATGCTGAGTTATGTGAAATTATTTTTTGCAGGACTTTGGTGAAGATTGTTCTGAAGAAGATGATGAAAGTGCTCTATCCGGAGAGGATTGTTCTTCTGAGTCAGAGATTGAAGATGAGAATGAAGCAAGTAATGAAGAAGAATGGACTAGTAGTGGTGAGGCTAGAACGGACTGTAGTGATGAGGAAGTTGATGTGCAGGCTACTGCTGAAGCTGCACTGAAGAAGCTCATTCCTTACAATCTTGAAGAATTTGAAAAGGTATATAGGCTCTGCTTAGTTCCCAGAAATTTCCATGTCTAAGAAAAAGAAAAAAGGTAAAAAACAAAACAATATATTGCGTTGATTTAAGAAGTCTTCTTGATTTTGCTGTCTAGTAATGCACTTGTCTAAAAATATTTGTCCCTATTTCTTCTAGTTTTTGGGAACAGTGTTCCACCGGACCTGATTGTCTGATGCTCTTTTTCTGAGGATCATAAATTTATGTTTGTGACTTGGGGAGTTTTAGCTGATCATGTTATTTTTATTTTACATTCTCAAACTTGTGATTGAGAGTTAAATATTATTTATTCTTCTTTATCCCAAATTGTGCAGTGACCGGAGAAACATATACTGTTCATGCCATATTGATTCTTGTGCACTTTCTTTCCATTGAACTGGTTTTCTGGATTATAATTTGTCTCTCATGTAGAAATATAATTTCAGTGCGATAAGCAAATGTTATGAGTGGATTGATGTTCCTGATGTAGTAAATAATACATAGCGTACACTCATTCACATGTTTAAGAGACCTAAACCGCTGCCAGAGAATCAGTTTTTAACGATAACTGCTCATCTAATTGCTGACTGTATGGTGCTCTATTTAACAGAGGGTGTCTGGAGAACCTGAGAGTTCCTCGGAGTCCTCAAAGTCCAAAGATGCTGATTCAGCTGAAAAATTGAAGCAGCCACTTAAGAAAGGTGTTGCACATTGCCTTCTCATTCTTTTTTCCTTTTTCTTATGGGGGTTATATATGCTCCATCGCCTCCTGTTGGCTGTCTGCAATTGCTATCACCTCAATTTCAGGCTCACCTTTAATACTTGACCAGTTTCTTTTAACATGGTGTAAAGTTGTACCATGTGCAATATCACATGCTTTGTTGATGAATAATCTTTTCCAGTATGTTATTGTTATTTTTCACTTAACATATTATGCAAATGTCTTTGATTTTTAATTGATTGCCTAGGTTGCATTCATTTTCAGGAGATCGCGTGAAATATATTGGGCCTTCCCGATCTGAAGGCCAGGAGAGGTAATACATTAATTCTTTTACATTTTTGTGGACTTTATGGATCTTGAGTATAATTTCTTGGACCTCAACTCGGTTGATTTCTTTGGGTAGGTGGTAAGTGGAGTAAAGTTCTGTTCTGATAGATAGTGAAGGAGGGTGATTAATGTTCTTGTAGACTTTGGTTAGGTTGCTTAAACAGGAGGCAGTTGGAGATTCTTCAATGACACTCTGTAATAAGATAAATATATTATTTAAGGGTATTTTTGGGCCACTTCAGCTATGGGAGCGAAAGGAAAATAGATGTTTCAAGTAGTGTGAAGTCAATTGTGGTGTTTCTTTTGTTGAAGTGAAACAGCAGAAGATAAATAAGGTGTGCATATTATGTTGAACCTGAACGTTATTGTGGATCTATCGGCGTGTTCTTTATCTGCTATGGATATTGTATGGTGGAAATGACTTAGAAGTATCCCTACCTGGACTAACAAGTGAGCTGCGTATGCGTTTAATGAGATCATTATTCATAGAATGAGATGTTAGTCTAAGTCCATCTAGCCAACCCAATCGATTGAAGCTGCTGTTTATGCATTAATTTACTGAGAAAAGTTTATTAGTCCAACCCAGCAAATGTGATGTGAAATGTAGTCAGTTCATAGGCATAGGAAGCAACAGATATAACAAAATGCCCCATTGTTAGTTGTACCCTGGATGTAGAAACGAAGTACATTTGCCTGTACATCTTTATGAACCTAGAGGACTTGAGAAAGATGTTAGGAGGTTCAATATTTCGGAGTTAGTTAAAATCACGTCCCCACCCTGAACTTTGGTTTCATCTCGCTTATATAATGAAATGCATCACAGGATTGATTTGGGGAAGATACAGACATCTGATGGTCCGACAAATGCTTATACTAAAATACTTGGCAGGTGGGTTGGTAAGTCGCTTCATGTATTGAGGAGGCGATAAAGTAGGCCTTTCTAGTGCAATTTTCTTTTATTTTCTTTCCCTTTCCTCTTGGATGTCTATCATATCTCTTTCCTCTCTCTCCCCTCTTCTGTGGTTTTACTTGTACTTGTTATTACCATACACCAGGTTCAGTTCCGTCCTCTCATGTAAGCATCAGTGGGGATCCTCTCCTGTGATTTGCCTGTCATGTGGTTGTTTAGTTTCATGAAATGTCTTGTGCTTTCACATCTACTATGAGCAGAGTTTGCTCTCCAATTCTTGGTTCAGTCTTCTATTTGCTTGTTATCCTTGTGTCTAATCCACCATATAATTGTCAGCTTGATAATAGCCTAAAAAAGACACAACCCGACAAACATTGTGATGCTTAACTTGTCAATGTTGCTCTTCATTATAAAGGTAGAATAATGACCGCTTGACAGTGTTATATGAACACCCTGTAGAAACTTGAGCGGAGCTACTCATTAGGTTTTTCGACACGTTTGGTTTCCTGAGGAGCCGTAACTTAAAATTGCTTGCTTCAACTATTCTCCATCAATTTGATCAAATATAATCTTTTATTTTGCTTTGTTCTGTTTCCTCCATAATCATAATCTTTTATGTTTCAGGCCTATATCAACGGGTCAAAGAGGGGAGGTATATGAGGTTAAAGGTAACCAAGTTGCTGTTATTTTAGATATGACTGGAAAGAAAGCAAGTGAAGGCGAGGACGAGAAACAAACAGATGAGCCTGCTGAATCCCAGATGCGTTGGTTAGATGGTATCTTCTATTGATTAAGACATGAAGCAACTCTGTCTATTTAAGAATTTATGGAGAAAATTATACCTTAGATTCACATTTGTTTTTAGACTTTGAATTCTGGTCTCATAAGATCCTGTCTTTTGTCATATACAAAAATGAAGCTATGCTGTTGCATAGAAATCGATATATCACATTCTTGCCTGTGGTATAATTTGTTCCTGATGATATAAGAACTTATTTTTATTGTACTCTATATGGAAAAAATGCATTCTTTCAAGCACTGTTTAGATATTAATATACATTATGCTTTCTTGGGCATGGGTTTTTTTTATTAAACATTCATTATATTTAAGCTGATTGTTATTTGCTTAATTGCAGTTAAGGACATTGTGCGTGATATGGAAAGTCAAGCAGAAGATTGTTACATAGCAGTGGAGGCTCTATTTGAGGTATAACATACAGGAGTTCACAGGTTTTCACCAAGTTTTGTGCAGTGACTGTGTCAAGTGAAAATGATCAATCGCCATGTTCATTTAAATTCTATTGGGAAAAATATTTACCACTATCAGCTAATCTCACAAAAGTTGGATTCTAATGCTTCCTCTTGTGTGAGTATTATAGTATTTGATCATTCAAAGCTTAGATTGTCTAAGCCATAATATGTGCCTTTGGATTTGGTAGGTTTTACGTTCCATGCTGCCTCTCATTGTATATTTCCCAGACTCATCCCAATGGCTGTCTAGAGCTGCCCCAAAATCAAGTCGAAAGGAGTTTGTTCAGAAAGTGCAACAGATGTTTGACAAGTTATCGGGCCCCATTGTTTTGATATGTGGCCAGAACAAAGTTGAAACGAATGCTAAAGAAAAAGAGAAATTTGTATGGCCCATTCTTCTCTGGTTAGAAAACCTTTTTTTTTCACATTTTACGAACATATTTCCACTTATAATTTTGATTTGTTTCGCAGACAATGATACTTCCAAACTTTGGTCGCATTGCGAAGCTGGTGAGGGTCCCTATTCTTCACAATTTTGCATGACTGAAAGAATTTCTTATCATTAGCTTACTTTGCTTGCATTTCTTGGCAAGTTCTTGAGATGATAATTGATTTGACACTACTTTTTCTCCAGCCTCTTTCATTGAAGCGTCTTACTGAGGGCCTTAAGGGATCAAGAAGATCTGATGATAATGCATTATATAAGCTCTTTACCAATGTCCTCCTCATACATCCACCACAGGTTGGGTTTTTTCTCACTGCTTTGCAGTATTGAATAATCAGATTTACGTATCTCCTAATTCTAATTGTCTACCTATTTCAAATTTTCTTTTGCTTTTATTGTTACTCTCACTCTTTTAACAGTAGTCCCTCAGAATTTCAGCAGTAGCCAATGACTGGAAAAACATTAGCCATGAAATTGAACCAAATATAACCTGGACCATAGAAGACCAGATGGATATATATTTTGGTGTCATTCTCTGCCAAAAACTGAATTAAATTGGATTCATGCTGTACCCATTCTGAATGGGAAAGAGGGCACTATTCTGGACAAGGTTGTCATCTTGGGTGCAGCAATCAATAATAATCTAGATAGAGTTCCAGCTTTTCATATAGGGTGTTCTCATTGTTAACTATTCATGAGTGATTTATGTTTAGGGTCATTCTTTGTTATGGCTTTCAAACCCCTTTGTATATGATTTTAAGCATCTTCTTGATACATGATGAATGAAATTTCTTTATTGAATAATTTATAAAGAGTTCCAGCTTTCCATGGAAGAAGAACCAAACTGGTAGATAATGCATCTCACAGGTTGTTGCAAAACACCTGAATTGAACTGGGCATTGCCTGCTCAAAATGCTTTTGCTGATTATGTCATGTTTTCTTTTTCATAGTCCCTAAATGAAAATGTTGTATCATCAGTTAACAAGTTGATTCTCTAATCTTATATTTTTCATCTCTTTCCGTTTCATCTGCATAATTTCTTTCTTTGCATCGTTGTAGGAGGAAGATCATCTCAGGACATTCAATAAGCAGGTTGAAGAAGACAGAAAAATTGTGATATCGAGGAGCAATCTGAATGAGTTGTATCAGGTTTAGTTAGTTTTTTTTTTTTTCATGTTGTGACCATGTCTTTTATCTTCCCTTCACCAACACTGGATGGGATCCAGGAACCGTTCATAAAGGAATGATTCTTTGCAGGTCTTTGAGGAGCATGAGTTATCATGCATGGATCTGCTGCATATAAATACTGATGGTGTTATATTAACAAAGCATAGTAAGGAACCAAAAAACATTATGACACACTTTTACATTACAGCGCATAGAAGTAAATGGGTTTCAATTTAGAAGTATGCAGAAAGTAGTGTCTTTAACTAATGCTTTTAAATGAATACACATGAGCATCAGCAAGTGCAAGTTGCTTGCAGAAAGGGCTACTTGTAACTGCCTTCTCATTCTCACATGCAGAAGCTGAGAAAGTAGTGGGCTGGGCAAAAAATCACTACTTGTCTTCATGTGCCCTTCCTTCCATCAAAGGGGACCGACTTTGCTTACCACATGAGAGGTATTGATAGCCCACCATGCTTCCTGAACAATTAAATATTTGTTGCTTAGACATTGATTGTCCTTCCTTCAACTTTTCTGCAGCATCGAAATTGCAATTTCACGGCTGAGGGAGCAAGAAAACATATCACGGAAGCCTTCACAGAATTTGAAGGCATGCAGTCAAATAGCTTTATCTTGCAAACTTTTCTTTTTTTTGGGAAAAAAGGTTGATTATTTGCTTCACTTCTGACATTTCTTTCTTTATCTGAGCAGAACCTTGCTAAGGATGACTATGAGAAAAACTTTGTTTCGGCAGTGGTCCCTCCTGGTGAAATTGGTGTAAAGTTCAATGATATAGGCGCTCTTGAAGATGTCAAGAGTGCACTGAATGAACTTGTCATTCTTCCTATGCGGAGGCCTGAGCTGTTTTCCCATGGAAATCTTTTGCGAGTACAGAAACTTACCCTTCATAAAACTTAAAGTATTTGATCCAAAATTATCATGGATAAAACTTTTAAATGCTAATACATTAGTATGTGCATATTCGTATTGGTGAAATATTTTAGTATAATGGTTGCTTTTGGTTCATAACATTCTGAAAATTTTATTTTCTTAGCCTTGCAAAGGGGTTTTACTGTTTGGGCCACCTGGAACTGGGAAAACCCTTCTTGCAAAGGCACTTGCCACAGAAGCAGGGGCAAACTTTATTAGCATAACTGGTTCGACACTTACATCAAAGGTATTGGATAAATTTTTTTATTAATATTGCCTTTTCTCTTTGCTTTAGATGTGTTTTGTACGTTATATGAAATTCATTTCAATTTTATGGATGAGGTGTCTTGAGCCTTTACACTTGCTGTTGAAACAGTGGTTTGGAGATGCTGAAAAGCTCACAAAGGCCCTTTTCTCATTTGCCAGCAGGCTTGCTCCTGTTATTATATTTGTCGATGAGGTCAGTTTCTTGAAGTAATGGGTCACTGTGTATTATTATGTTCATCAAGGCAGAGGATCTCATTCACAAATGAAATAGATATCCTTGTCTTTTTTCATTTTTACTGCCAACTAGCAAATTATATTTTTCATAAGAGTAGCTGTACCTGTTATTTAAGATTTTATGTATCATGTTCTCTTCACGTTTCCACTGAAAACATAAATGTGAAATTTTGTTCTCCTGATTATATATTATCGTCTTTTTATCAGTAATTTGCAGTGTTCCACATTTTGTTGCTTACCATATTGGATTTGAACAGGTGGACAGTTTGCTCGGTGCTCGTGGTGGTGCTTTTGAACACGAAGCTACGAGGCGGATGAGGAATGAGTTCATGGCTGCTTGGGATGGGTTAAGGTCGAAAGATAGCCAAAGAATCCTTATACTTGGCGCCACAAATCGGCCTTTCGATCTTGATGATGCTGTTATCAGGAGGTTGCCTAGAAGGTGAGGTTTGCTTGGAAGTTGCATACATCTTAACCTGATCTTCTGCTGGCATATTTTACGGAGCTAGGTTTTGTCAAAATGCATACTTATTCAGATACGTTGCTCCAGGATATATGTAGACCTTCCTGATGCTGAGAACCGTAAGAAGATTCTGAGGATAATCCTTGCACAAGAGAATCTAGAACCAGGTTTCAATATCGATAAGCTTGCAGCAGCGACTGAGGGATATTCAGGCAGTGATTTGAAGGTAAAGATGTGTTGATTTTTTTGTTTCAAACTTTTGTCTTTCACAAAAGTGAGGTTCTTTGAAAGTGCTAAGACTTGTTCTCATGCAGAACCTCTGCATTGCGGCAGCTTATCGGCCTGTGCAGGAGCTTCTAGAGCAGGAGAAGCAGGTAAGTAGCTTTGCATATTAGACACTGTTTGTTGGATTTACGTGGGTGACTATCTTCAGTACATGTATCATTATATATGTTTTTATTTTTCTGAACTTGTACACTTTCATGACAATTTCGTGCAGGAACGCAGAGACGATGGATCTCCAGAGTTGAGGCTGCTCAATTTGGACGATTTTTTGCAGTCAAAGAGCAAGGTAATACTGATCTTTCGATTCTTGAGAATGGCATAATATGATATCTGTCTCTGTTTTATGACTGGATATCATTCTTCATCTAGAAGAGAAGCTTGTCTTTGTTCTGCTGAGATGATATATCAGTAATACCAGAAATGATACAAGCACTATGTTTTCTCAGATGATGTGCATAGGACTCTAGTCTATGCTTGTGATCAGATTCGGAATTGTTTGAGTTGTTAGATAATTGGTCTGGTTTTTGAACAGAAGGTAGATAACTGGTCTGAAGTAAGCCAGTTTTGGCCTTTCTTCACTGGCGGATGAAAACAAATACATCGAGATTCTCTGAGCTTTCATTGACAATATTTCTTTTGCATATTAAGGAAAGTTCCTTTACTGGTGGAAAGCTCCTAATTTGATCGAAACTCCTTTGCACTGAAGTAGTATCTTGACTTATTTGCTAAGCCTTCACTTCCTGCACTTTTTTCAACTCATATGTTCATGATGTCATGATACTATCAGTCATATCAAAAGTGTCTTTTCTTTTCCCGGTTTTCCATTTAAGCACGGCCATGATTTCCCAGTGCTTCCTTATCAGCACCAAAACCCGTGGAAATATCAAGAGGTTGTTCTTATGCCCTGCTCCACAGGTGGCTCCTTCGGTCGCTTACGATGCTGCAACTATGAACGAGCTGAGGAAATGGAATGAACAGTATGGAGAAGGTGGAAGCAGGAGGAAGTCGCCATTCGGGTTCTGAAGCTGATTTCTGATTGATAGGTCAAAGATACACACACCAACCCCCCCTTCTCATCCCAAATGGGTAATCCTCCCCCCGAACTCTGGTGGCGTCATTTTGTGGTTACAGAATTGTTCTTTTTCACCCCCCGGAGAGCCAAGCCAGCAGCCTCGGATTGGTGTGAAATGAGATTCCTCTCTAACAATCCGCGATGTGATGTAGTCCTTTAGGTGTAAGATTTTTCTGATGAGCCAGTCCACATCCTCTCATAAGCGATCGGAGCATGTACATTGAACAGTTGTTAGTCTTGTAATTCTTTTCCTCCAATGAAATTGACACAAGCCAGAGGCTACGGCAGTTCCTAAGGGCCGGCCATCGGCCCCTACAGAAGTATTTCCGAGCTTTCCCGACGGTGGATCTCTCGATCATGTTCTTAGACTCGAGGGTTGATGTCGGTATCAAAAGCTACAATCCGTTGCAACTGTGCTGTAAGACATTGGCATAAAGACCAATCTGAGGACCTTGACTTCTCCAAGACAATGAAACGGAGCGCATCTGTTAATGCAAACTCGAGCAAGACAGTAAAATGCGATGCTTTAGTATTTTCTCGTGATGCCGTCTTGTCACGTCCGCTCCATAACCAACATTTTCAATATGTTTGGTTTTTGTACTATATTATTGCGATATTGTCTATAAACATTGCAATCAAATGAATTATCTAAATTGATGGAGATAATGTGATATTATTTTTACTCAAATATAATTTTAAAATTAAAAATATTTTGTGTTAGAAGAGAGTTTTTTCTCATTGGACTGACTCATCTTGACATGTAAAGGTAAATGCCATTTCACATCCAAGCAGTTCAAAGTCGAGGAAATCCATCCATGCCAACCGGCCCTATGTATTTTATGAGATGACCATCCGTCTGGTCATTGGAGCCCTTTTCTATTCTACCATTTTTTTTATTATGATATTTTAATAATTAGCATGCGCCGATATTTTAGTACCTGAATTTATCATACGTCAATATTTGAGGATTTGAATTTTGAATTTGAAGAATTTAGTCCAAATGTTTACATTTAGATCTTTCCGTTTAATCCTTCAATATAAATCTGACGTAGTATTAATATATCATTAAATATTTAACAAAGATATCTAAAATATCGAACAAAAAATAAATATTTAAATTAAATGATCAAAATTCATGTTATTAATTTTAGAGCACTCTATGTCATATTTAAATTAAATTATTTATCTTTTTTAAGTTAAAAAATGAAATTTGTGACCAATCTGACGCGTTTTTTTCCCCCTTTTTTCTTTTAATAAAACACTGTTGCCTGCGTGATTTACTGTTTTACCCCCGATGAGAGCACCCGTCCGAGTCTGAATCCGTCTGAAAAAGTTTCGGAGTTGCATAGAGCCCAGGAGACGGAAGGAAGAGGCGAGAGACAGAGACATTAAAACCTAAGCCAGAAGAAAATTTCAGTCCCTCTCTGGTGACACGATCCTCCTTCAGTTCATCCGGCTTTGCCTGCTCCACTGTCGCTTGTTCTCGGTGGTATCAATCGCTTCTCTTTACTGCTGCTCTTCAATCGGTATCCACCCTTGTCCTGGGTTGGTGTTGAAATTCCAGTTTCGCATTCCACTCTCAATCAATTTGCTCTTCCGTCTTTGCGATTCATTGTCTCCCCTCGAATTCAGGGTCTTATTGGGCTTATCGTATTTGGCTTTGTTTTTGCCTCTGTATCCCACTTGTCCTTTTGAGTTTCGGAATTCTCTGCGTCTCAGCTGTTGATTTGAGCGCAATTTTGATGCAGTCTTTTCTTGGCGTAATTCTGTTTCTTTCTCTGAATTCTAGGAGTTATCTTGAGCGGAATGGCGAGTTATTATTCGGGAAAGGGAGCTCCTTTGAACGGTTCCGTATACGTTTCTAATCTACCTGAGGGAACTGATGAGAACATGCTTGCCGAGCATTTTGGTACTATCGGGTTGCTTAAGGTGGTGTCATCTCTTGGGGTTGATCCATCATTGAATCTCATTTAAGCGCTCTCGGCCAGAAGTTCCCTCTTCTTCTTTACACAAGAGCAGTTTGCAGTCAAAATTAAGGCTTGAGCTAAGTTCTTTGCACCAAATACATTCTGAGACAAATGCTTTGGCATAGACACTTTTAGCAGAGGAAAAGAAACATCTTTCCCATGTATCCTCAAAAGTGAAACATCCAATGAAGGCTCGTGAGCCTTTCAGGAAGCTGGACTGGAAAAGGAATGTGGTTGAACTGTTATCATAATTTGAATGTTTATCCCTTCGATTCATCTGTTAGTTTCTGCTAAATGGGCTGTTATTCCCTGTTGAAACTGACTGTATTCATGTTTGCCGTGTAAATGTATTCTCATTTTAATCCAAATACAGTGTGCCACAAGAAATATTATGTTGTTCTTCTTTGGAACACATCTTCCTTTTCTATTAAAAAAAACTACAATTGAATGGCTTTCTCATTTATCATTTGTAACTATAAGAAAGTGAAAGAATTTTCTCTATTATATAACTATATTAGCATTTTGTGTGGTTGAACAGACAGTTGAAACAAATCTGTCATAAGTAGAAGCTAGAAGGCAGTTTTCAGGAAATAAAAAATGTAATTAGATCAATTTTTCTTGCTTTTATCTTCCATGCATCTAAGATATCTCCATGCTCCATGTAGAAAGACAAGCGTACAGGCCGGCCTAAGATATGGCTTTACAGAGACAAAGAGACAAATGAACCCAAGGGAGATGCTACTGTTACATATGAGGATCCCCATGCTGCAGCAGCTGCTGTTGATTGGTTTAACAACAAGGGGTTTCATGGAAGTATTATTGGAGTTTTTATTGCAGACATGAAAAGTAAAGATGGCAATGATGCTGGCAATCTTGGTGGGTTGGAGGAAAGTGCTAGGGATGTAAATGGTGGTGTTGGAAAGGGTAGAGGTCGGGGTGATGCTTCAGGAAAGCCATGGAAACAAGAGGGAGATTGGTTGTGTCTGAATACAAGGTCTGTGATGTGACATTGGTGAGCAACTCCTTGCTTAAATAGAACTTTTGTTTGCCTTCTAGTATTTTCATGTTGTTCTTTGCTATCAAAATTCCACTAATAGATTATTTCGGTAACAGTTGTGCCAATGTAAACTTTGCATTTCGTGGTGTCTGCAATCGATGTGGAAGTGCTCGACCTGCTGGTGCTGGCAGTGGTTCATCCGGTGGTGGACGTGGGAAGGGTCGGGGTGCTGCTCATGATTTGGGTGGTGCAGAACGTCCAGTTGCTGGTGCTTCTAATGGACTTTTTGGTCCAAATGATTGGCCTTGTCCAATGTAAGAGTATTAAAACTGTATGTATGACTTTCTATTTTGTCTTCTGATGACATCTGATTCTCTGTGGAATAAACCTATCATGGTATTAGTTAGTTTCTCTACAAGCCAGTGCATAATATAAGTGATTAGTTAATTTTTTCCATGGTCATAATTAGATCCTTATTCAGTGCATAATATAATTAGATCCATGGAAATGTTCTTAATGTACTTTTCTCCTAAGCTCTGATTCGGAGTTCAAAGTCCATCTATGTTGATGTAAATATCAGAACTTTTGCTTTTTGATATTTGATAAGCAGAGTAAGGTACTTTTCACAAAGATTTATTGTAATTAGTATCCTTACTATTTTTCCTCACTTCAGGTGTGGCAACATAAACTGGGCAAAGCGTTCAAAGTGCAACATTTGCAACACCAATAAGCCTGGTCATAATGAGGGAGGTGTAAGGTAGTGCATGAATTTTTGGTTCTGCAAATTTTATGGCAGTTACCATACGTTTAAACATTGTAAATCAACCTTTTCTTTTTGTATTAACCAACTGGTATCCAGAAGCCATTGGAGCATTATAAATCAGCTTGTCCTGCAATTTTTCTGTGTAAGAAGCAGCATTGCCCATTCTTAGTGTTTGGCATTCCTAATCTAGAATACTATTCCGAAAATTCATCTTTTGTGAACACAAGCTTCTTCATTGCCCTTGCTTTTATATGCTGGCTTGCTAAGTCTTACCACTTGAAAGAGATCTCTGGTTGGTGGTATCAATTTGACTTGTTAAAAATGAAAACAGGGGAGGACGTGCTGGTGGTTATAAGGAACTTGATGAAGAAGAAATCAAGGAAACAAGACGAAGGCGGAGGGAGGCTGAGGAGGTAAAACTCAGTTTATTCTGCCTTAGTAAATAATCTATTCCAGGTAATCTTGTGAGATTTCCAGGTAACCTTGTGAAATTTGATTCTTATGTAGGATGATGGTGAGATGTATGATGAATTTGGAAATCTCAAAAAGAAGTTCCGGGCCAAAACACAGCAAGCTGAAGCTGCTGGAGGAATAGCTGGTGCTGGGCGTGCTGGGTGGGAAGTTGAAGAACTAGGTATTTCGCATTTGCTGATCTGAAGCTTTGCTCCTCTTGGAATGTCGATTTGTGTTGTTGAATCTTGCGGTCATGCATGCACAAGCAAGAGACCCTTTTGTCTTTTTATAAAATTTTTGTTTATTGCCATCAGGCCCATCACCATCACCATCGTGTAGATTGATTGTTTTGGAAAATTTCATAAGACAATCTCTATGGTATCATTTCAGGTGTTAGTGACAGAGATGGGAGGGAAAGGAGCAGAGACAGAGGGAGGGAACGCGAAAGAGAAAAGGACGACAAGGATGGTGGAAGACTCAGAGAAAGGAATGAGCTGGATAGGCGCAGGAGTCGAAGCAGAGACCGTGACCGTGGGAGAGATCGTGATTATGGACATGACAGAGACAGAAACCGGGACAGGGACAGGGACCGAGACTATGGGCGAGACATGGGTCGGGACAGGGAGCGGAGCAGGTATCGTTACTGAGGCTGCAAGGCAAAGTTTCCTCGGTGTTCATTCCCCTGCTGACTTCTGATCTATATTTTCTGGCTTGACCTAGATAGACTCTTAGCATGAATTTAAAGTCAAAATGAATCCGGGTTTCATGTCCAGATTCTGGCTACTGAGTTGAATACTGCATCTGCAATTCGTTTTGTGAAGAATCTTTTGCATGGTATCGGGCATCAAGGATGGGGTCATACTTACATTGCTCTGGTCGTGGATTTCTCGGAGTAGTCTGCATGCTTGAACAATCCAGCAGTCTTTCATGGTGATCGGTCCAACCGAGCCAGGATCCGGCCTACTATATTGATGCTGTAGTCGGCTGCTGCTTTACGAGCGACACCGGTTTAACAGCCCGGTATGAAGAAACAGTGGCAAAGGAGAGACGTAGCATGATTGTCTCAATTGACAATGCTTTGGTTGGGGGTGGGGATACCTCGATAGAATCGAAAGAACAGCATTGCTCTTCAAAATTCCGGTTTCGTCTCTCTGCTTTCGGATTTAAGATGATCTTATCCTATCAAGCAAAGAAATCCCGGATCGAACACTTCGACACCGTCCACTGGAACGATCCGAAAAAAGTAGCTACAGCGAAAACGGCCGATAACGATGAGACCGTTTGGATTTTTCCGTTTCCACTGAGAGGCAGGTTGAATTCATAATAATTAAGGGAAACATCACCTCATGAAAACTGTTTCCTCTTTTGTATAAACTAAAATGGCATTTAAAAGCCATTGAATGGTAACTAATCCGGCTTTATATTAATTGATTATGAGTCAAGTTTTTAAACTCGAGTCGGGTGAGTTGTGAATTCACTAGTTTTGATATCATGTTAAATTTATTGTGAGTTTATAAGGGATTGACCTTATTTTTACTTAAAAGATTAAACTGATAAGTGGCGGTATTTAACTTTCTTATAAACTCATAACGTTTTCTTCATTTAATCGATGTGAAATTATATATCTTAACACCTGCCCTCACATGGCAATATAGTTCACTTTGCCATGTGCCATTAAACATTCACTCTCAATAACTGTCTACGAACCAAGTATTCTTCTTTTGGCATCGGACGAGGGAGACAACTGGCCACGAGTCGAACAATTTTTTTCCATACTCAAATTTATATCAACTGACCATTATCCAAACTTTTGGACTAGAGTCGAGCGAGATACAAGCCTTCTGACTCTGATACTATATTAAATTTGTTGTGAAGTTATAACGGATCGGATTCATTTTCACTTAAAAACGATTCTAGTCGACCTATTCATATATAAAACTCTTTTAATATAAATTATTTTTATTTATAAAATTCGAATGACGCCGAAATCTCATTGGAAATAAGGATAGAAAATTTCTCGACGGCAGCATCAATTTTCGTGAGATTGAGGGAGGAGGAGCCAAGGGATTGCTATTACCTGTCGGGACAAGAAAGTGTAATTTGTTGTCGGGTCTCTCTCTCTCTCTCAAGTATGCATTACTTATGCAATGATATAATTCATAGGGAAAATACAAAAATGTTATAAGTTAAATATAAAGAAATTATTTTATGATATCATTTGACTTGAATTTGGATTAGTTGAACTATAAGATGCGAAGAAATTAGGGATCAAATATGTGTTAAAAACTATTGGTTACAAATTTAATGCAATAAGGGAGTTATAATAAGAAAATCCAATCCACGTGACGGAACTCTGTGCATGTTATTGCCATATTTTAATTTGAGATATGTGGATGGAAGGACTTGTGATTAGTAATAATGATTTATTTTACCAACTTAAGATCGAACTAATAGTTTCATCACTGGATTTCAAATATATGATCTAAGGATTGGATTCAAAGATCGAATTTCAGGTTAAAAGAGTCGATGAAAATTTTCTCATAAATCTCTATCTGACTACAAATTAGTCTTGAGGTGTGCTCCTACAGGAATAATAAAAAAATAATGATTCTTTCTAAAAATCAACTTAGACTCAGAATTAAATACGCTAAAAATTCATTAAATTTTCAAAATCACGTGGCAAGTAAAACAAAAAAAAATGGCGATTGGGTTTTTTTAAGTATAATTACTATCCCCATAAGAGCGAATGAAGGTTTAACTCGTACGTCCGACTACCTAAATTGGCCTAGGTGACGACTTTCGCGATAGTCAAAATACGCTCATTATATTCGTGACAAGTAAAGATAGTGCCGAGGTCACACCAAACTCGATTTCGGACATCTACTACGGCTAAATTTCATCGTTCATACCTGTTGACCAAAATGCTAACGAACCACCTACGATAATGTCAACAACAGTGAATGGAAAGAAATGTCAAGGGAGCCACCGCGTTAGGCGCATAAACAATGACAATTAAAACCCAGAAAAAAAACCCCTCTTTTTTGTCCGTCGTACCGGATTGAAAATCAGTCCAGCTGTAAGTTCATGAATTTACGGCTCGAATATATACACAATAAATGACTATAATAATATGTAATGATTGAAATATACGATTACAAATCGATTAAATAAAAAAAATATTGTAAACTTATAAGAAAATTGAGTGCCATCACTTATTACTTGAATTTTTAAGTGGAAATAAGTTTGATATCTTATGAACTCACAATAAATTTAATATGATATTAGAGCCAATGGGCTCGCACATTCGTTCGACCGGAAGAAGAATATCCAGCTCGTAAACAATTGTTGACGGTGGGTATCTAATAGAACATGACAAAATAGACCATGTTGTCATGTGAGAATAGATATTAAGATATACGATTTTACATTAATTAAATGAAGAAATATTGTGGACTTATAAGAATGTTAGATACTGTCACCTATCGGTTAAAACTTTTAAGTGGAAACGGGTTCGATATCTTATGATCTCACAACGAATTTAACAATAATTAATAATTACAAATTAAAATATGAACATAAATTTATAATTTTAAAATTTAAAATATCTACCACAAGCCTAAATTTAACCAAAAATATAAATATAAATTTAATAAAAATAAAATATAGTATAAATACTTTTTTTAATGGATGGCGGGATTGATGACTTTTTTTCTTCTTAAAATAATTTTTAATTTACTCAGTTCGACTATTAATTCAGTTGAATTTGAGAGTTAAACAGGAAATCAGGTAGTTTAGATAGATATGATCGAATTTAAAGTATATTTGGATTAATTAAATAAATCAAAATCGAACCATTTGACCTGGTGTAATTTTAAAAATTATGATCATATAATACAACAATCAAGCCATTACATATTTCAATATAAAAAAACCGACCATTCGCTCATTTAAAAAAGAATTGTTACATTCAAATTATCGATCACTAAAATTTCTGACGTAATGAAAAACTGATTTTCACGAGGCAAAAGTGGCCTTTTTTGGTTTTCACGATCGATTTTTACACTCGTAAAAATGTCTTTGCGCTCTCACGATCAATTATTTTGTATTCTTCTTAAGTCACATCCGAGGAAGCAAAATGCCTTTTTGTCTTCTCCTCCGTTTTCGAGCGGCTAACAAGGTGGGGGGGTAATTTGGGTACTCCCCTGCGCTCGTAGTTCCAACATGGAGCTTCTTCAGTTCGCTCCCTGAACTTTTGAGTTGTCCCAAGACGATCCACCCAATCTTAATTATGCCGAGTCGGCGGACATACCGGAAGTCAACAACTAAACCTAAACATCGTACTAACCGGGGACTTTAAGTTTTGATGCTCTGCAGTCCAGCCTTCCCAAAGCTGCCTAGCGATGACTCCCGATTCTCGTGATGCGATCGCGGGGATGGCATCGTATTATTGAATTATTAATTATCCGTACAATAATCTGCACCGATTAACACTGTAATCTCAATTCTTGTACAATGATTATGATTCCGTATATCAAAATCTTGTTGAAAGTGGCCTAATTGGATGAAAGAAGGCATTCTATTGTCAATAATTATAGTTGAATTATGATAATAATTTGTTCGAATCATATTTTTCGTTTGATACCATTTTGGATATGTTCATATGATATCATGACTGTCATGATCTGCTCCAAGATAACATGTTTGCGATTGGTGACGTAGGCGATTTGGGTTCTAGAAGTTCTCCATGCGAGGTCGACATGGGAGACCACAATCACGTGGAGTAATATGAGACAGCTGAGAACTATAGGGATCATTCGGAGACTTCATAAAGCTCTAGGGACAGATTGAAATAATCCTGATAGTGGGGGAAAATTAATTAATTTCATGGGAAACCGATCTATAAACAGCTAAGCACTCGCGGTCGCTCTCTCTCTCTCTCTGCGTTTTCTTCTCCTCATTGCCCTTTCCTTCCTTCTGGTCGCCGTTGTTGACCATTTGACTCTCCGCGCTTGGATTTCCATATTCAGGTCATCACCTCCTTCTTCGCCAGGCCAAGTTAAGCTTCTTCCGGAAGGACTGGAGCTCGATCCGCCTCGGGCTCCGAGCATTTCACTCCGACGACAGCGCACTCCGTGCTCGTCGGTCTCTTCGGCTCCAGCGTTGTTCCGCCCGACTCAGGAAGACTGGTGTCTATTTTGATCAATCTCGAGATCAAAGGTTTGAATTTTTTCTCCAAGTTTTCTGGCTTTAATTCCTCTGGCCGATACAGTGTTTGTGGTGTGAGGTAATTTCTGTGGCCGGTGAAGAATTTCATAAAAGATTGTTCATCCGGAACTCGATGATATGAGTTGAGTTTTGTTCTGATGCGTTTTCATATTTTTCATTTTCTTTTAATTGGAAAAAAAGGTCTAAATGTGATGAAATCCTGGTGAAATTCTCACCTTCTTGATTGATTTGCATTGACGAGTTCTGTTTTTAATCTTACAGGATTGTAAACTGGTGGTGATAACGGTGCACAAGCTGGAGACCCATTCAAATCCAAAAAGAAATCCTAGACTGCTATCTACTTGATCTTTGTTCTGCCAAAATCTACCTGGCTATTTATTCTGTAAATCACGTGGGAATGAAAGGGAAGGAAGATGGTACAGGCAGGTATTTCGTTCTGAACACAGGGGCCAAGATCCCAGCCATCGGGCTTGGGACATGGCAGAGTGGCGGTGACCTCTGTGTCCAGGCCGTTAAGATTGCCCTCTCTGTCGGTTATCGCCACATAGACTGTGCCCATCTCTATGGTAATGAGATCGAAGTAGGGGAGGCCCTAGCTTATGCATTTAGGTTAGGCACACTTAGAAGAGAGGACCTGTTTCTCACCTCTAAGCTCTATTGTAACATGAACTCTACCAATAAAATTGAGAACTCTGTCAGAGTGTCCCTCAAGAATCTAGGAGTTCAGTACTTGGATCTGTATCTCATGTATTGGCCAGAGACCACAGGGTTTGGTGATGCAAGTGACCCTCCTTTGAAATTGGGAAGTGAGTATAAGCAGTTTCTGAGTAAATTGAAAAAGGCATGGAAAGCCATGGAGGGGTTGATTGAGTTGGGTCTGGTTCGGTCAATTGGAGTTGGCAATTTCAGCGTTCACCAAATTAAGGAGCTCCTGAAGTTTGCGAAGATTATTCCTGCTGTTAATCAGGTTTGCACGAATATCTCTTTATCATCTTGCATAGTCAGATGCCTCAAAGATTTTTGAACAAATAATGAGTAGAACTTTGTGATTTTTCATTGTTTAGGCTTGAAGCAGCTTATTAATTAGCAACCATTTCTGGATGAGTTGTTTCCAATGTTTTACTGTTGGTTGTCTTCCATAATAAGCTACAGTACAAAAGTTTCTTCTCCCCTCTAGTTACCAAATGCTCAGTGGTTGATAGTGTTATGGAGGGTTGTTAAAAAAAATTAGTGTTATGGAGCAAGGAATAAATTATGGCGTTTTATATTATCCCTAGGTGCCTTTGTCTTAGATGTGCAGTAACTTGTTGCAACTTCATGGATATTTATTACTCTGAACTCTGAAGGTTTGTCATATGGTTTGTTGAACCATGTGATTTGTTGCACTTCATAGTTTAATGCAATATTGGGAGTTTAATATATAGCTTGCTCTTTGCATTTCTGGTTAATTTGTCCAGGCGGACTAGATTGGACTGAATGTATATGGGTAAAATAGCAGTGAATTGAATTTTAGTCATGTGCATGCTTTTGTGTTATTGATGAAAAAGGCATCCAGTTGCCTATTTATGATCCTGATGTTGAGCCCCTGTCACTTTGGCATAAAAATTGAGCCACAGCTCTTCTTACCAGATTTATTGCTGTGAATAAATGCTTTTTTAGTCTTGTACATGCATAGTTTTGAGGTTGTGTTGTGCACTTTATGGGCCGAGCTTTCACTTGTTATTCTGGGGGCTATCACATGTAACAGTTCTATTAATCAACAACCACAGATGATGGATCAATATCATTTTCACATGCTACAGTGTAGTAACGACTTTATTTCCATTTTTTGGTCTTTTCTGCTTTAAACTTCTTGTCTTATAGGTGGTGTTATAGGCTTCTACTTGAAACGTTGTATTTCTCATTGCAATTCTGTTATTATAGTAGTAAGTTTGTGGATTATCAAAGTTTCCAACAACCCCACTTTACCTGTATGCTATCTTGTAGCAGTATCATATCTACAAACTTAAAATTGATGATTGAGGATTTTCTTTTTTTAGGTGGAATTACACCCTTTCTGGAGGCAAGATGAACTTGTAAAGTTCTGTCGGATGAGAGGCATCCATGTGTCAGCCCACACACCTTTAGGTGTACCTAGTTCAAGTCCTGCACAATCAGATAGTGGATCAGGTGGGGAAGACGAGTCTGGAACTCCCCGCATATCATTTCGAAGGTCTCGATCAGTGCATGGACCCATGCTGAAGCTTTCAGTTGTCGCAGAGATTGCAAATAGACACAGAAAGACTCCAGAACAGGTACTTTACTGCCAGATTGGCTGTAATTCACAGTCAATTCCATATCTTCTTGTTTGCTGGCATCAGAAATCTCTACCTTTTAGCAGATGTTACTAATATTAACTCTCCCTATACTTTAGGCCACCTTGAAATTAAGCATATTCTTGTAAAACCAGTTGCTGCATTTGAGCCAATAACCATCACGCACAAAATTCCATTGAGAGAAATGGAATATAAAGAGATTTGAGGGCTGGATTTAATTTAATTTATATCAGAATAATCACTACGAATCTCCAACTCTATCAGTGCAAATGAGGATCCAAATCTCAAATGTTCCCAAATAAGCAAAAATTGCATGAAGAGTTTTACTTGAGAAACAAAATAAATTGAAAGTCTAAAGTGCTTTAAACTCTCCAATTCACTTCTAAGACATTAAATCCTGAAATCTTTAACTGGATATTCATCAATTCAGTATTATTTTTCCAAGTTTTCTCGCATTTTCTTTTCTTTTCCTTTTATTGTTATTATTATTATTATTGTTAGTAGTAGTAGTAGTAGTAGTAGTTGCATTATTGATCCTCCGAAAATCAGGCTCTTGTATTTTATGACAGTCTTATGTATGTGTCTTATGTCTTTGTGAACTTTTGCAGGTTATCTTACGTTGGGGACTGCAAAGGGGAACGAGTGTCCTGCCCTGTAGCCTGAACCCAGATCGTATCAGGAAAAGCATCGACATATTCAGCTGGTCTCTGTCTGAGGAAGAGCTGAAGCGCTTGAACCAGATTGAGCCTCAGCTATGTCTGTATGGAAACGGTCCGATAAATAACCAGCTGGACAGCAATTTCTTGCTGGGAGGAGGGCCTCTCCAAGCAGTGCACGAGATGGAAGATGATATGGAGTCAAATATCTGAACATGCTGGCGGTACTTCTCGATCATTGACATCCAGTTACAAGTCACTTTCTGATCAGTTGCAAATGTTGACTTCTGTTAATGGTGCTGAACTACATGTCAATAGGTGGTGTTAAAACTCTGCCGGGTTACTTATCCAGTTCAGTTATGGTGATTAGTTCTTTTTTCTATTATTTCTTTCGCCATTCTTGTCTTGATCTCTAAGTTCAATCCTGCAGCAAGCCAGCCGGTCAGACCAGTAGAGTAGGTAAATATGATGAAGTGGACGATGATCTACTGTATGGTTGGCGTATAAGTAGATCTACAAGTGACTTTTGGTTCAAGGGGATGGAGTCCTAAGGAATGGAATGGGATCCAGTCCACGACTCCCTGCCATTCCATCGGAATTCCATTTCCTTTATTACATTCCGATTATCAGTCATTCCGATCCTCTGCACCAGAGACTAACACCGGAATGAGGGATGTTCCTAGCACCATCTAAGCTACAGTGGGACGGCTAGCCTGTGATTTCTTGTAAGGGTGAAATGAACAACTACCGTGTAAACGCCTAGACCCATGGCTAGAAACACTCTTCCACACCCCACCACGCTGCAGCCTGAGATTGAAGAGATGGAGCTTTACATCGATGTGATGAGATGCTCGATCAACAATCATCCATCTCATTTTAGTGCTGCCTCCTAGTTTGTCATTTGTTGTTGCTCAACATGAGTTGTAAGTTTAGTTCTTCGTTGATTTCCATCGAAAATTGTGCTGTTTCATTTACCTTATCGTGAAAGGACAGGACAGCTACACTTCATCCTCCTAAATTGGTACACTGAATGAATGCCTCGGCAGCCACCACTCGACTAGACTAGGGTCGCTGACAGTATGGAAGGACGCGGGCAAGCCAAGAGAGAGTCATTGATATATGTCCATGGCTTGGAGTCTCAGAAGCCTCTTAATGGTGGGCTGGGAAATTCCCGTAGAGTGCGACCCCCTACGCTTCCATCCAGTTCTAAACAGAGATCGACAATCAGTTGAAGCAACGGAAAACCAAGAATTCATGACATAGCTCGAGGCTGAAACCAACCGTGCCTGGCTTACCGAGACCCCCACTAAGGGAGCCAGAGACTACCGAATGGGCGAACTCCACACTTGAGTCAGTTCTTCGGTGTCTCACAGTCATCAGCCATAACCATGATGTGTTAGTGTGCATTTCACTGCCACGGTGAAACTCGTCATCCATGTGCTATGCACAATGAGTGTCTCCAAGGTACTGCTGACACGCCATGAATATACGATACACCCAAACAGCCGATCCAGCTCCACACCATTGCGACTTGCAAAGTCGTCTCAACTCTCAGTTTCTCGCCCTTGCAGGACAGGAGTTTTACCGGTACCCGCTAGCACAAAGCTTGACCTTCCAACCAACCATGTTAACAATGGAAATGCTTGATTCATAGGAACTTAACTGAACTAATTAAACCGAACCTGGCCCCTCTCCTCACATCTTAATCATGGAGATTGAGAAACCACAATATCTATATACCGAAATCACAAGATACAAGCAGCCAATAGCTCACACACACCCAGATATTAACTAACAACATGATCTCCGAGCCAGGAGGGAACGGCAGTTCCTTCCCAAGGTTGACAAGCTGAAGGGTGCTTTTTCCTGAGCTGTAGGACTGATTAAAGATGAGTCAGCCTTAGGTATCGTCTATTATATACTGTACAAGAAACCAATGATCACTATTAACAAAAATAAATAAATAAATAACAGCAGAAGCCAGAGACTTGGCTGTAGCCATCATTTGCCCTCTGAAATAACCTTCTATTTAGGACAAAGATGGAGAGGTGACAAAAGCAAGGAGGGTATGCAGGCATTACGTATCAGAGTCGAGTTGCTCATGGCTGATCATAACACCTTCATCCCATACCTCGATGTGCCTTTAAGAACAAATACAAAAGATACATATAAATCAAGAGATGAGGCAAAGAGGTCGGTTTGACCTTTAAGGAAGCAAAGTGATGCTGCAAGAGTAACAAATAATTAACCAGCAAACTCTCAGATGCACATGATTTTCTAGCCCGTTATTTATTGTGTAAGACAAAACATCTGTACTTTTCTTAAAAGCACTCCACTACTTTGCAAGGTCATCACTTCGTTCAGAGTTAGCCCTAATCATGGGCTAGATGATTGGCCAGATTAGAATGTCCTGACCCAGTCTAGGCACGGCGACAACACAACCTAAAAATAATATTTAAGTCCTTCCAAAAATTTTTCCTTGACTTCAGCTGGATCTCAGTTCAAGTCTGGGACTAGCCCCGGCACAAACCAGCCAAGCAGCCCATGATCAGATCTAATTTAATATGGGTTTTCTTGTAGACCATGATGGGAAGCATTACCTTTGGGCTAACATCTACAACAAAAGTATGATACTTTATGTCGTGTTGAAAAGAAAGTCTCATATCTCCATTGGATATACCACGTGGTACAACATACCAATAAGATATCTAATGCTCCACAATCACCATTATTAATGTGATTATGTGCCGATTAGGATTTCATCAGTGGTCCATGATATGATACCACGGAGACATGATGTACCCTATTTATCTACAGTAACGGGTAAATGAAGTCATAAACTACCTTTGTCCATCAACTTTGATACAGAGGAATTGACCATGTCGCCACCCATCTTTAAACTGACCGAAGAAAACTTCACCAGACTTTGTATAGAACCGACCCTCACCATTTGCCTTTCCCTTCCAGAAGTTTGCAAACCATCGATCACCCGTGTGGAAATAAAACCAGCCCTGAAGGATAAGTCATGTCGTCAAAAGTCAGCTCAAGAAAATACGTCACATGTTACTTGTAAAAAAACAGAAATACAAGAAAAATCAGGCTCAAAATCCAAGGAACAGGGAACCAAAAGCTTAACACATAAAGACATTGAACAGCAAGACGTCCGAATGCACACCACCGCCACCAACCCCCACCCCCCCAACAAAAAAAGAAGAACATAAAAACAGAAGTCACTGTTTCAACCAAAATCCCAGCACCATAGGAATGATTTATACCATGACCATATTTTCTTATACACACACATACATAGACATATATATAATGCAATTCTAAGTACCTTAAGGGCACCTTACACCCATGTGAATATCTCCAGCAAAAAAGATGAAAACTTACTTGGAAAGACAGCCAGATAAAAGCATTTGCATCCAAAGTTCCTACTCGAACCCATTTTTTATTGGGTCAGCTAAGACAAGGTAACAAGAAACATTTGGCACAAGTTTTATAAAAATGTTGTACTTGAGAAAGTAGCAAGGATTATAACATAGCAAGTTTAACAAATTGCAAGAGCAAAAAGTGAACCAGCCAAGAATTATGAAATTTTTTTATGAAATAACCAAAGGACCAGACCTTTCCATGCATGAAATCATCCCTCCACGATCCCTGGAACACATCACCGTTGCTGAAGTAAAAGGTACCAGATCCTGACCTCTTACCATAACGCCACATTCCATAATATCTGCTTCCGTCCCCAAGAACTAGACGACCCTGTGAAGGTACACCAAGAATAGAATATGTCACATTCTTTTTTGCAGTTGAAAGAACACATCTCCGAGAAATTTTAAATGGACAATACCTTCCCTTCAGGAAGACCACCTTGGCACCGCCCTTTATAAAAACCACCTCTGTATTGCATCTCAACAATTGGATTCCACCTTTTTGGGGAATCCCGCTCAGCTTCCTGCATTAGGATGGATCAAAGTGTAACTTTGCCTTTTTCATAACCTTTGATTGCATGTCTATGTACTTAAGATGTTGAGCTGCTGTAGCTGCTTCTAGTAGGCCACAATTATAAGAACCTCTTCACACTGACAGACTTCCTATCATTAATTAACCATGTTTCACAAGTTTAAACCAGGAGTGGATGAACAGCAAACTTAGGGCATGACAAATGTCTCCCTGTTCATCTGCAGTTTGATTGAAAATATAATTATTTCATAATAAATCTGTATAGAACTAAGAGGAAAATCACATGTGAGTCATATAGGTAAAGTCTACATGCAGTATGATGAAAGACTGAACATGGTTCATGGTCAACTAGAATTTTTCAGGAAATTAGAGTTTCTCTTTATTCCATCAGCAGCAAGGCATGAAAGATTTACAAACAGGGAGCAACAAAGTATCTAGAAGCATGAAAATGTTCATTATTTAGAATAGTTTAAATAGCTGAAAGCAGTTACCAACATCGATGCCGCACGAACAGAAAGGACCCCTTGCTTTTTAGGAATGTCAGCTTCTTTTCTCTTTAATACAGTAGATGCTGCATTATAGACATCCTTTACTGCTTCAAAACTCTTATCAGTCAAACTGCTCCAGGAAGGCATGCTTGAATCAGCATGTATGTTTGCTTTGACATCATTCTCCATTTCTTCCTTCACAAAGTTATTATTAGCATTTGAGATGTTCATAGAATCATTTGACCCTCCTGAAGGCCTTACACCCACAGGAAGGTGAAAAATACTTAGGTTATTAAGAGTTGACGAAGCTGCAGCAGTTTTTGCCCTCTCTTTAGCCCACTCCTGAGCATCCACGTACCCCGTCCCAAATTTCCAAGTATTCAATGGCTCTCTTTGAAAAGCAGGGGCTACTAGACAATCAAGTATGAAAAGACTAAGTAATTCTGTCCAATCAGCAGCATAAGGAAAACTCTTATAGCTACACAGATTGGAGTTGCTATCTTGTTGAAGACTAGAGCCTAAAACCAAGAGCTTGAGCTAGTCCTACCTTCAGGAGCATTAACGCTGATTGTTTCAATATCACTCTCCCATTGTCCTCGATTGGTTTGCTCAGATTCACTGTGCTTGATACCAACAGCAAGGACAGACTTTTGTTAATTAGGGAAATAACAGGTAAAAGACACATCAAAATAACAAAAATTAGAACCGATAATTACCTTGAGACAAGGACTTCACTCGGGTTTCTGTGAGAAAAGATCAGCATCTCCTCATGATTGATATCAGAACATTCTCGTTTACTGACCAAAGCAACATCAACCTGCATGTCATTTTTAGCAGTGTCTCCTGAATGCATGTCCTCCAAGTTTGCACTTCCAAGTGAATCTTTTACTTGATTACTGTTTGATTGGCTCTGTTTTCTTAAAAAATTAAATACAAAGGGAAAATGTTCGGCTAGTCTAGACAACAAGCTGCTCTTTTGAGGATTCCGAGATTCAGCAGAACTGCAAAATACACAATAATGTTTCATTAGAGTATTGTAGAAATGGTAACAAAAGTGACTACACATAAACATAAATATCTCCCTAAATATCTGAATATTAAAAAAAGAAATATCATACACATAATATTTGAGTATTGTATGCAAAATCAATAATTTTATGCTTTCTAGTTTTGGCACCAGAACTTTATCCGACCCACAAACTTACCAAGTGTCCAGAAGTTAAACTAAGACTAAACACTTACCATATTTCTTTGTTAGACTAAGTCAAAGCATCAAATACATATAGTTAAATGGTGAAAATAGCATATCTTTTAAGTGAATTCCAATGGCAGGTAACTCTAGAACAGCAACCAGGCAGAAACCCAACAAAAAGCTTCCTTCATAAATAAGGAAGTATGATTGGTTTTCTCAACCTTTTGAACGTTAGACAGCTTAATAAAACAATCCTTGTGGCATCACTGGTAGATCAGAGGTTCCTTCGAGTGAAAACAATGGAAAGATACACATAAAAGATTATGCAAACCTAAAAATTAGAAAGAATATTTCAGTAATTCTTACCCTAGAGCAACAACAGTTGTAACCAGCAGGTTGGACTCAAGACTAGGTTCATGAACTATACAAAGAACAACTTCCCCTTCATATCCAGTTACTTGGCGGAAAATATCCAAGAAGGTATGTGAGTTGATGCTTTTATTCACCTCTGAACTTGCAAGGATGCATAATAGTACTTCATTAAAATCCTGTCCATAAAAGCAGAGTTGGCAAAAAATGGACTGAAATGGAAAAATCTCTAGCATAAAATTATACAAAATCTTCATAGTAAGGTGTTATATGTTGCATATTTTAGTATTAGCATCCACTGTAAACACTGAACATTAGGTCTAACCACTAGAAAACGTTCCTGATGGAATATACTGCCAGAAATTGCATGACTTCAGTATAGATATCACAGAATTAAATGGCATACCTTACATAATATACATATATATATATATATGCATTTGAGTCAAAATAGAACTAGGATCATTCCTGTCATGCTATATTGATTGCCCACCTTTGGTGATGCTAAAAGCGAGAGCTCTTACTAAGAAAAAGCACCATAATGAGAATTGTTGCTTGTAGGAAAGTCAGACAACACCTTTACTCCATAACTAAGAAAAGGGCACTGATATATGGCTTGCACAACTGATGTTCTGATGTTATAGCCACTGCCAAATCCAATCTTTGCTTCTTTATGGCATTGCAAAACCTGAATGGATGCAACAGCCCCATTAGCAAACACAAAGAAATCTAAATGCAATAGAGAGGAGAGTAAATTGGCAATACTTCAACTGATCATTTTTCATTTGCATGTACTGCAATATTCACTTTGGCAATGCGGACTTTTCTAAGGCAAAGTTGGGAAGCTGTACATGAATCAATGAACTATGGGGATGCCAAATGTACATAAATAAGCTTAAATTAGTGATTGGACCCTATGATGATGGCAATGTGAACTTACTTCAAAACCTTCTGCAACAGTAAGTTTTCTCATCTTGCTTTGTAGCGTAGCTAAATAAGTTTCATTGTAGTCCTGAAAAGACACAGAAAAATAAGTGAAAGAAATTTTAGACATTAAGAGTTGCTATGCAAATCAAACTTACAGATGTTAGAACAGAAATGGCATTTATTGCCAACAAAACAGCATTATTCGCAGTCTTTAGAGCCTCATCTAGGGTAACAACGTCTTTCTCAAGCAGCATGTCAGTATTGATATCTGCATATTTTAGAAAAACAAGATTCACTTCACATCAAGGTGAACTAGCCCCAATCAGCAGTGAAAAAGGGAAAGGCGTGGGAAAGATAACAAATGATAGTGGATGACATTATTAGGCAGTTGCAGCATAATATTTCCTGAAAAAAATGTAAATTGAAAAGGGAGAGTCCCCCGCATAATTAATCTTCTGTCAGTTCAACTCTCAATTATAAAACACAAGATTGTAAAAAAGAAACTCTTGGTCTACATAATTTATGACATTAAACCTGAAAAGTACTCCTAAGAATTAAATATAAACTCACCGATGCAAAAATTTGTATGCTCCAGAAGGGTTCCAACCAGATTATTGACCTGAAAAATTCAAAAAATATTAATTATAAGAATTTCAATTTAGATGTGCGCATACATGAGAAAATTCAAATTCCAACCTGATCGAATTGGTTCGAAGAAAAGCCTGATAGAGATGGAAAATATGCCAATGAATCCAACAACCAAAAAACTAGACACAGACTTTGATGATTTTAGTGTTAACTGCCTATATTCCACAGTGAACTCCCAATAAGAGAATATTCAAGTGCATTCTAGTTCTCAGAAATATCAGATGTCCAATTCACTCCAAGTGAACTCCCAGTAAACGGCTTTTCTCACACCATAAGGAAAAATCTTTAATGAGCTAAGAACATTTAGAGTAAAAGGTAAAAATGGCATCCACTTAAGTGACAAGAGATTCACGTAATTCTTGGATAAAAAGAACAGAGAGATTCTTAACAATTTAAAGGAACTCAAATTTCCAAACTCAGAAAGCAAATATTACCTCATCTTTTCGCCTCTGTCCTTCAAAGCTGAAAGGCCTCAAAATGATAGCAACAGCATATCCATTCATAGATCTCACTGATTTAAGAATATCAATAGCTCTGCTGTCATCCAAACCATATCCTGCGCTAGCAACCTACATTAATGTATAAACACTCAACCTGTTAAATATAATTCAAAGCATCCAGTATCTCAAGGGACAGAGCAGGCCGAAATTGAAAAATACCAAAAGCTGAGACATGCTGTGCATGGATTATCAGACATCTTTTATATAAAAATATAACTATCACAATTTTATTCCAAGTTATGATGTTAAAAAAGAGGCCACATGAAAGAAAATATGATAAATGTTTTCAGCCAAAAGGGGAAAATAAATATAAAAAGGAGGAGAAAAAATGGAAGATAATTTGTGGTTCACTAAGAAGAAGTAGAGGAAAATGGATGGAGAGAGTGGACTTTTTTAAGTTTGTTAAAATGCGAAGGAAGATTACTTATTGTCATATGGTATATACCTCATCTTAACTAAAGGTAGTCGAAATATCCAGTTTTTATTCGATAACAGAAGAGACATGAAGCACCATAGAGATTCCATGTAGGATTCCTGCTAGTTCCAATAAATTTATAAGCATTGAATACAACAGTAGCCACAGCATTTTCTTCCGGAGAACTGGGACATGTATTTACTGTTGAAAAAATAGCCATACCACTGATTGCATCATCAGGAATCATAAACTCCAAAGGACATAATATTTTAGACACAGATTTGTACTATTATGTAGTTCATTTTTATGGCTATCCTAGAGGAATCTAGGATAGCATATCTACATTTCTTTAGATACATAGTTGCATGTCAATGAGTCCATGTGCCTAAGAACATCACACATGGGCTTTCTCGGTTAATTTTCTGAACATATAAAAATCAGTTAATCCACATAAAATTGCAGTACACCCATTTGTGAATAACTTACAAGAAATTATAATAAAATAATACTCTAAATTGTCACAGTTCAACAATTTCAAGTTTATCTCTTAAAATGTTTTTGCCTCTGAAGTTAATTTTACTAGATTTCCTCTAGAGAACAGAAAAAGAATTGATAATCATGAAACCCACAAGGAATGAGAATATAGAAAAGAAATGAACAGACAAGTATTGTCGCCTTCGGATGAGACTGTAAAAAGAGTGTGGCTTCCATTGTACTGGGAGTAGCAACATCTGAAGCAAATAAATGAGTTAAAATCAGCAATACTAAACTAAAAATTTGAAAACTGATAAAATACTACCTTTTCATCTAGAAATTATGACTCTGTCTAAAATGGATCTATTTTACATGTACCTGTTTTGCTCATCAGAATAAATACACCTACTCCAATAAGTAAGTATCTTACATTCAAGATTGAAAGAATTCTACTCATTTGGTTGCATGGATGAACTTAAATTCATCAATAACCTAACAATCACAAATGTAGTCAATTGTTCCCTGGGTGAGGATAAAACTAACTAGATTATCCATTTTGTAAGGATGAAAGTTTTTTCCTTGAGATTCTAGTAAGCTCATGATAAGCCTCCGAATAGTTTCTAGATTTAGGGATAACCAAATGATAACATAAGCCACAAGCAGATTATTTAATTCAGCTCAAAAGAGTTCTGCCTCAAAAAATATATATAAATCTTTGTATAAGCTATTTATACAAATTAAGGCCTTGGATGTTATGGTTGAATTATATCATGTCACAAAGTACAAACGTAGGTAGAGATTCTGTTAAAGCATTACAATAATCAGACAAACTTCAAGTGACAAATTATCAGCAAGTGTACAGTAACTGGAGATTATAAGTGACAACCTTTATTAAGCAACCTTTGCTGTAGGTACACCTTTGTTGAATTCATCATAAAGCTCCTGCAAAACAGACGATCTACCAATAATTTTTTTATATAGTGAAGGAAAAACACAAATGAATGTCAACTTCTGTTTACTAACAAATATCTGCCAACTCCATTCCTCCAAAATAGCTGTGGAAAGTAAGAGAACCAGAATGAAATCAAGTCTTTAAGTGGTTCATCCCAGAAAAGTTAGGAGGACCTTATAATTTGAGCTACATATGTAACAACACATGAGAGAATACTGGGAAAAAAATGTAAAGAAACAATGATCCAGATAGAAAACATATTGGTGCAAAGGAGGAGTATGTTAAGTGACATGGTGGAACTGACTGAACTATCTATTAGTAGAGTTCATCTCTTGATCCCTTTCTGAACTGGCTTGTGCATTTGGCTTTGTTACTTTAATTGGAACCTGCTCTAGATTTTCCTTAGCACTGGAAGTGATTTAATTTAAAACTAAGCAAAATCACATGTTATGGTAGAGGTTAGTGACTCAGGGAGCAGATGCTCGAGACATCATAACCAATGATCAATCTGAAGCAATATCTCATTGAGGTTAAATAT
Source organism: Sonneratia alba (assembly GCA_900174645.1). Classification (NCBI taxonomy): domain Eukaryota; kingdom Viridiplantae; phylum Streptophyta; class Magnoliopsida; order Myrtales; family Lythraceae; genus Sonneratia; species Sonneratia alba. The sequence continues at coordinate 78,353 of FWPY01000073.1, forward strand.
GTATTTTAAGTAATAATTACATAGCAAGGATCAGAATCAGGTGCTCCTTGTTAATCGGAAGACTGAAAGATCAAAATTGCAAAAAGAGAAGCAGTTCATGCCAGCCTAGTATTTAGAGCATTATCCTCCATATTCACCTCAATTTTCTGATAATTTGAACAGCATGTATAGGTTCTAAATTGCATACAAAACGATCTGCATAGTCGTTTGTTGCCTAACATTGTACTCCTATCACCACTTATGATACAAAAGACACAATGGAAGCAGAGGAATCTTCAAACACAATGAAATTAAACTGATACACAAAATTATCTGAGGAAAGGTGAAGAATTTACCAGAAACGAAGTGACTTCTCGGATAAGAAAGGAGAATCCACGCAGAAATCAAGCACGGCGTCCTTTCTACTCCCAATGGCAATCACATCAACGAACTGTGAAACAGAACCACCGAACTCCTCTTCACACTGCTGCGCCTCGGTGGACGCAGCCCGTGCAAGAAGAAGCGGCCTCGTCTTGGGGTCGCCATTAAAGGTTATGGATGCTCTGCAGAATCCGCTTAATCTACGGCAATACAGAAACAGTGGAGCTGGGGAAGAGGAATAAGAAGGATAGAGCAGACGAGAGGAAAGAGGAGGAGACGACGGTCGGGAGCTCGCCGTCAGAACGTATAGCGCCATGGGAATGCATGCAGCGGAGCAACAGTTTATCGCCGGAGGAGAGATATTCCGATTCCGCTCCAGCTCATATCATCAGATTTTAAATATAATATATTTATTATGCATATACATGTAGGGATATAAAAGTGCAAATGGTCCCTAATCTTTACAACTCATTTTCATTTTAGTCCCTGTAAATTGTGGATCGAGACTGTATCGTGTATCTATGCCTGGATAGGTTTCCTAGCGAACTCGCCCCTGAGATTCAATCTCAGACTCTTGGAAATTTAGGAGTCCCATCAATCGGCTAAGGATTTGGTGTAGGAGTTGTGGAGGGTAAATTACACAATTGGTACAAAACGTTTTGACAATGTAACACTTTGGTACAAAATGTTTAAAATGTAACTCTGTGATACATTTTCTTTCAAACATGTAACACTTTAGTACATTCCGTTAATTTTTTATTAACGCCGTTAACTTTTGATGACGTGTACGGTCTACGTGGCATTCCTTGATGACGTGGTTTCATATTTTAAATATGTAGACTGCCACGTGGCGCATGGTGGGACCCACTATTTTTTATTCATTTCTCTCTCCACACCCCTCTCTCTCGCTCGACTCTCTCTCCCTCTCTCTCTCGCTCGACTCTCTCTCCCTCTCTCTCTCGCTCGACTCTCTCTCCGTCTCCCTCTCACTCAGCTCTCTCTCCCGCTCTCTCTCGCTCGACTCTCTCTCCCTCTCCCTCTCTCACTCGGCTCTCTCTCCCTCTCTCCCTCTCTCTCTCACTTGACTCTCTCTCTCGCTTGGCTCTCTCTCCCTCTCTTTCTCTCGGCTCTCTCTCTCTTTCTCTCTTTCTCTCTCTCGGCTCTCTCTCTCTATTTCTCTCTCTCTCGGCTCTCTCTCCGTCTCCCTCTCTCTCTCGACTATCTCTCCCTCTCTCTCTCTTGTTTATATATATATAAACAAAAGACTCCAATCACTAACACAAATTGATTGATTGACCCTAATCGATTTGATTTTGTTCCCTTTCTTATCACTCTCCACCCAGGCTTGGACCAAGGAAGATTCGACGGTGGTTCCATCCCTTCCTGCTCGATCTCTCACACGGGAAAAAAAATGAAATTTTGCTCCAGATACAAGAATGAGCACGGGTTGATGGATACCCAACGTATGGTGGGGGGGCGAGAGAGAGAGAGAAAGAGAGAGAGTTGAGAGAGAGAGAGAGGGAGAGGGAGAGAGAGTCGAGAGAGAGAGGGAGAGGGAGAGAGAGTCGAGAGAGAGGGGGAGATAGAGAGAGGGCCGAGAGAAAGAGAGGGAGAGAGAGCTGAAAGAGAGAAAGAGAGCCGAGCGAGAGAGAGAGGGAGAGAGAGAGCCAAGTGAGAGAGAGAGGGAGAGAGGGAGAGAGAGCCGAGTGAGAGAGGGAGAGGGAGAGAGAGTTGAGCGAGAGAGAGAGCGGGAGAGAGAGCCGAGTGAGAGAGGGAGAGGGAGAGAGAGTCGAGCGAGAGAGAGAGCGGGAGAGAGAGCCGAGTGAGAGAAAGGGAGAGAGAGAGAGAGAGAGAGAGGTGTGTGGAGAGAGAAATGAATAAAAAAAGTGGGTCCCACCATGTGCCACGTGGCAGTCCACATATTTAAAATATGAAGCCACGTCATCAAGGAATGCCACGTAGACCGTACACGTCATCAAAAATTAACGGCGTTAATAAAAAATTAACAGAATGTACTAAAGTGTTACATGTTTGAAAGAAAATGTATCACAGAGTTACATTTTAAACATTTTGTACCAAAGTGTTACATTGTCAAAACGTTTTGTACCAATTGTGTAATTCACCCGAGTTGTGGACCATGCAAGTATTGACCTTTCGACTTGAAACGTTTAAAGGAGTTGAGAATAAAGACGTTAAATGGGCCGATTTGGTTCAAAAACGACCCGTCAAAACCCATAACCTACCCGGACTGCCCCAAACAGGCGGGCAACCGCTCTTATTGGGTATATAGATGGTTACATGCCAAGACCAAGAAAGAGGCTCGTTGAACCGGAATCAGTTCAGCACATTTTCTCATTGAACCAGTCTAGATCGTAACCGGCCCAAAATTATTGCAAAACTGATCTAGACCACCAAAAACTTTGCAAATTGATAATCAAATTTATCCGTTCAATTTAAAGTTTAGAAAACTCTATGTTCATCGTAAATAATTTGAAAAAAAAATTAGGATGAAAGGGTTACAGTTCATAGTTCAAACCAACAAGAATCACGAACTATCTAAGTAGGAACGGTTCTGAGCCGGTTCATATTTTCCTAAACCGTGGCCCGTAATTGACAAGCTCATTATGCTTAACGGGCTAAATGGCAACCAAGCCAAACAATTCTAGTCCCATTTAACATCTCTAGTCAAGAAAGTGGGAAAATTATTTTTGTTTCTAGGGTAACCTGCGGCCATATTTTGGTGTTATCCTTATGGGCATGAAGGTTTCTCAAACATCAACCTAAACTAACTTTCGTACTGTACATGAAAATTTTGATCGAAATTCACATTACAATGAAGACACGACCGGAAACGAATTGCCACCAGCATTGCCAAATTTATAGAGGGAGGGAGGGAATTATCAAGTAGAATTCAACCATGGAGGATTGAATTCATTCATCACATATGCTACTATGCAGTATGGATTGTCTATTGAGATTAATGCTCTAAACCCAATCACAATTAATGTAATTTTATTCATGAAATAAAATTAAGACATTATTATTCATCATATACTACTATATTTTATGATGAAATCAATAAATTATGAGAATAATTTTAAAATTATAATGAGATCATACTAGTGAGACTTAAAATCTATAAGTTTTAGTTTAAAATGTTCATAGTTATAGGATCACTGAACAAGGAATCAGTGGTCTGGTATGACTAGAACACTTATTACATATTTTAAGGTAGAGGGTAACTGATCTCACAGTTACTTGTGAAAAGTTACTAATGTAAGAGTGTAGATACTAATTATGAAATGAGTTTACTAAACTGATCCACTTAAAGGATTAATCTAATAGTTCTTTAAATAAATGTCAATAGATTATTCCTTAAGTGATGTAGGTGTAAATTACCCTTATACTTAAAATTACCATAGTATCTTGTAAAAGTTAAGTTGTGTTTTGGTTTATTCCTTTACATAGTTCTCTGAACCATGTGTATGATATTCTGAATCCAACAAAACTTTTATGAAGACGGTGTGTAATCAATAAAAAGATCGGTTACTTCTCATGAGAGGAGAGAATGTTCTATGTATTTTATTTAGTATTGACTCAGAAGATCTCTTACCAAAGTAGGATAAATATCAGAAAGCAGTTTCCGGTATTTCATTATTAAGTTAATTACTAGGGAATTGAGATACATATGGATAAGAATTAGGGTTCGACGTTTTATCCACATACCTCAATTTATCCGGAATATTATATAACTGAAGGATTTAATTATACAAAAACTTGTCACCAAGAGTGTTTGATCCTTTGATTGAAATCTTCACTATCCGGGTGATCATGATATGTTGTTAAACGTCAATCTTGACTTGTGAACTTAATTGATTAAGAGTTAATTGATGATCTTATTAAAAGATTTAATAAGATAAATTAATTCACTACCAACTTAGTGTGGAGCCCAATGGGTCACACACAATATAAATCATTTCCTATAACCAAAATTTAATTGTTTAAATTTTATGTTGAACAGTTAATTTCCGCTAGTACGAAATTGTCCATATCGATTACGCACCTTATTAGATAAGTTTATTTTTGAATTAACTGTAAAATTATATTTATATAAATTTAATAATACTCTCGGTTATATACGTATGCTAAATTATCGAATGAGATTCAATTAAATAAATACATGTTTATATGTATGTACATGAGTAGTACATGTCATGTAGACCTATTATCAACGGCATAATATTGAAAATGGCATAACGTATGCCAATTGTGATTGTGAAAGAGCACATCTTTAGCTGATTCAGTGTGCCTCTCTTTGGTGAAAGAGGGGCAAAGGTGTGTGGGAGAAAGAATTTTAAAAGGTGAGAACGTTTCGTTCACTAAACAGGACAAAAGTCTCATTTCGTATTATATATATAGAAAAAACTGAAGGACGTAAAAGGGTGTGTGAGTTTGTAAGGAGGAAAAGAATTTTTTCGATTGAGAGAAGAAAATAATGCCATTGAAAAATATAATATCCGATAGTGATTGAAGAAAATATTTTATACTAAGCATTTGAATTCAAAACTAAAAAGGCGACCAATTGTTAGAAACAATTCCCAACACTTACGAGAAAAACTTAGTGTGGATACCGTGAAGGGCGTACACGTGTGCGTCTTGTCAGAAGATTGACCCTCGAAGCCATTCGTGAAGGTGTCGTGAGACATCGCCGAATTGAGAATTCAAACACAAAAACCGATTCGAAGTTTTTGTAGGTATATATATATTTTCTAATTGTTTTCTCACATTTGAATTTTAAATTGCATTAAGGGGATGCTATGTTCGAAAATATCGTTTAATTGATTTATAAATACACACTTTCACCGTATTTTTTATTTCCAACACTGTCAACCACCAAATTTGTCATTTTACCATCACACCACTTTCTCACCGGCTACAAACATTCTTCAAATCTGAACATCTCCCTCATGAATAGGTTATGCGGCATTAAACTTTTAGCAGCAATGAAAGATCAACTACATAAACCTATTGAAGACAAAAAGCAGACCTTCATGCAGAACCTTTTACCTCCTTTATTCCACTCCTTTTAAATATTCCTCCTTCATCGTATAGATTTAATTTTTATCGTATAAATTTGTAATATGGAATAAAGAATAATATGAGATTGTAGCCTATTGAGCCTATAATTTTTCTATTGTCCCTTCTCGCAGATCAACGATATTGCAAAAGCAATAACCATATCCTTCCATTGTAGATATTTTTTTCTTATTCATATGATTCGAATTCAAGTGTTCATTCAAGAAAATGACTCAATAAGACATGTATCAAAGGTCACTTGTCTGAGTATTGTCAAAGAGGGAGAAGAAACCAGAAAATAAGCATATCATAAGACAAACTTGGGTGCTCATCTGACTATAAAACTCTATGTTAAGATTAACTACTACAATATTATAAAAGTTGCGAGCTGACAGTAGAAAAATTGTATGCACCAAAAGATTTTTCTTGGACATCTGAGTATAACATGGATGGCATCTATCAAGATGAAAGAGAGTTCTTAAATAGCCATCCGAATTGAGCTAAGCTGAGGATGAAATGCACGCTCGTGCGTACACAGAAATTGTGAAGCTAACAAATCCCAAAATCATGCTAACAATGTCATGAGTGGAACTTCTGAATGATTAATAGTTTTCGATTTGAAAGATTCTACAGAGGGTCCCTTAAAGTAACTGGGGAGAGAAGAGAAGATGATGTTGCACCACGTAACGCCAGATGGGTGAAATAGAGAGAGTTCAGATAGGAGGAATTAGCAATCTTTGTGAGTTATAGTACGTTGTGGTAGGAATGATCAAAAAGATTCTCTCAAACCATTTCCAACTCTCAAATATGCTTTCTTTTTCCCAAATAGCCTCCTCCTCAAGTGTTGGGAAGTTGACTATTTATGGTAATTCAATATGTTGTTAGCCAATAGAAAGACGTCATTTATCAAATATTTTTTGGATAAAATAAATAATAGGTCGTGTTGTATTCTAAGCGCATAAGAAATATTAAGAGAGCCCATTAAAATATACTTGCCCAAGAAACCCCATTCCAAGTCCACCAAGCCAAAACTCTCTAAAACATCTAATTAATAGGCTTTACTTAAAATCCTTCCACTAATCCTATAATCAGGCCCACACACTCTTATATCATTTTGCATATATATATATATATATATATAAGGTATTGAACTTTGACAATATTCGAGCCACAAGTATAAATTGCATATTCTTATAGTTTTTGAGCAGTAGGTAATGATTTCTCATATGAAACTCTTGTAATTTTCGAGTCATGAACTCCGTCTATATACTCTATGATCATTGAATCATGAGTAATTCACCAATTATTATAAGATAGCCTCAACGGTTTTACAACATGATAACCCCCTTAATTTTACATACATAACTCTATAATATTTGAGTTACGAGTTATGCCTTCACGGTCTTTAAGGCGTGAAGATCTATTGATTATAGAGGTGAACTTATAACAATATTTACATGCATCTACAAATTCAAGGTCGAAGATCTTTTAGGGAGATGAAAAAGGAAGAGGAAGTGAGAGATAACAGGTAGAAAAATAAGATCAATCTATCCAACTCAACCGACTCATCCTTGATCACAGTGGTTGATCTATAGATATATAGCTCAACAGGGATAAGTCCAAGGGGTGGTCAAAAAGTAAAATGGACGATGTGTGACTTCTGAGCTGGCATGTAAAATAAAGTTCGTACAAAGAATCCTATCAACCGCTCACAATGACATAGTCTGCAATAATATTAAGACAATTTGTCGCAGAATATGAAGAGACATCTAAAATAATAGTATGGCCAGCATGGCCTATTGATTTCCAGACATATCTTTTCAAGAAACTAGGCAGCAAGCTTATCCAGGGAATCTTACATCAACTTTCTCTAGTCAATATTATCTTCACCTTTCCACGTCTAGCAAATCTATTATTGCGGACCATGTTCGAGTCAAGTAATCATGTCGGTTGCCCATTTGTACAAGCATCAATCCGCATTTCAAGTGCCTTTTGACTTCTGCTTGTGAGGTTTTTCAAGGGAAAAAAAATATCAGCGAAAGATCATAGAAATTTGCAATGATATGGCACCAGCAAGGACAACTTCAGTCGATCTTATTTTTCATCAACTTAAACAACCTAGAAGAGCCTGGATCTGTCGCTGAACCACATACAATGCACATACTTCATAAATTAACAGTACCAGTTTGCATGCAATATAATTTTCAGCTTGATCCGAAAAACATGGGCATTAACTTCAGCTAAATTGGCTACCCATGATAAACCTGAAGTGATTCTTGGACTACATCACCTATGCTAACCATGAAAATCAAATGGGACTCTACCTGTCTATCTCTAACTTTAACATTTCATCCTTCATGTCCTAGCGAGTGTTATATCAACACCTAGGCCCATGTATGGTAATATACATATAAAACAGTCACTCTACATGCGTGGAGCAACAGATAACATGAGTGTTGTGTAAATGCTCCGGTTCACAGTTTTCAGAAAAGCATTTAGAAGAGAAGCTTGCAAGAGGAGTTTTCTGCAAGCAGACCTGAATATAGTATGGGCCTTGGAGAGAACTGCTAACAGGCATGAGTAAACTCCCAGCGCTTTAACCCTGCAACTGCAATAACCAACTTGAGCAGTGTCAGCACCTTGGATAATTGACCTCATATAAAAACTGCTGAAATTATGCGTCTTACACGATAATTGCAGATGATGCAGAATCACATGTCATGTTTTATTCCTCTACTGAAATGTGAAATTATGCTGCAGTTGTGCTTAAATATATTGAAGCTACTGTTATCAAAATAAGGCTGGATCAGCAGGCATGACTAAAATGGCCATATGGCTGGTCCAGATCTTGCGGTGTGAAGAATGCATAAGAAAGGGTCTAGTGCAGGGCCAACAAGGCTGTTCACCCACAGAACATGTCTCAACAGGCCAGAGATTGTGTAAAACCTGACCTGACAGGATGAGCATTCTATTACACTTTTTCATAAAGCCTTCCTAATATTTTACATGTGGTTAAAACCCAAGATACACCCTCAAACTCACTAGCACTCCAGCTCCATCAGTGAACCCATGCCTTGTCCACTTCAACATCTGGATAGGACCCTTGTAACTCACTAAAGCAGAGACCAATTGAGAAAAGAGCATATACATTGTACTGAAAGACCAGGTTTTATCATGGGGGAAGTGTAACCATCAATGTTGATGGCCGTAAAAACATGCCAGGTAGTCTCAGATAAATCAACAAATAAATTCAAGGAAAAGTTGGATTTTGTTCATGTTTTAACCATCCAATAATGTTTAAACTGCTCTGATTAGACTTAAGCCAGAATACGCCAAAATCATTCCCTTAATTCAGCCCAAACAGTAGTTTCCTCTATGTAGTCAGTAGAATGTACACTCATATGAGAGACAAAATTCCTTCCATAGAAATTCAACCAATATTGTGCATTTGAAAGTAGTATAAGTCATTCAAGATGAGATACCATTTCTTACATGGCTGCTACTTTCAAAAAGTGCACATGCGAGTCCAATCATGCAAAATACTACATCTTCATTGGGTATCATTCACAGCCAACCCATACTGTTGGAGGGAATCTAGGCTGCAGACGAAATGAGTGGAACAACACCAAACCCACTTAGAGGATATTGAAAAATATAACAATGTTAACCAATGAGAAAACTCATTAGTACCTGCAGTTCTGTGGAACCCTCCATGACATAATCAATGACCTCTTTAAGGCTGGAGGCAGGGACAAATATATTTTCCAGTCCTGAAGCATAATCCTAAGATCATGAAGCTTGCTTTCCAGACCAAAACAACAATTCACGTGCATTGTACAAACTTGATTTAGATCCTTGCTGGGTTCACAGAGACCCCCAAAGTATTCAGTATCCAAGAATCTTATCTTTATGCCAATTTCTGTAATGAAAGGATCATACTTTATGAAGTTAAAGACATCCTGATCATGGTATCCAGGAAAGGTTTCCCGTGAAGAATACCAGAACTTGTAGAATTCTATTGACCGGTTATTAGATCGTACATAATTGAATCCACCATTAGGCTTGTTATCAATATCTTCAGAATCACCTACAAAATGATCACAGGCAATCTGCAGATCTGCATCTAAAAAGAATTGAGTAAATGGATTCCTGAACCACATGACATCAGCATCCTGTAGCAAGACATGCATTAAAGTGTCATTCAAAATCTGAAGTGATTCATATAAAACTGATGACAAGAAGTAGATCAAAGAGTGCGATGTAAGTTTCACAGTGCCGTTATTGGCTTATATTTTCATCAACCAGGTAGAGATAATTACTAAGCTAAATAGTAACCCTGAGTTAAACTAGGACAAGGTCTAAGCCAGACTCAACCTCTACAACACTTAGGTTAAACATGAATTAATAGCAACTGGGAAATCAACCTAAGTAGCTGACCATCTCAAAAATAGTTTGATAAGGTTTCTTCCTCACACTACCCATTTCAAGAAAACGAAAAGGCGTCCCTACTTAAAACTAAAAAAGTTACATACCGTAAATACAAAATTGTAACCCATCTCGAGAATAGAGCACAGAAAGTCAATCCTTCTCCACATCATCTTGAGATAGTCAGCAGTCATAAAATATGCCTCTGATGAAAAATCAACTCCTTCAGTAACGAGTGCGACACAATGGGTATGTGCTGAGATACATCTAGAGAAGGCCTTCATGTCCAAGGCAATAATCACCAAATGCTTCAGGAGCCTACGGGTACCATCTCCAATCCTAAAGCTCTCGAGGAAGAGATCAATGACAGAACCAGGAGCTGCCCATGCTTCATTCAGAGTAGTTAAAATAACAGTTCTGTCTTTCATTGCCGCATCTCTCAGAACATTTTCAAGCTTATATCTCTCTAAAACCTAAAATTTCTCAATGCAGAGCAATAAAATCATTAGGGTTTATCTACAGAGAATGAGCGTAAAATCAAGACTGAAACTAAGAAAGAGATTGATTCTCCAGCAGACAGAGATCTAGATGGAGGCCTTTTCCACTACCAAGTAAGATAGGACATAACCTTAGAAAATTGATTTTTAAGATATAATGCAGGCAGAGGGGATGGGAGTGATTTATCAGGAGCCCAAACAGAAACGGATGTGAGAAAAGAGACATAACATGGACTCCAGATTGTTTCACTTTGTTTCCTTCCAGACAACAACCAAAATGCCCAAAACAGATATTCGTATTGCTTCAGTCAATATGCTTTATTTCCTACAGCAACATTTAATTGTAATCCTGTAAAGTTGCAATGAAACTGACTGCAAATGTTAAGAACTCCCACTGCCTTGACACCACAATATAAAATCAAGTCTAACTACTATTTCCTCAAAGCCTTATATATAATGGAATCCACCAAAGCACCAAGCAGTTAATTGGGACTTTCATAACCTTTTGCCACATCATCTGAAGTCATTGCTAAATCAATGAATCAACAGGTTCTAGTAACTGCAATGTCAGGAATGAGGAGAAATAAATCAAATGACACTATTATTTCCTCATTATACTAGGCAAGAATAGAAATTCCAATCACAATATTCATATTTGAGCTACAAGTTTCCATATCTTGGCCTCACGTAGTCTAACAGAAATATAATAGCTGAAACAGTAAAGCTACAGAATCCACTCATGGCAGAAGATAGCGGCAATAGATTTCTGAAGTGAGTGTGCTTTCCGCCTGCAGCGTTGAGCTACGACATCCAAAATTCAATGTCATGTAACGATGAAAGCTGAAACAGAAGAGTGAGGACCGAGTAACTCACGTGGGAGGAATTGCCGACCGGAGAAGAGAGGAAGGCGGGGGGCAAACCAACATCGGGGTTCCAGGAGAAAGCGGAGCGGCCGACACCGAGGAGGATCAAGCAGTAGATGGAGGCAAGGAGAAAGAGCGAGAAGAAGAAGAAGAAGAGAACGTTGCGGCGGGAGGAGAGGGACGGATATCCGCCGAGCATGTCGTTCAGGCGGTAGGAGGCGAGGCGGAGCTGTGGAGGAGCTAGACGGCGTCGGTGGAAGGGAGACGCTCTCCGTGGACGCGATGGCTGATGCATCGGAGTCGAGAGGGTTGGAGCATGTTCGAGTGTGTTACTGGCGAGACCAGCTCACTGTGAGATTGCTCAGCGTAAGCTTGAAAAGTCTGAGAGAGAGAGAGAGAGAGACTGACTCATTTATGGGTGGCGGGGCCGGCAGCAGGCCAGTTCCGTTTCATGTTCCCGCATTTAATATTAAAATCTAGTTTCATCCTCCAAGTTTGACCGCATTTCCACTTTGGTCCTTACACTCAATTAAGAGCTCTCAAAATAGAAATCCTAGAATCCTGTTCAACTAGCCGGTCCATTGTTTCCATTGCTGGGATTGTATTTTCCTGAGCGTGCAAGAGGGAGCATTGACACAAAATGCACACGCATCCTCACCACTTGAGCTATTTTTTGACGTTTCCATGATTGAAATGTAAATAAATCTTACTTTGCTATACTTAGATATATATTTGTCTGATTATGGTGAAGTTTTAACAGTGTTTCAGTTGAAGTGATTGCACAAGCAGAGTTTCTGTTGGTTTGCTATCATTCCAACTTGATCACACGTACGTTAATGGGATTATCGTGCACAATAACATAAGCCACCATCCTGCTACCATAGGTTCCAACGTATGAAAATAGATGGGTGTATCTCTTATTAAGACCATACTGTCGGACACTTTAGGTGACTACAGGAAATCAAAAGCAGCCTCAGGAGTCACTCATTTACTAGAAAAGAACCTACCTATGTGCCAAAGCAAGGACAAGCGACAGTGAAGAACCAACAAACCCACGTACAGAACTAAAAACTGGAATAATAAAAGCAGTTGGATTCATTCTGCACGGAGATTAATAGAAGATAACAAAGTATGAAGCCAAACACCAATAAAGGGATTGGATTGACAGCCTCTCAATGGCCAGAGATTCTTTCTTTTTATTGACAAGCTGAAAGGTAGTTCAAATCTAGAAAGGAATTAATGTAAGAAAGTACCCATCCATGGATTCATCTGACCACAGTTTTAAAAAAGTGAGCTTGTGACTTCCAATGACACCAGCAGCAAACAAGAAGGCATTCGGCAAGTCCTCTCCTGCAATAAAAGTAGAAGAGACACAATTAAGAATGCACCAACTAAATCAACTACTTGGAATTGTAAATCAAACGTAGAGAACCAAAGGAAGAAGTCAAACATCTGGAGAGTTAATAATGAAACATTTGGAGAAAAGAACGGTTGTGGCAAAACAAGATGAGGACGACCACAAGTGAATGAAACCATATAATTTATCATCATATAGTTCAAGGTCAAAGGACAATTCATGTTCCTAGTTCTTCTCATCACTTTCCATCAGAATAGTGAAGATATTATTCTCCTCAGCATCTAGAAAGATCCATCGATGGTGTATGTCAATTATCATTGACAATTTCCTCACTTGCAAGTTGGCTGGACTCAGCAGACCAATCTCAGAATCACTTGAAATGACTAACGACAAATCACCATTGAGCCTGAAAACTTGACTTGTCTCTGACATAGGAAGAGACAATATGGCCATGTTATATGAACTTTTTCCTATCTTTTGATAAATATTCATAAAAACGCTGAGTAACTTGATACACTAACATTTTATGGGGTTCATTACCCCAGCTAGAATTGAAAAGCAATGAATATTATTCTAAAAGCAACGAAGTTTGATACTGATACTAAATAATAGCAAAATATTTCTCTTCTGATTTATCAAAGAGAATATGGGGCCAAAGAAGCAACATATTCCTGGCGTCTAAGAAGCCATTTTATTCAAGTCTCTCTCCATTTACTAACTCTTCAAACACTTCCTCTCACAATTGCCATTTCCAGAAAATCCCAAAAAATTCTGACAGGAGTATCAGTGCCAAGACTTAAGCATGAACAGAAGTGATTTCCTTCAGCAAAAAGAGAGGACCATCACACAAATAGCCAGCAGACAGAGAGGGAAGCGAGCAAAAGCAGAGAGCAGCAGTAACTTTCTTGCAACACTTAAGGGAGACAAGTTGCTTTAATCAGGTTAATAAGATTTCAGAACTCGAGAGCATGTCTTACAAGTAAACAAAATATAGTGAGGCAAACAAAACAGTTGTATAGGAATTCCTGATTGACAGGGTATCATGAGCAAAGATCAGAGTATATCAAGATTTCAGCAATGATGGCAACGTGGCATTATTAGCATTGATTAAACATGCCATCGCCACGTTAATTACAAAACATTTCTCGATAAGGGAAAAAAAAACAGCTCAAATTGCATATTAGACCACCAAAACCCAACCTTTGGACCTGAATGACCAATCAAAACCCCAGCGAAAAGAGACGCGAGAGTCCAAAATTGCTATTGAAGGAACAAAGCACTGGCCAGAAGTGATCAATTGACCAATAAAGGCATAAAGTCCATTTAGAAAGTGATATAATCGACAACTCAACCAATAAGACAACTGAGGAAATGACTCGAACACACAACTACAAACCGCACAAACAACAAACCCTAGAATCGATCATCAGTGAGAAGAAGTCGTAAAGGAAGGATAATTAGAGGATCAAGAGCTACTGACCGGAGAGAAAGATGGGAAGGAACAGCCTAGGCCTAGGAATTAGCGGTCTTAGGGATGAGGGGAATGCCCTGAGACTGCTTGGGCTTGGCGCCGGCCTCCTGATCCCGAATCTTCTGCATCTGGAGCATCCGCTCCATGACAAGCTCGTATTCGCACTTCTCGTAGACGTGGCGCTCCGCCTCACACTTCCAGGGGAGGTAGAACTCAGCCTGCCGGCACTTGTTTAGCGGGATCAGGAGGTGGGCGCATTGGTCCCTGTAGGGAAGGGGCACCTTCGCCTTCACCATCTCCTCCTGCGTCGCGATCATCTTCTTCGATGATCCTTCCACCTCCATTGCTCTCTAGCTCTCTCTCATGAGCCTCTCTTGTATTGTTAATTTGTAAGTAATCAGATGGAAAATCGGTATAAATATAAGGTTATGATTCGAACCAGATATTCAATGTGTCCAATTAATAATATAATATTATTAATAAATATAAATAATATTATAATTTAAATATAATTTATAAAAAAATTATTAATATAATAATTATATTAATAAAATTTTAATATAAAATATAAATATAAATATAATAAATTGAAATAAATATATTATAATATATTTTTATTTTTTTAATTTTAAACCGTTAATTTTTTCACTAATTCAATTAAATTTATCAGTTAAACCGAGAATGGTTGGTTCAACAGAAATTGACCTCATTTAAAGTGCAATTGAGTCTTTTATAAGATGAGTAGCCGATTCCTTATTGAATCGATCAACCGGCCAGCCCAGTCTTATTTTTAAAACTGTGGTATGTACGTTCGGTGATTTTGGTGGAAGGAGAAGGTAAAGAAGAAATCAAAAGAGTAAATATTCGGCAGTAATTTGCTATTGCAACGAATTCATCATTTACAATTTATATGATTTTTTAATTAATATTTTCCTATTTTTAAAAGAATTTTTATGAAAAAATCAATAAAAAATTATGAAATTTAGGTCAATTTTAAAATTCTATCACTGAATTTTTAACTTTCAATAAAATAATTACGAACTTTTATTTTAATAAATCATTTACCGTACATTCAACATTTTGTTCAAAACCTTGACGGCATGCCTAATGGATGTGAAAAATGGTTGAAATAATCTAAATGCCCATGCAATTAGGTGATGAAAGATAAAAATACCCATCCTTTCGTATGAAAAATCCTCAAGAGAAACTGATTGGCATAGGAGATTATGATGTAGAGCGATTTTGATTAAGTAGAAGATTATCAGTACGAAGAGTGCAAGCAAGTTGAAGCCTTAGAATGGAAGGGTAAGAGGCAAAGGTAAGAAGGTTGTGCAAATTCATGATCCTCTGTTGCCTTAAGTAAACAAAGGAGCTTTTTATCTTCAATCACATTCTCTTATCTTGTCGACTATTCATAAAAGGCCTATGTGAAGTTGATATCTTTAATTGCAGTTCAAATTTCTGTAATTGATCACTTCTCTCTCATATCATAATTTTCAAATGCTCAATTTTGCCTCGATCGACCTCTACAAATCGTTGCATGAAGAAGAATGGGAGGGTATTTTTATAATTTAAGATAGGGGTGACCATCGTTAAACATTCCATTAATGATTTGGATGGGATGTTAAATGGATGGTAAATAATTTAAAATAAAAATTAGTGATTATTTTATCAAAAATTAAAAATTCATGATAGACTTTAAATTCACATAAATTTAGTGATTATTTTGCTAATTTTCCCAAATTTTTTTAAAAATTGATCTCTACCGATATCATTATTCCAATAAATTTTTACAAGTATTATGACTTGAATATTTTCTCCAGGCAGAAGATAGCTCATTATGGTGTATAAGAAAACCCGAAAAATTAAAATTGGTCCAGGAAGATTTTCTAGTATCATCATTGGCGATGACATGATTTTCTGTGCCGTGGCTATCGTAGATGAGCTAACACCGGCTTTTATCTCTGTAGGTACGAGTTTCCTGTTTTGTGGCCAAACCCTCTGACAATCGCAAAGGTTAATGAAGCTTAAATCGCATCAATAGGATCTGTTTTTCACGTCACAAGTTTCTAATTTCGTTCCTGAACCAATGCTTGGAAGGAGAGGATTGTCCCTCAGACGGATCAAACGGAAAGAGGAAGACAGAGTACAAGATTGTTCCTTGTAGCATCCCTGGATTGAACTTGCACTTCGAGGCTCTTGAGCAGAGGCTTCAGCCCTCCAAAGACTCGGTCCTCCGTGGCCCGAAACTACCATTAACTGTCATCAGTCACTGCAGCATAAACAGACACAAGAAAATGGTCGAACCCACAAAATTTCCATAATCTGTGAGTTTCAACAAGAACGACCAGCAGCAACTTATGATGAAAGCTTCAATTGTTTCAGTATCGTGATGTTCAATTACAATTGAGAAGGGAAAGCAATTGAGCCATTCAGAAGTTCTTTTCAGATCTAACAGGGTGTGTGCGAAATTACATACAGAGTACCGCAGGAAGCAAACCTTTCAAAAGAAGGCTTATCAATGATACCCTTTCTTCACATGAGTAAAATCAGGAGGCCTTCTTCTGCTTGTACTTCTTTGCGCAAACAATATAGACCAGCATGTTCGTGAAGCTGAGGCCTGCAAGAAGCCAGAAGAAGTAGTCGAGATGACCCTCATTCAAGTTATCGGGGATCCATCCTGGGCTCCCTCCACGAGTTGTAAAGTAAGTCACAAGGGTAAGGATCAAGGAGCTTAAATAGTTCCCAAGCGCGGTCGTGAGAAGAGAGAAGGCGCTGCAGAAACTCCGCATGGCATCGGGTGACTGGTCATAGAAGAACTCAATCTGCCCAACAAAGGTGCAGACCTCAGCAGCTCCCAGGAGGAAATATTGGGGTATTTGCCAGAGTATGCAAAGCGGCACAGCCACCTCCTTGTCTTCCAGTCCAAGATCGTGTGCCATTCGGAGCCGTACAATCTCCACAATTGCCGCAGCAGACATGCACAGGACTGAAATGAAAAGGCCGATCCCCATCCGCTGAAGCTCAGAGAACCCCCTCTCCTTACCTGTCAAGCGCCTTGCAAATGGAACAATGACACGGTCATAAACTGGGACCCAGAATATAACACTTATCACATCAAATGTGGAGAGGGATGCTGGTGGTATGGTGAATGATCCAATCGTTGTATCCATCATCATCCCCTGCTCAACAAACATGGTGGACATCTGGGCATACACTGCAGAGAATACAATTCCAGTGGCCCAGATTGGAACCATTCGGATCAAGATCTTCAGTTCTTCCACTTGGGTTACAGTGCAAAGTGTCCACGGGTTGTAGTATGCTCCACTCTTCATCTCTGCTTCAGAGAGAACTGCAGCTTTATCAAGGCACCTAAAGCAACAGTGCATATAAATTGAGATTCCTTTCTTTTCTTTTCTATCCATTCAGAAACATTAATTCGAGCAGTTGAAAATGACTTCACATGGTCAATAAAACTCCGAATAAGTTTGTCCAAAATCAGAAAATTAATAGATGTTAAAAACAAGTTAGCTATCTTCTAGGACATCACTTTCCTTTCCTAACATGCTTCTTTCTCACTCTTTTGCCCTGTTTCTGTTGTTGCTTTTGCATTCCTGATTTGTCCACTATTAAATGGAGAAGTAGAAATCTTCCAAAGGATGTGAAAGAGCCAGTTCTCAATTCGTCATATACTCATATTGACAAGAACTGGAAAACGGAATAGTTTAAACATTTAAGACTTCAACAGATGAATTTAGCCGAAAGATTTGAGGGCAGGAAATCTCACTTCAGTTCATCGGTGTGTTCCAATTTCCGACTCCCCTCAATAGCAGAGCTATTCTCTCCAACTTCGTACAAAAAACTACTGTCTTCAGGCAACTGCACATTCCACTTCCTGAATGATGCAACCACAACCTGACACACCCGTGTGATGGGGCTCCCACCAGGCTTCTGAAACCTATAGAGGGGCGTGCCTGAGAAGAAACTCCCAATAGCAATACCCATAAATAATGCAGGGATACCAAACCCTAATCCCCATCCCGCATTATCCTGAATCCACACCAACAAACTACTAGAGATTAGAGCCCCAATGTTAATAGAGAAATAGAACCAATTAAAGAAGGATCCTTTCTTCATTCTTTCTCGAGGATCAGTATCATCAAATTGATCTGCCCCAAATGATGAGACACAGGGTTTGATTCCTCCAGTGCCAAGAGCAATCAGATAGAGCCCAAAGAAGAATACAGCATACTGTGCACTTGTAGCAGAAGGGCATAAGGCGCCCACACACTCTGCAGGCTTCAGTGCAGGGATGGATGCAGAGAGAGTCAAAGTACACATCCCCTATACAGAGCAAGAAATTGGTATTATGAGTTATATTTACTACGCTTGCATAAGTGTCAAGATTTAAGAAAAATAACTGGATAAGTAGATCTCCATAAGTTCAAGGAATGTATTTTTTATTACCATTTAGCTAAAGTGCACTGGAAATCACTGACAAAGCAAGTAGTATCTTAGACTCGATGGCTGCTACAGAGCTTTAGAATATATACTTGTTAAGCAACAAGAAAGTATTTCACTAAGCAAGAAATGAGCCTACAAGCATCCTGCAAGAAACGTACTTTATTTATGTACAGTACAAATTCTACTATATCACTGGAATTAGTAAAGCAAATTTTCTAGTCTCTAGAAACCTAAAAAAGCACACAATCATACCGGGGAGGACTGCATATTAATCAATATTTTTATCTTTGATGATTTCATTTGAAGATAAAATAAAAGCACTGGATGAATAACTCAATAATTTCAGAGTCAGATCTCCAATTCCAATTACTTGGTAAAGTCTCGGCACATAACATAGATGAGAGAGAGAGAGATTGATCTTACTATGAAGTAAATAGTGGAAAAAGCAGCAATCGTCCAATATCTTCCCCAATAAGCATCAGCTAATACAGCTCCAATGAGAGGTGTCAGATAGCAAGTGCCTTGCCATGTTGTAACATTTCTAGCTGCCGAAACATTTCCCTCATGCAGTTTGTTGGTGAGATAACTGACAAGGTTTGTCGCTATACCATAATAGGCCAAACGCTCGCAGCACTCAGTGCCTGTATCATTTGTTACACTCATTACTAGTATCTAATCACAGATATATAGAGTACCAAAGTGGATAAAGCAGCGAGAAAGAACAGTTCATCTACTCAGGATGAAGGGACAAGCTCTCCAATTGCCAGTATTGCTCTTCAAAACAGGGTTCCCATGGAGGTCAACAGAGCCATCACCAGTGTATTGTTTGCCATCTCCCTTATGATGCATGTCAACAGTCAGATATTAGAAATGGGATAGCAGTAAATGGATACAGATACTGTATATTAGAAGACAGCACGTGCACAAAACCATCAAGCATGCTGAGCAAACTTGTTCAAGGAAAAGATAGGCCAAAACTATTAGTTCTTAAACTCACCAGAGTTTAGGTAACTGCAGAACTACACAGCCAAAAGAATATCTCCCAAAATAGAGAACAATGAACTATCCATGACCACAAGGATTTGTGCAAGAAAAATATTGACACAGAAAAATTCAGTATTGCATTACTCAGAACTGCTGCCCATATGTCTCTATCTACACTTCACAATTGCAAAATGGTTTAACTCAAAAAATCAAACTGTGCAACCAAGGCCAATCCAGAAAATTTATCAAATTAGAGTAAAACCCAATGAAAGAGTAAAAGTTGGATCAGGGAGCAAAATAGGACAACTTAACAAAAAAATAGATAAAATCATGCGAATTTTATACAAATTTACAGATTTTCTTGAGTTCATGGGGTGATCGGGTCAATCCATCAAATGTGTAACAGACATAGATTCTCAGTTGTCGGCTATTTCTATTCTGATTCAGTAAAAGCTGCCTCACTCATCCTCAATTACAGATCAAATTTATCCTACGGTAACGACCCTATCAAGGGCAAGACATTATCAGCACCCAATTCACCGGTATAGCTACTTGGACAAGAGGTTCTTGTTTCTCAAAATCAGATACTTTCTGATCAAGCTGAAAATTTACAGTCTCATTTCATTCCATGAGTCTGTCAAATGGATAGCTCTCATTCTCTTGCTTGAACAATTCATCGAACCCAAGGGGTTCAGGACATCAAAACACAAGCAAATATTCCACAATCAGCTAACGAAGCTTCAGTGGCAGCATAAGCCGAGTGCTAAATCCAACAGCCTTAAGCTGCCACAGTATTTTTCGAAGCACCAACAACCCACATCAGTCTTCGCCGGAAGGAGAAAACATCGCACGGACCCATCAAAGCAATCGCTCGGGAAGAAGAAAAGAAAAATAAAAGTGAACTTCGTCCAAAAAAAAATCAGCATGCGATATCCCCATAGAAAGAGATAGAATCAAGACACGGTAAGATAACAGAAAGTCTTCCAACCGAAGCAACATCGGGAGATTCTAGGAAGATGAGGAACCTGCAAGAGGCCATCTTCGAGGCGCGATCGATCGTCGTCCACGTTAGAGCCCATTTCAGGTCTGCAGGATTGAAGATTCTGAATCAAAAATCTGGATAGGTTGAGAAAAGGAAGGGGGAAGCTTAAGGATTGGACAAGAGAAGATTCACTTGGGAGCGTACGATTTATGGCAACTACGGGACGTGCCTTAACCGTCCGATCAGAAGAAATAATCTACGACGTAACTCGGGAAGGAAGGGGACAGAGGCATGCGTGCGGCGGACCACACTTACATGAGCCGGGAGCATGCTCCCCCATTTTCTTCCGATTAAGTACACTTATCGATCCCTAAACCGTTTGGACATATTGACAATTTGACGTAATAAACTCTTTGAATGAGCGTAACAACTACGTTACATAAAAAAATTTAATGACACATACAGCATAGAATATAGAGTAAGTTTGTCATTTTTTAGAATGATACGACATAATTCAAAATTAGACAAATTTGTGTCAAACTATAATAAATTTGTATAATTATATAAAATATAATTAATTTTACCCATTTAAATATGTTAAATAAATTAATTAATTTTAATTATTTAATTATATATATTATTAATTTAATTTATCATATAAATATATTAAAATTTATTAATTATATTTTACTAGGATATTCTAATTATAATAATTTTACTATCATAATTATATATTAAATATTTTAACCAAAATTTTATTATTACAGTATTAAACGTATTAATTATATATATATTCATAATTGATAAATTTGAACACGTTTAATTTATATAAATTAAATTAATATATTATAAATTAATTTTTTTTTACACAAATGGTTAAAACATGATATAATAAGACAGATATTAACAACCTTAAATTAGAGTTCAAATGAGGAAGTCACAAGCGATTAAAATTAGTTGCACGCAATAATTTTCTATAAATCTTAGTTCAAAAGTATTGGCTGGTTATTGAATTTTTGTATCCAAGCCGAGATCTAATCGGAGAACGGAGAGTGGAGAGGCTTAGGGTTTAAGGAAGAGAGATCATACTCCCGGCACAGGGAACAGTCTATGGTAGGGGGATTGGTTGCGGCGGCGATGGGGGGATCGGTGGTGAGGGGGCACCAAACTGCCTTGGAATGGTAGCTCTGTCTGTCGGCTTTATCTTCCTCGGGGACTCATAAAGAGACTGCAAACGATTTCCAAGTAAAATAAATTATATTTAGAGTTTAAAATTTTAAAAATTAATAATATATATCCTTAATTAGGTAAC
This sequence comes from Sonneratia alba, assembly GCA_900174645.1. Lineage (NCBI taxonomy): Eukaryota > Viridiplantae > Streptophyta > Magnoliopsida > Myrtales > Lythraceae > Sonneratia > Sonneratia alba. Next base: position 100,144 of record FWPY01000073.1, read on the forward strand.
ATATTATTAATAAATTAGTCAATCATTAAAATATTTAATATTATCAATATAAAAAATAAATGAATAATTTCAAAATAATAAACTTCCATAGCAGGATGTGGAAGTTGAGGAGCGATTGAATTTGATGGCTATGTTGCTGTCACATTGCCGGCAATATTGTATGATATTACTGAATTTAATGGATTATATATATATATATATATATTTCATTATCTGCAAAAAAAAAAATGATGATGAGGCAATTGAAATTTAAGAATTTAAATTGGCCCAAATGAGGATCACTTCCCTCTTCCACGAAAGTAGGTTCAGGGTGTTGAAGGAGTAGAGGAAAAATAATAGTAAGATGAGAGCAGAATAAATAATCACAAGTAATTTAATCTGTGCGAATCTAACGGGGGGACCTAATTATCAGATCTCAGATTTTCAAATGGGCCAATCTCCGCAAGTCAGTTGGATTCAGGATTGAGATTCATGTGCCATGCAGTGCAAGTGCAGTATGTACCATCGTCATTATCGTAACTTCTTGATGGAAAATTCTAGGGTTCGGTTAATGGGCCGTGCAAGAACCACCTTAATCTGCGATCGGTGGACGGTCCATGAGCTCGAGAAGGTTGTCCGATTGGAAGGCTAGCTAGGTGGTGATTTGTTCGATGCCATTTTCTTTCCCCGAAGACCCTCGGTTCTCAGTGGAGGCGGTTGGTGATCGTCGGGAGACTGTACGATTTCTGTGTGCCGACATAAATCCCCTTTTATATTTCGTTATGGGTCATGCTCTTATGCGTCACCATGACGGACACGGTCACAGCAATCTGCAAAGCACTACTCTCGGCTGAGCTCCTTCGGCTACTGCGAAATCATCATCATCATCATCCTGTTGAATCGAGATGGGCCATGGAACCACCGATTCGCTTCCACTTTCACCGTCTCAACCACCCCACTAGTGCAAAAGGGCAATCGCTTTCACACTCTTTTTGTTGGTATTTATATGCCCCCCGGTTGCAGCTAACTCATCGCCGCCTCATCATCAACGGAGCAACAGATCAGTTCATCAGAGAGGAAAGTACTTAATTTGTCCGAGCTCGATCGACGTGGAAATGGCGAACGGCACCAGTAAACGAGCCTTCCTCTTCAGCTTGCTCGTGTTCCTGCTGGCTTCCGTGGTAAGCATCAAACGTTACTGATCATCTATCCGACATTGTAATATCCGATCGAAACATTTCGGTTGGACGGGCTGGACATATTTGGTCCAATCCGTTTTCAACACATTTCGTCTGTTTAGGGTTTTTGGCCGAGCTAGTCGAGGGTCTTCGGTACCATCAAGTATATCAATGACATGTCCTCAAACTGAACATTGCCGTGTCGCCGAAAACACGGCATATATATTTACATACATACATATATGTATATACAGGAGCTGTTTTATGTGGCGAATGGTCGTGGAGAGTGTGGAAGGACGCCGATCAGGACCGCAGCAGCCAGCCTGAGCCCGTGCCTGAGCGCTGCGAGGAACGGCCGCGTGAGGGTCCCGCCTCCTTGCTGTGCCAAGGTCAATGCACTCATCAAGACAGCACCACGGTGCCTCTGCGCAGTGCTGCTGTCTCCGCTGGCCAAGCAAGCCGGGATAATGCCCGGCACCGCCATCTCGATCCCAAAGAGGTGCAACATCAGGAAGCGACCTGCTGGAAAGAAATGCGGAAGTAAGTGTCTCTATGAACTCATAGCCATTTGAATTAGCGATGGACCCAGCATCTTTAAAGTATGTTAGACTAGAAATGGTCTAATTAACCGTAAGATTAACTTAATTGAGAAATAAATCCCAACCTGTCCACTTGATCATTGTTACACCGTTCTTGTTAACTGAATGGCAACCGTTTGCCCCACTCTATCGTTGTAGGGTACACCGTCCCGTAGAGATCCGAATGCGAGCTTCCCGGTATGCCACGAGAAGGAAAGGCCAGGGGGGCGATACCACTCCTCAAGAAGTCCTAATGAATAAACTCTTCCACGTATGTGAAGGGTCATAGTTAGTGTGCTATGCTGTAATATGAGCCGTTCTTGTTATCTACTGTTGCTCCATGATATATGATAGTATGATCCTAGATAATTCTATATGCTAATAAATTCACATCCGGCAATCTTTGGTTCGACCCAATACCGCGTGTGGGTAACGGCTTGATAAGACCATATGTGTGGTTTATGCTATCGGGGCCATGTCGTCGTCAAACCGTGCTGATGCGGTTCATTGTCCTCTTATCAGGCCGTGCCTGAACGCACCCATCCGGCCCCTGCACAACCCGACAGCTCGCTCATTCAATTAAGAAAAAAAAAAAAAAGCGTTGCCTTTGTTTAATTTTAGGGCTCTAAATATTCAATTCATCATGATTTCATAAAGAATTGAATCCGTTTCCACCTAAGAAGTTAAACTAATAAGTAGTGGTACATAATTATCTTATAAGTCCATAATTTTTCTCTTAATTTTCCGATATTGAATCATATTCTCTACTCCCACCCTCAACAATTGTTGACGAGTTAGGTATTTTCTTCTGGTCTCAAACGAGATGAATAGTTGATCACGAGTCGGATAATTTTTTTCCGTACTTTAACTTATATCAATTGACCACGAGTCGAAGCTTCTAAGCTAAGATTAGGCGAGGTGTAAACCCATTGATTTTAATATCATACTAAATTCTTTGTGAACTCATTAAGAATCGTGTTAATTTCCATCAAAAATTTTAATATAATAAATAGCTTATACACAATCATCTTATAAACTCATAATTTTTTTCTTAATTTTCTTAATGTAGAATTGTATTTTCTAAGCTCTTCTTTGAATTGAACACAGGCTTGGAGTGTTTCTTGCTGGGTCACCTTCTTGCCAGGCCATGTGTGTTCCACGGCCCGATGATAAAGGACTTCGATATTACTAAGACGCTCACCCAGGCATCAGTGAGAGTACCCATCAGAAAAATTCAATAACGGGCTATTTTGTCCCCTAAATATTTTAGAAGAATTTGAGCACGATTGAATTGGATCGAGCCAAGTTGGGTCAACTAGGCATGAAACTCTCTCAATGACATATGTAAGCTCCGTGTCAAAGGTTAAAAAACTATCTTATGACATGATTTTACCATTTACGAAGCGATATCATCTAATAAAATTACGCTCAACAATTATTATTTCGTGATACCTTGTCATCCGTTCTTGACCTTCTTAAAGCCTGATTGATTAACAGGACTTCCCTTGAATAGCCACTGAGCTGGTGTAACCGTTGTATAAGATATTTTATGATTACTAAATTTATAGTTAGACTAAACAAATTAGGAGATTAAATAGATCGAGCCATTTTCGTAGACCGGATGACAGTTGATTATTGGGAGAATAAAATCCCAATTCTAGAACAAATCTCACCCAACACAAGAATCGAATCTGAACACATAATAGTAAGCCTTTAATAAGAGAAGGGATCCATATCCATCAATTTAGGATTAAACTAGTGGTTCATTTACTAAACTTCCAAATGGGTGATCCAATGATCGAATCTCTAGTTAGGAGGGTCGACGGGAGTTTTCCCAAGGATTCTGGCCCGACCGTATACTAACCTCGAGGTGTGCTTCGGTTAGTCCAGAATATTACATGATGCAAACAGAAAAGAAGGGATTGATCTCATTTGCTTCCTCGTTCACATTACAATATTAGAGTAATTCTTTACATGTGAAGAATTACAGTTAGATTGTGAAATTTACTGTAATATCGTAAAACATGAATAGAAAATTTACATTATGGCTGGTTTTTTTTTTTTTTTGGGTTCATGCGTAGACCACACCGTAAACTTCGAATTTTAGGAACCTTCGTTCATTACTTGGCAACACGAACACCGTAGGTAGCTTCAATCAAGCGATCGCCCGCCGTATTGGTTGATTATACTGAATAGCTTTTTATCCTCTCTGCCTCCACCATCATCCCTTGGGAATTCTAATAATCTCTTCGTGTCGGTCTGTTCATGATCAAAATTCTCATGATCACGAATTTTCTCAACCACAGGGCTCGACCCCGCCGTAACAAAACGGGAATCATTAAAATCAACTCCCTCAAGTGATGTAAGGCTGAATAATGGTGGAGATTCTATTTCTAAAATCGTAGAAAGGGTCAAGATTATGAAACTGAAAGTGGGCGAGCTGACAGCGGGCTAGGAGCAACTGACACTAGTCACCAAGTTCAGCGTCAGCAACACTCACCCCATGCCCCATTCGACAGAGCATTTGTACGATGAATCACGCTAATCGACCGCCTAAATTTTATCGGTGCATTCTATATCCTGCCGCGACATCCATGTTACCGTAAGTCATTAAGATGGCCGTCGGTAGAGCTTCTTTTCTTGTTTCTCGAAATGCCTCGACTTTTTTAGAACAGGTCCGAGTCCAATAGCAACGATTCGAAGCCGATTGAGGGATATATTCTTCCCGGAGACCTTGAGCGTCCTTGGTAGTCGGTGGCTTCTCGGTAAATTCATGTTCCATCAATGACTACGAGCTCTCTCTCGCTCTCTTCCATATAAACCATCTCACATATAAAAAAAAATCTATCGGCCTAAACAGTCGAGATTTGAGCCGAATCTGCTAACTAATTACAGAACAGTAGAATTCTCATGACATGAATTCTCTCTATTGAATGGTTTCAATCTAAAATTTTGTTTAATGAGCGGAGATATTAAATTATTGTTTTAGATTATTTTAATATATGTGGTGAAGCGGACTGCACGTGCGGAAAATATTTTACAACTTGCTTATATGTATTTACATAATCTCTCTAATTTATAATCATATTCCAGATAAGAAATCAAATTCGAAGGAAATTCGATTTACAATTTCGTGTTTGGGCTTATCGATGATCCAAATAGGCGAGGGGCAATCCAGAAATTTATGCAAATTCTAACGTATAATTTTTTTTATTTGAACCGCACATCATTCACAGATTAATCGAAATTTCTAAAAAAATTATCATTGAATCTCCCCACCTATGATAATTTTAAAGCATAATTGGCTATAGAAATGGTTCTATTATATTAAATATTGAAGGTAAAGAGAGAGAAAAATAATTAAGAATTGAATTAAATTTTGGGTAAAAAAAACAGAAACGTACATGGAAGAGGGAGAACACTCAGTGGATGAGGGGTTTTATTTATAATTTTTAAAATTGGACAAGATTGAAAATCGATGTAGATATGAGTTAATGGGTTATGTCGAGATTTAATAGGTCGAATTGTATATTTAATAAATAATATTAATGAATTTATATAATATCATAATTTAAATATAATTTATAATAAAAAATTATTAATATAATTAGTATATTAAATACAAATTTAATATAAATATAAATCTAGTAAGATAAAATAGTATATTATAATAGTTTTTTAAAATTTTAAGTCGATTAATTTTTCTATCGGTTCAATTAGATTTATCAGTCAGACCAGGAATCCACCGGTTCAGCTGGGATTGACTTCAATGAAAGTGCAATTGAATTTTTCATAGGAACTAAATCAGGTGGGTGGTCGGATTTCATTCGAGCCGGCCGGCCTGGCCCGGTTTTTAAAACTAGAGTTTTACTTTTACATGTAAGGAGTTAACGAAGGACTTGAAAGAATTCATACACTCGCTCGCATTTGGTGCCTGTGAGTTATTAGGTTATGAAAACATTAAGATTAGAAAGAATTATTTATGGTATAATTTATTATTATTATTATAAGTAGAAATACAATACTCTTTTTATTTAAAAATAATAAGATAAGTAGATTACCGATCGTGAATTATAAGAAAATTTTTCAAATTTATTACGAATTAATATATGTAGAAACGACAAATACTTTCCTTTCGCCACCCCCCCCCCTCAATTCTACTATTTGTGCCGATTTCTGTTGTAAAAAAAATGACAAACAGTAGTCAGCTTGCCCTCAATATTACGTACCCATTTTACCCACAAATGCTGTATTTATTTCCCAGTTTGTATAACGAGCGAAGCATAGTCGGGAACTCATCCACCGTGGGCGTGGTAGAATGGTTCAACACTTATCATCCTAATAGGAGGACTCGAGTTCGAGTCCCACCTATGCCAGGAATCTCTTAACCCCTTAAATGAGCTAACCCGGGGCGATCCGGATTAGTTAGCTGGACAAAGTTTAACTGGATACCGACGGTTTATATAAATAAAAAAAAACGTAGTCGGGAACTCGATTCAAGCATATGTGGTCGTTCATGTGAATCTATCCCCACTGTCTCTCCCGCAACCGACCTGAAGAGGGGAGGCGGAGTGAAATCAATCAAAGCCCCAAGCACCCCCAAATTGGCATTTATGGCCCTATCCCCTCTCATTCAGTCGATTTATATATCAAATCGGTTGGAGACTAGCTGGAGGGGATAGGCGGCACCGACATTGAGGCTTTCATTATTTACCATATGATTTATTTATCTTGAATCGAATTAATTTAATTAAAACTTATATAATTAAGGATGATTCAATTCAAAATTAAGGTCTTAATAACTCATAATTGGACCACTTATCTCTATCATGGGTAGGAGACAAAACGATCGAATAAGGTACAATGAGTCCAATATTGAGAACATCATTCACCCAATACTAATTCTCTTTAAATTAAATTTATCCAAAACAAATTATTAAAATGAAAAACTTTTGGAACGGCTTACATTGATACCCACCGTCTTCAGTTTGGTCAACTAATATCGGATCAATCCTAGATACAAATTAGCTAGCTAAAATCATAGGCTATGAGACTCACTATTTTCGGTTCTTGTTTCCCTGACTTGCATGGATTTCATCGTGCCAATTCAATTCAAGAAAAAAAAAAAAGGGCCGAACAGGGGGACAATGACAAGAGTGTCATTGATCCCATTGCTCCATATTAGGTTAATTTGTCTTCTATTGAACCGACAGAAAAGTAACCAAATTGGGAGCCATGAAGCCCCAAATCCAAATCCCACGACCCTCAATTGTATATAATCGTCCCATTTTATCCAAGATAAATCGAATAAACTATGAATTTTGAACATATTGATGCTAGCACTCACTATCCAAACTTGCTGCTTGCTAGTAGCATGTGAGGTTATTGGGAAGTTTACTCGAGGTGGTATAGATCAGGATCTAATGTCCATACATTTTTTCTCTCTTTCTTAAGTTGGGGTAAACTTGGGAAATAGTACAAAATTGATGAATTAAATATATATTAACTACTAAGCATAAAATGGTATATTTTTAGTTAGACTCATACTTATTCATCTTTTTTCAATGGAAATAATTACGGAAGGTAGAATTAAAGAAAAAAATGCAAGTTATAGATCGCTTTAAAAAAAATGTTTATGCTAAATTCAAAAATTTTGAGATAATTTATAATTTAACAGGCTATTTATCCAAAATAATGTCAAGTTGGGCGATAATTTTATGTGAGAATATATATATAATACCTATAAGGAAGGATATTATAGTAATTTCACTTCTTCTACAACAGTAAAAAAAATTGCTTTCTTTCTTCTGTATCACCCATCTTACGTTTTTTAGGGAAGGATATAGTAGTAATTTTATTTTCTTTTTTAATTGCATCAAATATTATAATATTACTTTTTTTTTTATAAACTACTGGTATCCAGTTGGATTTTATCCAACTGACTAATCTGAATCGCCCCAAGTCGGCCCATTTAAGGGGTTAAGAACTTCCCGCTGCAGGTGGGACTCGAATTCGAGTCCTCCTATTGGGATAATGAGTGCCGAACCACTCTATCACACCCACGGTGGATATAATATTACATTTTTCACAAGATTTTCCACCAATTTAAAATATTTACCAAAAGTGTGGCGCTCTCATTCATTTTACGATCAATTTCCCCTATAAAACATAAGCTTTTAATGTAATTTAACTTTATCCAATAATCTTATAATATAAGGAATAAAACGTCTTTAAGTGAAGTGGCATTATCTTTAACCAACCGTGAAGGGAAATTAAATACGAGATGATTATGGCCACATATAATATGATGAGGGATGGGCACTAAGAAATTATATAATTCTAAAAAAAATTAAATTTTTTTTTCTGATTATTGGGATCATCATATTAACAAGTATACTATCAATATCATGTTGAACCTATGTTCAACGAGAGTTTGTTGAATGGACACGGGACTGGGGACCACAGTGATTGATGCATACGTTACACATAGGAACACTCCTCTCACCATCCCCCGTCTTCCACTCGATCCTCTCTCCCGTCCCGACTTAAAACAGAGCTGAGGAGCCATCCGAGGAAAAGGCCCGTAACAGAGGAGAGGGCCTCTGTGAGGAGCGGAAGAGTGGAGTGGGGGACTCCTCGTTCTCTGTTCTCTCCGCTCTGTCGCCACGTCAATGTCGGACTCGACCAGGCAGCACGCGAGCTGCGGCGTGGGGGGCTCCGAGTCGGCCCCATCTCAGTTCGAGGTGTCCGTCGATCAGCCCACCAACGGACGCCTCCTCAGTTCCCGCAGCGGCCCCACCCTAATCGCAGAGCAGAAGGTGACGCCTGTTTATTTTGTTCTCTCTCTCTCTCTCTCTCTCTCCCTTTGTTCGTGGTGCTGATCAATTCCGTGTATGTTACATCCTTGCATGCACGATTTTACGCTCTGTTTTTTACCTCCTCCATTTGTCTCCGTTCTTGCTTCTGGATACTGTGATTTCGGACGTCACGTTGGACTTATTGGGAGTCTTGCTTTGTGTTCGTGCGCTGTTGCAAGCTTCCCCTGTGATTTATTGGTTAATTTATTGGGTGCAGTGAAATCAAGTTTGATCTTTTCTGCTTCGGAAAAGATTTTCTGACTAAAAGGCTGTCCAGGAACTGTATATCCGTCGTCGGCTGTACTGTTTTCTCCGTTAAATTTGGAAGGCTACAATTTCCTTTTCCAGGACAAGTCTTCTCAAAATAGTCCTCTTCTCCTCGTGTGCTGAGGAGTGTTAGGGCGTAACAATCATCCCACGTCGAGGCGAAAATCTGATGAGAAAAATATGGCCAACTAGTTTGACAGTTCTACGCGATGAAGGGTTTGAGAGTTAATATTAAGAATATGAGGAAATATTGATGTATAATGTAGTGGGTTCCATCAGCTTTTCGTTGGATATCTGTAGAAACTTAACAAGAAGCTTTAAAAAGAAAATCTTCTCATCATCACGGTCGTGTCAGAGTTGGACAAGGGGAAAACAGGTTTCCTATGGGACAATAAGCTAGCCGTAGATATTCATTCTTCTTGTTTTTTCCCACAAATGTTGTTCGTGTTGATGTGCCTAAAATTCTATTGAACACTGATTCTTTTCTATGATCTGATTGAAAGCATAAATAGAAATAGATGTAGCTGCAACAATTCTCTAAGACGATTCCTTTCTCTTTGTTCCTTATGCTCCTAAGCAGCTAAGTGAAATTATTGTCTAATAAAAATTAATTCTTAAGCATACCTAAAAGTGAATTTATTGTGGGAAAAAAAATATAAATCAGGGGAAGAGTAGATGGGGGACTCTGCTACTCGCTTACAAGACTCTCGGAGTCGTTTTTGGTGGACTTGTCACATCTCCGCTTTACGTGTACCCATCGATGCCATTAAGGTCTCCGACAGAAGATGACTATTTGGGAATATTCAGTATCATGTTCTGGACTCTCAGTCTCATTGGAGTCATTAAATACTCTTGCATAGCTCTCAAGGCCGATGATCAAGGCGAAGGTATCTACCTATTCTATCATCTGTCTTAAGTTTTCCCATATAATGTTCGTAAATTTGTTGACTACATTTGTTTCTGACTTTTTAGGATTTTGTGTATTTGCCATGTGATTGTTTCACATGACTCCTGTGGAAATCCTTTGTTTCTCGTTCTTGCTAGTTTCTCCATATACTTTTCTGCAAGTTTACTGAAAATTGTCTTTTTAAAAGCACAGAGAATCATTAAATTAAACCTAACTTACACCTAAAAGTTTCTCAGAGGGAACTTTCTGGCTGTTTTCTGATCTTCTGGTCTCCTAGCACCATATTGCGACCTTGTAATTTGTCTAATTTGAGGTTAAAATTAATATGATTTTTAAGACTACTCATTGTTACCCAAATTCTCTAACCAACATATTTGTCTATTTGTTGTGGGACTTTTGGTATTATCTAGTGACACGAGAATGCAATGAAATTATACAAATAAGATAATGACTTTGAATTGCATTCTTTTTCCAGTAAGGTGTACGTGACTAGCAATCATAGTGAATTTGAAGATTCAAAGTTCCTTGATTTGATTTTCTTTTTCTTTTTTTATTCTTTGAGCTCTTAATTGTAAAAACATGCCATTTTTTGCAGGTGGCACATTTGCATTATACTCACTGCTCTGTAGGAATATGAATGTTGGAATTCTCAACTCCAAACATGCAGATTCCAACTTGAGCTACTCAAGGAATACCCGGTCTGGGGTTACCGAGAAGAAAACTAGATTAGTGAAATTTTTGGAGGGGAGCATAGTTGCCAGAAGAGTACTCCTTTTCATTGCTATGTTAGGCATGTGCATGCTTATTGGTGATGGGATTCTCACCCCTGCAATCTCAGGTTAGTAACACAAGGAAATCTCTCCATTGATGTTTATTGGGTTTGATTCTTTCCAAGGAACCCCCTTTTGTCTTTGGCCAAACGAGGAAACCCCTTTTAGACATATGACTGTTTAACTTCTTTGCGCTTTTTTTTCAGTGCTTTCTGCGATGGATGGAGTGAGGGCACCTTTTCCATCTGTCAGCAAGAGTAAGTGCTGAAACTTGTCACTTCTTCTATGCAATGCACATATTTTCAGTGGTCCTGGAAACAAACAGAAGTATGGATTACTTAGTTAATGTGTTCGAAGAAAGGTTAAGGGCACGGAAGAACTAAGATGTAGTTGTTGCTAAAGGATTTCTATTTCCAAGAAGGGACACAAAATGCCACAGCATGATGACTAGCTTTTCCTTTTCTTCCTCCCTTGGCAGAATAAACATGCCTTGTTGAAGTGCAAATATTTGAGTATGCCTCATAATACGAGGATAAGCTCTTAGAAACATATAACTCATATTGACATCAAACCACAGGTTTTAGTTTCAAGTTTCCATAACCCCCTTTTCTTGTTATATTTCATCTGTTTGTTTTAGTCCCACGTCATTCCAATTTTCTCTAGATGCTTCTACCTCCTTTTTTTGAGTAATATTTCATAAAATACATCTGGAGTTTTACACTTGATCTCTTGTCATTATTGAAAACAGACACTGAGTGAATATAAAGTGTATGTCGATTACTTTTAACATAATACCAGCCATTTTTCCAGATAAACTTAAGGAATCGCCATCTAAGCCTTGATTGCAAGCTTTTTGTAAAAGTTGAAATTCAGCCTGTAGTGCAAAAGCTGGTCCTATTTTCTGTTAGAAGTTATAGATGCTTCTGTTAACTGGCTTCACATATTCACTATTGCAGCTCTAGTAGAAGCTCTATCAGCATTAGTCCTGATCGTGCTGTTCCTCCTGCAAAAGTTTGGAACCTCTAAAGTGAGCTTCCTATTTTCACCAATCATGGGGGCATGGACTTTATCTACTCCTCTGGTCGGAATCTATAATGTCATAAAGCATTACCCGGGCGTTTTCAAGGCACTGTCTCCCCTCTACATTATTCGTTACTTCATCAGGAATGGGAAGGAAGGTTGGCTTTCACTTGGTGGCACCGTGCTCTGTATTACAGGTAAGCTTCCTTTTAGATAAGATAGTCATGTCATTTACAACTGGACTCACCACAAAGTTTATGTAGCCTTTGGGATTGAAAACCTTTATGAACAGTGGATGCTGAGCATGGTTTTGCAGACTTTATGAGTTCAAAATGAACATATATATATATTGTAGAAAAGACTACGGAACTTAAGGTGACAATCAGGAATTTATCCTCCTGAAATTTTGTATGGCTCATGACAGAAATCCAGTTTTTAGTTTTGCTATTTTTGGAGAATGAAGGAAAAGAAGACAAGTGTAACACCGCTTTACAAGGCCTATTAATCATGAAGCCTGATGTGAACAACGATATCTGATGCATCTTCTCTTGGTCCTTGGTAGTTTATGAAGGGATAGATGTAATGTTTATGAAGTGAAATAATGAGAAAATTTTTAAAATATCCTTTTGTGTTTGTACCCTGTAAGCACAGTACTCACCGATGTAGCTCTCCTTTTAATCAGGTTCAGAAGCAATGTTTGCAGATCTTGGACACTTCAATCGAGCTTCCATTCAGGTAATTGATATTTCCCTCCACTCATTCGTATTGTTTTCTATTCTCCTTTGTTAATTGTTTCTAACAAATTGTCTTTTCCGCACAGCTGGCATTTCTATTCACGATTTATCCATCTTTGGTCCTTACCTATGCGGGTCAGACCGCTTATTTAATCAAACACCCTTTGGATCATGATGACGGGTTCTACAAGTTCATCCCAAAGAGCATTTATTGGCCCATCTTCGTGATTGCCACTTTGGCCGCCATTGTCGCCAGCCAGTCTTTGATCTCTGCAACCTTCTCAGTGATCAAGCAGTCCGTTGTACTGGATTACTTCCCTCGGGTCAAGGTGGTGCATACATCCTCCAGCAAAGAAGGCGAGGTTTACTCCCCGGAAATCAACTACATCCTCATGGTTCTGTGTGTCTCGGTCATTCTCATCTTTGGAGATGGGAAGGACATTGGAAATGCTTTCGGTATGGAAACTAATTTCTTCTATGTGTTAGTTTTACTGGACAATTTCAGTTTTCTGTTTTCGTGACTCAAGAAACTCTCAGTAAGAGAAAGTATGTTAAAATTTTTACTAGATTTGTTTCTTTCCATTTAGACGTGGGAGTTCCTTTCATTTTCTTGAAGAATGATGCTGCGGAAAAAGAATATTGAAAACATATTTTCCCAAGAAATTGGAAAACATTTACCTCTAGATATTTTTTTCTGAGTTTTCCATTTTTCTTTCTTCACTTGAGAAGAGAATTATGCAATGATCACATGATTTTGTCAATTATGCAGTTGCCTAATCAATCGTCTAGTTTTGCAGGTGTGGTTGTAAGTCTGGTTATGCTCATCACGACGATTCTCCTGACCCTTGTCATGATCACAATATGGTGTACACCAGTGGTCCTTGTCACCCTCTACTTCACAGTGTTCTTCGTGGTGGAGGGTGTCTACATCAGTGCTGTCCTAACCAAGATCCATGAGGGTGGGTGGATTCCCTTCGCTATATCATTTATCCTCGCCTTCATCATGTTTGGGTGGTTCTACGGGAGGCAGAGGAAGGTAGAGTATGAGCTCACCCACAAGATTGATCTTGAGAGACTCGGCATCTTGTTATCTGACCCTGGCGTCCAGAGGGTCCCAGGCCTGTGCTTCTTCTACACCAACATCCAGGATGGCTTGACTCCGATCCTTGGTCACTACATCAAGAACATGAGGTCCCTCCACAAGGTCACGATCTTCACTACCCTTCGTTACTTTGCTGGTCCCAAAAGTGGCCCCACATGAGAGGATCGTGGTTAACAAGCTAGGGCTTGAGGGGTCTATGTGTGCGTGATCCAATACGGGTACGCAGACTCGCTAAACCATGAAGGGGATGAATTTGTGGGCCAGGTCACAAGATGCTTGCGGGATCATATAAGGAACGTGTCGGGGTTTGAGCTGCCATCCAACCCTGCAGAAGTTGAGCTGGAGATTTCCTGCATAGAACAGGCAAAGTGTCAAGGCGTGGTCCACATACGAGGGAAGACACGGTTCTACATCGGGAACAGTTGCGGGTGGTTCGATAAGGTTGTGCTCGTGTTTTACGAGGTCTTGCACAGCAACTGCAGATCCGCTCTTCCTGCTCTTGGGATCCCATTGCCTCAGAGGATTGAAGTGGGGATGCTGTATGAGGCGTGAAGAGAAGAGGGTAATGAGGTTTTTGATATTCTGTGTGGTGGCTTACCGGGTAGTAGCTAGTAAGTAATGCATCAAATATTGGAACACCAAAATTCCCCGACTGGAGTAGAATGTGTAAGAATTAGATAGATGCAAGTTATATTTCTGGTTAGTACCAGAATCCTTTTCCGGTATTTCCTTGTTTTGGTCTAATATATTCAAAGCAACTTTGGCGGTCAGGCTTATAGGTATATCGGTTTTCATGTAGTCAATATGAGGTCACATGGATTCTACATTATCAAATTCAGAATTATGTTCTGCTGCGACAACTGTGTCTGAGATGCTCAAGTAATGAGGTAGTGATCTGGCCAATGTCAAGTGAATGTCTCTTGGTAACTTGAACGAGTGTACACCTTGACGATTATATAAGGAAGAAAGAAAAAAGAGAGAGAGGCTCGAGGACAGAATAGTTATAGACATTCAAGATCGGAATCTGAATTGAATGCACAGATCATCGTTGCCTGCAATGCAAGAGTCTCTGCGGCCCAAGGCAGACCTCGCAGGGGAACTTCCTAGCATTGAGACTAAACGGTAAAGAGTGATCACAGTCAGTCGGGTATCGGCTAGCTCTACCTAGAGACGTCTACGATCCAGTGGATTTCTGAACCCACCTAACCCTTGTGCTCCATCACTACAGGTCACACACAGCTCATTGCCAATTGCATCGCATCTCCATTTCTAATGCAACTAATGTTGCTCACCTGACTTGAACCATATTTACCCCCGTCCGTACTGTTTTGCTTTGGATTCAGTGGAAGTGTGATGGGGAAGAAGTGAATTCGGAGACATCTCCAGAACCAAATGACTCCGAGTTGAGTTAAATGGTCATCTCATTTCAAACTACAGAGTTCTCATTAAAGTTGCTCTGCCCTGGTCTGCTCTGCTCTGCTTCTTTCACCTCTCTCTTCTGATACTGATGAGAATTGAGAAGGAAAGAGTTCTCACGTTTTCATCCAGTAACTTTCCCAACAACTCCAAATTGAATGAGTTTTTTCATGTCCGTGTGTTGTTGCTGGAGTCAAAGTTAGAGCTCACAGGTGATGGAATGAAGACAGCTATACACCGTCTTCACGTGTCCCAACATACACGCTTTTAGAAACTAACTGTTCACGAGCTAGACATTTATTCCTCTTATCTCTTATGTTTGGACGAGAAATCAGGGCTGAACACGGGGCATGTTTTGCTTTCTCTTTTCCACTCGAACTTGATGATTTCTTGTTCCACACTGGACCCACACACTAATATTCTGGCATACCATTTTGAATTTCCCACGTGTTGAACTGATATTGAACTCAAAACTTTAAAGCCATGGTATGAAATTCGAGCCACTAGTAGAATATGATGGACTCATGGGTACAAGGACTACAATAAGGACATAGCATATTGGCTTGTTGCAAATGTGTATGAGAGGGACAGAGACAGACATGTTTCTCATCGGGGAGGAAGGTAAGCTGGTTAATCAATAGATAATAGACTATCATAATCTGACAAGATTTATCAAGCAATGAACGCTGGACCAAGTTCTTGTCCATTAGAGCCTGAGAGCGACGAGAGACTGAGGTGGAGAGTGCATTCAACTCATCTACGGACACCGAAAAACATGGCTTCGGTTCTCCTCATCAAACCGTAACACTTTTAAAGGTTGCACAGAGAAATTTAACTAAGAAGGGGCACGACAAATGCCATGAAAACGACCCTTCATTTCTCTCTGTCTCTCTCCCTGCCTCCCTCTCTCCACGTGCTGAAAATTGCCATGCAATACAAACTTGTAGCCTTCCTTGAAATTGAAGGGCAGGGTCAAGACATTTGGATGCACCTTCAAATCTGGTCCTTTCCCCAAGGGGTATGTCTGGATTGAAGGGTATAACTTGAATTCCTTTGAAAATTTCTTTTAGGAGGAATTTAAAGAGTTGGATTATCCCTTTACAATCTTTCATTCACATGAAAAATCTAACAATCAAAATCAAATTTATAACTTCTTAATTGTTAAGTGAAGAATAATGTTATTACACCAATCTTCCTTCCTTTTCTCGTTGACATCCCCTTTTTATTTTCTATTCTTCCAGTCCCCTTTTAAGATTATGCACCTCATATCATATCGTTGCTATTGGTTAACCCGAAAGAAATTTACTCCCAAGTTCCGAACAAACAGGATTGCCTGAAGTGAAACCCTTATCACCCTTTCATGGTAAATTATCCATCCCTTTCTTATTGGCTAAGCTCAGCTATGACCTCTCGGGGGACATCGGAGACACGGACACAGAGAAAGTAAGAGGAGTTCATATCCTTCTCAGTTTAATCTCGTCGGACCTGCAACGAAGGTAATTATATTTGCTTGGCCATGTTAGAGATGTAAAACTTCCACGCCAACAAGAATATCGACACCATTGACGCCTGGCAGCCGCCACTCCACGCATCAGTTCCTCAGGAGTATTGATAGTTAACTATGTCTGACTACGCGACTGCGGAACTGATCATCCTTCGCCCTCAGTGACGGTGGTGGCTGAGGACACGAGAGACTGGGCCGATATCTCGTCAGACGGCTGCGGCGCCGTCGGGGCTGCCAGAAACTGGCGCTCGCACGCGGTGCATGTGACGTGCGTGATGGTGGAGGCGATCTTCCTCAGGGCTTCCTCCTTCAGGGCGTGGGCTCGCTCGAGCTCGGCCTGTGCCTGCATCCTTATCCTCTGTGCGTTCGCAAGCTCCTGCTCGGCCATCTCCACCTGCCTCCTCGACTTCTTCCTCGCCTCCTCGGCAAAGGCCTTCTCCACTGCCGCCAGCCTCAGCTGCTCCCCCGCAAACTCCTGCAGTTTCATGGCCCGGTCCTTCTCTTCCATCTCGGCGCTCGTCTGGCTTGGTGCTACCGAGAGGTGCAGGTCGGTCAAGAAGTCCGTGTCGGAGAACGATAACGCTGGCTGGAGATGAAGCTCGGGGTTATCAACGTTGTATCGAGAAGAAGAGGAGTTGGTTTCATGGTGGTTGTTGGGCATTGTTGCGGTTGAAGGGCTCTTTGAGACTAATGGCGGCGATAAGTTGGGCTTGTTCAAGGGGCTCGTGCTGGAAGCGGTCAGGGACGAGTCCGGTGGCTTGGGCAAGACGGCTCGGCGCCCCGTGCAAGAATCTTGGTGTTCAATGAAGCTCTCCACCCTGCAAAATATATGACAAGATGAAAGATTAGAACGAACAATGGCATTGCTGAATAACCACTCTAAGGTACATAATAGTAGGAGATATTTTGCATAAGTTATACCACATAATATATTGATATATTATAATTGAATAATGAAAATTTAATAATTATTATTTTCTTAATTATTTAAAAGCAAAAGACAACATTAGATACATCACACATATATATATATAATGTGAATTATTAACTATTATATAAAATAAGAGACTAAAGGTAAAACGCGAAAGAAGGATGTTATTTTTTCCAATTAAGAGATTTTTAAAAAAAAAAAGTTAAGGGATTCTAATCCATGCATGTTCTCTCCCCGTTCTTCACTCTAATAACTTAGAAAAGGAAAAAGGGAAAAATTTATCGACTGGACCTCGAGAAAACCCGGCCGCAGTCGCAGGAATGGCCCCGGGTTCCACAGGTCTTGACATGGGCCTTGTAGTCGGACTGGACGGCGTAGCCCTTGCAGCATCGCTCGCATACCCACTGCTTGTGGTCGCTGTGCTTCCGGCGGAAGTGCTTCTTGATACCGACGAGGTCACCGAGCGCGTGGCACGGGTCGTGGTGGAGGCAGCTCGGCTCCGGGCAGACGTACACCCGCTTGACCTTGTTGCCGCTCGCTGCCGGCCCCCGACCGTCCCGCTTGTGGAGCCTCCACGGCACCTTGTGGCGCCTCCAGTGCATCTGGAGGTTCTGCTCCCTCTGAAACCCTTGGCCGCAGACCTCGCACACGTGCTGGTCCGACTCGAGCAGTGTCTTCGGCGACAGCGACACGACTTGCGCATCAGGATCTGACCAGCCACGTTTACATAATTGAAAATTGAGCTGTGATCATACAAATTTTTGTCTAAGCAGGTTATCTCTAGGCCTGTCAATGACAGACACGGTTGGCATGATCAGAAGCGCTCACTGGCAGCGCCAACAGTTCAGGGTTAAGAAGGGATTTCATAGAATTCCATCCTGAACCCTGCTTCGTTATCGGGAAGATTGACGAGGAAAACAGAACAGTTGCTAAGGAGCGCAACTCTGACGTACCTGGGGTGCCTGCAGGCCTCCGTTTGCGCTTAATAGGGAGGTCGTTCGGCTCATCCGATGGAGAAGACGACGGAGGAGGAGGAGGACAGCAACTGGGGTTATTGAGCATCGATTAGTTTGACTGCAAGAATAGAGAGAGAGAGAGAGAGAGAGAGAGAGAGAGAGGATCTAATCAAAACAAATCCCCACAAACACACACAATCTCTCTCTCTCTCACGACAAATACAAACACGAACACGAACAACAGTGCAGCTCGGTGGGTGAAGTTAGGAATAGTGGGCCTCTAGCTTTTTCACTGAAAAGATGGTGAAATGAGATGGGCTAATCTTATCCGAGGGAGAAGGAACAAGGAAGAGGAGGGGAGGACATGCCGAGAGGAGCGGATGAGAAGGGAAAGCTTTTCTCCGTGTGCTTTCTGCAAGCAGCTTTACTCCTTTGAAAAAGCTTAAATTGCCTACTAAATTACTGTCCAGGAGGAGCTCTAGGAATTAATGCTCTAAATCTAATTATAATTATGATATTATTATTCATTATATACTGTTATGTTTTATGATGAAACTCATAAACTATAATAATGATTTTAAGGTTATGATAAGATCATGCCAGTGAGACTTAAAATTCACAAGTTTTAGTTTAAAATGTTCACAGTTATAGGATCAATGGTCTGGTAAGAATAGTACGCTTATTACATACTCTAAGGTAGAGAGTAACTGACCTCACAGTTACTCGTGAAGAGTCACTAATGTAAGAGTCTAGGTACTCATTAGGAAATGAGTTTACTGAATTAATCTGCTTAAAGGATTAACCCAATGGATTTTTAAATAAATGTCAATAGGTTATTCCTTATGTGATGGTATGTGTAAATGGCCCTTAGACTTGAGATTACTATAGCATCTTGTAAGAGTTAAGTTGTGTTTTGGTTTATTCCTTTACATAGCTCTCTGAACCATGTGTAGGATATTTTGGACCCAACAAGACTCTTATGGAGACAGTGTGTAATCAATAAATGATCGGTTACTTCTCATGAGAGAAGAGAATGTTCTATGTATTCTATTTAGTATTAACTCAGAAAATCTCTAGCCAGAGTAGAATGAAATATCAGAAAGCAGTTTCCAATATTTCATTGTTGAGTTAATTACTAGAGAATTGAGATATATATGAATAAGAATTAGGGTTTGACATTTTATCCATATCTTAATTTATCCTGGACATTGTATAATTAAAGGATTTAATTACATGAAAACTTATCACCAAAAGGTATTTGATCTTTTGATTGAAATTTTCACTATCCGGGTGGATCATCATTAAAAATAAAATATATATGCATATATATATATATACACAATAATCACAACTCTTGCGGTAATCTATGGAATCGAAATCCTCATAACAACAAAATGGGACATTGAGTAATTCGTTATTACAATAAATAACACCCGAATTTCAAACTACTATTAAAGGTGGCTATGATACCACTGTTGGGAATCAAAATGCGGCGGAAGCGTGCATTTCAATTTTAATTAAATTATATTCCTGAACCCAATATCTCATTGATGCAATTTGAAATTTAAATATGAGGAAACAAGTAGAGAATATATATACTTGCAAAGACTCCGAATCAGTCATTGTGTTTGAATCCTCAATTCGGCAATGTTCCACAACACCTTCATGAATGGCTTTGAGAGTCGATCCTCTTACTAGACTCACACGTGTACGCCCTCCATGGTATCCACACCAAGTTTTTCTCGTAAATGTTGGAAATTGTTCCCAACAATCAGTTGCCTTTTTAGTTTCGGATTCAAAGGCTTGTTTATAGCACTTAGTATAAAATATTTTCTTCAATCACTCTCGGATATGGTATTTTTGGGTGGCACTATTTTCTTCTCTCAATCGGCAAAATTCTTTTTCTCCTTGTTAGACTTACACACACTAATGACGCCCTTTAGTTGTTCTTATATATATAACACGAAATGAAACTTTTGTCTTGCTTGGTGGACAAAACGTTCTCACCTTTTAGAATTCTTTCTCCCACACGCCTTTGCCCCTCTTTCATCGAAGAGAGGCACACCAAATCGGCTCAAGATGTGCTCTTTCACAATCACAATTGGCATACGTTATGCTATTTTCAATATTATGCCGTTGAGAATAGACCAACCGTTGGTCTACATGACATATACTACTCATGTACATACATATAAGCATGTATTTATTTAATCGAATCTCATTCGATAATTTAGCATACGTATATAACCAAGAGTATTATTAAATTTATATAAATATAATTTTATAATTAATTCCGAAACAATATTATCTAATAAGGTGCATAACTGATATGGACAATTTCGTGCTAGCGAAAATTAACTGTTCAACACAAAAATTTAAACAATTAAATTTTGGTTACAAGAAATGACTTGTATTGTGTGTGACTCATTGGTGATAAGTATGTGTATTATCGAATGACTTGTATTGTGTGTGACTCGGGTGATAATGAAATCTTCACTATCTGGGTGACTTGTATTGTGGGTCACACACCCATTGGTGATAAGCTAAATTATCGAATGAGATTCGATTAAGTAAATACATGTTTATATGTATGTACATGAGTAGTACATGTCATGTAGACTAACGGTTGGTCTATTCTTAACGGCATAATATTGAAAATGGCATAACGTATGTCAATTGTGATTGTGAAAGAGCACATCTTGAGACGATTCGGTGTGCCTTTCTTCGGTGAAAGAGGGGCAAAGGTGTGTGGGAGAAAGAATTCTAAAAGGTGAGAGCGTTTCGTCCACCAAGCAGGACAAAAGTTTCATTTCGTGTTATATATATAAGAACAACTAAAGGGCGTCATTAGTGTGTGTAAGTCTAACAAGGAGAAAAAGAATTTTGCCGATTGAGAGAAGAAAATAGTGCCACCCAAAAATACCATATCCGAGAGTGATTGAAGAAAATATTTTCTACTAGGTGACGTAAACAAGTATTTGAATCCGAAACTAAAAAGACGGCCGATTGTTGGAAACAGTTCCCAACACTTACGAGAAAAACTTGGTGTGGATGTCGTGGAGAGCGTACACGTGTGCATCTAGTTAGAGGATTGACTCTCAAAGCCATTCATGAAGACGTTGTGGAACATCGCCGAATTGAGAATTCAAACACAATGATCGATTTGGAGTGTTTGTAGGTATATAAAACTCTTTCAAATAATAGATTTCCTTTTCCCATCTATATGATCCGAATTCCTGCCCCTCCTCGAATCCCCTTAATCAACCGACATCTAAGATACCTTAGGAGACAGCAAATCTATCCAGAGTGACATCTTGTTCTTCTTTCTGTCTTTTTACTTAAAATTTATGATTTTTTTTTGAAAGGGCCAAGATGAAGGAGGAAAACAAATGCAGTCAATTTCGTCCGTTTTGGGGCGCGTCGCTTGAGACGAATATTCGCCTGCAGGCTGCAGCTGCAACATTTGTTCATTTCCGCCGGGGTTAAGCCCCCCACCATTGACCAAACAAAGGAGATTACTTGTGTCGGACACAAGTAACGGGCGTTATGTTTTGCGTCATCTGGGTTCGTGGGTGCCATGTGCGAGGACTTATGCCCAAGCTCCTTGCAGAAGAATGTCGTGAATTTGCAGTCTGATCTTGTGCCGACTCTAGCTGCCATGGATTTTATCGGATTCTGTCTCGAGAACGTCTCCTGTGCCGCTATCGAGTTAACACCTGAGGCTGACGAGCGAGGTTGCACATGAGGATAAAGGATTGTTCATGGCACTGGCTTGGTGCCGAGTCGTACGTCAATTCACTCATACGATTATGAGGACCTGTGAAACCGAGAGAGATGGAGGAGTTTCTTGCGGGGTTGGATTTGAACTAGAAAATTGGAGGGAACCAATTCATTCAAACCAAATGAAGGGCAAATAAATATGGGCCCTGTACGTTACTAGGCCCAGAAAAGGCCCATAATGTCAGGCCCAGTTAAATAAACTATTAGCCAAGGCCCGAAACGGCCCACATCACGTCTCACAACTCCATGTGAAGACATCCTGCATAGGCCCAAAAAAAATCCAATAATGAAAGCAGTTTGTCCGTGGAGATTGATTTTATTTATTTATTTATTTGAATAAACTGCTGATTCATTTAAATGAAATATCAGGATTTTCGTTTGAATTTTAAATAGCACATGGAGATTTTACTAGATTATATATATATATATTAGGATTTATTGATTTCCTACCCACTTGAATATTGACTAATACATTGTATATTGTCTTGTGTACTAATCGTTTTCTGCCTCTTGGGTTATAGCGGTGAGTATTTCTTAGTTACTCTTTTCATATTTGGAGTGAGATTTCGCC
This sequence comes from Sonneratia alba, assembly GCA_900174645.1. Lineage (NCBI taxonomy): Eukaryota > Viridiplantae > Streptophyta > Magnoliopsida > Myrtales > Lythraceae > Sonneratia > Sonneratia alba. The sequence continues at coordinate 122,694 of FWPY01000073.1, forward strand.
TATTTCCTAATATCATCCACATATCGTCGAATTCCCTCATGTCTGTTTCTGGGTATAGTGAGAACTGTCTCCCCAGGCATTTCCAAATCCTAGTGTACTCTTACTTAGTGTGTCTTAACGCCGAGGAAACAACTGGCCGCCCGTTCTTGTGTTGCCCCTTCGCAGCTCTTGCATGGTCACGTCTGCGTTGGCCTTTTAACTTAGTAGGACTGATCGCTTTGCCGCTTGGCGGATTGATTCTGGATGATATTGTGTACGGATGACAACCTACATGTACCTAGGGATCATCACTCTCCTTACTACAACCTTGTCGGTGCTATCGATCACATCTGGGCGCTTAGGAATGGCAACAAGGGAGCTCAACTCGCTTTAAAATCGCATCAAGGGTTGCCCAAGAAATCCGCGGGAAGCACAATGTCATATGTGGAAGCTTGGCAGGCAAGCGGAACTGCTGCACTGCACAACCTTCCGACAAAAATAGCTCCATGGGCCCCCGTCAATATTTCGGTCAGATGCTGAAACAGCAGAAGACAAAGAAAGCATGGATGGGCATCGTACGTTTAAGCTAATGGCCCTTTGGTCCTCTCACTGCTTGCAACCACCGCTCCGGCGGGGGGGAGGACTGGACGGCCTCATTCAAGCTGCTGAGCTTAGCTCATGAGATGTGGGTGGGGCTCACACAACCCAGCCTGCAGAGTGATATGCGTAGGATTTTGATCGAAGCCCCCCAACTTTGCAGCTAGAATGGATATTCTTCTGAGCATTTTAGCCAATTTTAGATCATGGCAATTGATTTATCTGTCTCGTGATTACTCATAGTATAGCTAAATTGGGCTTAACTCTGCTCCTGCATCGGTCTTGTTGAGGCTCAGCATGTTTTTCTCACTTTTGAAGCTAGCTATTTGTGTAGTTATACAATTCACTTCAAAGCTAAAATGAAAAAAAATAGAAAGAGGGTGGGAATTGTGGTGGAAATTTTATATATATATATATATTTTTTAAATGATATTTTTAATTATATATTTAATTTTATAATATATTTAAATAATAATTTGAATGGAATATAGTATTTAATAGAGTCACGTGGTATGATAATTGGTAGATTTTTCAATGCATTAACTGAATATTACTATGTGAGTAATTTATTGACATATGATTATATCATCTTAACAAATAACTATTATATTAATATATCATTAAAATTATAATTTAAATATTTAATAAAATTAAATATATATGGATGATATAATTATTTTAAAATATATAATATTTCAATAATAATTATTTAAAAAGTGAGGCTTAAGTGAGGCATTTTTGGATAAGAATCACTGGACTCGTTGAGCCTTAGCTGTCAGATGTCACGTGCGCCACGTGATGGAGAATCGGATATGGCTTCTGGATCGATTTTTTGTTTTTATTTTATTTGTTTATCTATCACTTTCTTTCTCAATTTATTTTTTTCTAAAGTGGGACAAAAAAAATCCGCTCTTCCGCTTGTTACATTCAACGATTTTAGGGCTCTCTCCCCCCTCTCTCTCTCTCTCTCTCCCAGTCTTCGGCCTCTCTCTCTCTCTCCTCTCGCTCTATCTCTTCTCTCTCCTCTCTCTCTCTCTCTCTCTCCAGAAGGCAAAAAACCCTAAACAGCCCCACCCAAAGTAAGTTTCCTCTCTCTCTGTCTCTCTCCTCTCTCCTCAATCTCTATCTGCGTTTTCTCTCTCTTAAGTTTGAATATATGGGCGATGTCTCCCCCTCCCCTGTGCCATTACATCCTGTTTGTTACCGATACGTACGTGCATGCACATCCTTTCCTTGCCTTGTCCCGGAAACCCATCAACGGTTCAACTCGCTGTTTGGAGTCTGCCGATTTCTTCTTCATCCAATTCTACAGATCTGCCTCAGGATATGCCTAGTCCTGAAACCCTAGTTTTTTCCTTCGCTGGGATGAGGAGATCCGCTGCCCTCGTTTTCTTTTTCGTCTTCACATGCCTCGCCTGTTTTGGGTCTTTTGAAAGCGTAGGAATCGAGTCGGATCTGAGGCTGTTGTTGTTTCCATTTTGGTGGATCCTTTCATGGATGAGCTGTTCTTCGAGACCTCTGAGCTCAGAGAACTGACATTCCTTGTGATTTGTGGAAATCACTTATTTGGTATGCATTTTTCTGCATTTTCGTGGAGATCTAACCCGGGACTCCAGTGCTTGTGACTGGTTGGAATATTCTTGATTTTCTGCCTTGTCTACCTGATCTGATTGCTGTTGGCTTTCTCTTTTGGTTATGTGAGATTTTCTTGATTGCTTTCTAGATTCTTTTTGACTCTTTGTTGTCCAGAGATTAAGCTTAATGGAGTTACCTTTTGCATTCTGATGATATGTCCAAGTACTGATAACTCGTCCATTCATCGAATGTAAAGGACAGGCTGAAGTTATTAGACCTTTAGCCACAGTTCCAGAGATCTCCCCCTTGTACAGCCTGTGTAGGAACCTGCCCACTTCGGTAACCCCAGGTGGCAACTGGCTGGACTAGTTAAATCATTAGATTCTCTACAAACTTGAGAACAAAAAAGTCCAATTGTCACAGGTATTTGATGGGGGTCAGGAATATGACTGTTCATAGGCTTTGTTGCTGGAATTTTAAGCTGTATTCCAGCTCAGAATGTAAGATCATGAGGTTTTGTTTCTGGAGTCATGCCAGTTTCATTGATTGGATATGGGAAATGATGAGAATTTTTGTGCTAATTTCTTCTGTAGTTCAATCGCCATGGATGATGATGCGCTAAACATGCGGAATTGGGGCTATTATGAGCCGTCCTTTAAAGGGCACCTTAATCTCCAACTTATGTCCAGCATGGCTGCTGAGCGAGATACGAAGCCCTTCTTATCAGGACGTGTGGACCCCACAGTTCTCGCCAATGCCAACAGGGCCTGCCATCCCCGGGAATCCCTTGTCTCTGATGCATCAATCCCTTATAGTGGTGGATACGCCATGGTGAACCAAAGGGAGAAGTTCTACGGCATGCTGCCTTCTAGCCCCACAAACTATGTTGTTCTCCCTGAGACCTCTGCTCCCCACAGCATGCAGATGCTTCAGATGCCTGAACCATTGAGGGATGACAACAAAATGGGTAAACCCGAAGAGCAACAAGCTGTCAAGAAGGAAACCACCCCGAAGAAGAAACGAGGGAGTGGGAATGCCCTCAAGACCCCAAAACCAAAAAAGCCCAGGAAACCTAAGGACACTAGTGCTAACCCTTCCTCGGTTCAGCGCTCAAAACAGCCAAAGAAGAGCATGGATTTCGTGATTAATGGAATTGATATGGATATCTCAGGAATTCCGATCCCTGTGTGCTCGTGCACAGGCGCTCCCCAGCAGTGCTATCGATGGGGATGCGGGGGTTGGCAGTCCGCCTGCTGCACGACTCAGATCTCGACATATCCCTTGCCAATGAGCACAAAGCGGAAAGGGGCTAGGATTGCAGGGAGGAAGATGAGCCAGGGAGCATTCAAGAAGGTGCTGGAGAAGCTTGCAGCGGAAGGGTACAATTTTGCTAACCCTATTGACCTTAGGACCCACTGGGCGAAGCATGGTACAAACAAGTTTGTAACGATAAGGTAGGTTTCAAGAGGCAAAGTCAATTCCCCCAAGTCGGGCATGTGGTCTACTGATCTTATATTTATCCCAAACGCCATTTGCGGGAGAGTCACCAAGTTATTACTTATAATGTAGTTGCTTATGGATTCTTTGCTGTGGTACAAACTTTAATTCGTGCTTCCTTGGCTGTGAGTGTTATCATCTAGAGTCTAGGTGAATTAGTTGTTCATTTGTTTTTATTCTTAGTTAAGAATTGTTCTTTCTTGATCTCTATTGCGGTCCAGAGATTAACGGCCATCTTTTTTTTTTTTGTTATTTCAGTAATGCTGTCACAAGAAGAAAATTCACTGTTTTGAATTGGGCCTTACGACGTCAATTCTGCTTGTGCTGTTTAATTTTGTTGCTCATCCAATTTCCCCATGTGATGAAGATAAATTGATGATGAAAGATGAACTGGTGGTTCGCCTTTAACTTGAGTTTTGCTTTTGTTCGTGCGGTCTCTGGTCGTTATGATCATGATTATAAGTTTATCATACAGGAAATGTCACTGGATGGTGCGGCTTATTGTCTGATGTCAAGTACGCAGGAAACAAACTTTTGGTAGAGGGATGATAAGGTACCCAAACATGGAACAACTCAGTTACATATATGGTGCAGCCACAACAGTTCCAATACCAAAAAATCCCCAATAAAGGGAACAAATTGGTCGCAATACACCTAATAAGAAAAGCTAAAACAGGCAAAGTAGGATGAATAAGTGCATAGCCACATAAAAAGGAAAATGGAAACCACAACTTACAGTATTGCACTACCACCGATTCTGCTGCTTCAAACACTTACCAAAACCCTGAAGACTGTCGAAAGCTAAAGGTACAGATGAAAGAAATCACTCCAACTACAGTGTACAGATTACCCTTTTGATATTCACAGCGGTTCACCCCTGTCTGCTCTTTATTCCCACTATAACAGTCACTCTCCAACAGTGTGAAAACGTAGCCTAATCCTGCAGAAAACAGAAATCTCCATCAACATAGTTTCTTGATCATTGAGAGAATCACTAGGAGGAAACCATAAATGTGAACAGATTTTTTTTGGGGTAATTGTGTGTGAACGGATTGCCCTTGATATTAGAATTGTAAATTTTAAGTGCTGGCCTTTCAGTGCTATTTGAAGGATAAAACTAAAGGGCAATTGAGGTTTCCCAGTAACTGGCATTGTGCATCCTGCTGTTCCTAGTGAATAGCAGATACAACACATTGATTTGTACAAGAGAAGACAGCAAAGTATCCCATACTTTAAGGACTTCCAAACCTGGAAATCCATTATGTATAAGAAATTTTGAAGGTCAGTGAAAATTTTATATCAGATCCAATAAAAAACATCTTAAGCAATTAATTGACAGGTATCAACAGAGGTTTATATCATAAGAGGTCTTGCAATCATCTAATATATGGCTAGGTTGAGCTGATGTGCCGAGTTTGCATGAAATAGATCGAACTTACCATTCAAAAGTTAAAAGCTTCTAGACTTGTGAGGGTGAGCCTGGCTCAGAACCACAGATGGATGTGTATGAGGACATTGTGTCTTCTTTTGAGATAGCCACAAAGTTTAGAGGAGCAGTGGAGAGCCTTCTCATCGCCCTGTAGTACCCATGCTGGTGACCTGCATAGGATCTTGGGGTGTCGGGGGTCCTGCTTCCAACTGAGCTTCGGCGAGGTGTGGGAGTAATGGACCCATTACCATTTGTAGAGTAGCCACTGGGCTTCCTGAAGCTGTTGCTCTTCCTGGGTGTGGGCTTGGACCCATAAATAGCTTCTTTTTCTGTTAGAAGCAAGTCCTGGAGCTTCTTCTGATCCTGCAGAATACAAGAGTAGATAAAATGTGAATTCGAAAAAGACTCTCCATGATTAAAAAAAAAACTAACTGGAAATTCTTTCTTTTTTCTTTCCAAATGTCATTTTTGAGCTTGTTCTCACCCCCTTTCAGAGGACTTCTGTTTTATAGCAAACATTAAGTAATAATGTTCTTGCACCTTTAAGGAAGTATGGGGGAGTGGCTTTAAACAAAACAGGGGGGCAACATTCTTGACACCCACAATATCTATAAGATGAAAAATCGATAAATAGTTTTTTCTGAATGCAATTACCCTATATCTCCTCTTCTCCTCTTCCTTTCGCTTCCTGTTGATCTTGTAATCGTCCAGTATTGACACTAGCCTTACCTGCAAATAAAAGAAATCACTTCTTTCACTTTTTGACAGGTGGTATTGTTGAGAAAGATGCAGAGACTTAAGAAGCCAAGCAAAGATTTACTCCGTCATAAAGGAATAGCATTGCTTTCTCGTCTTCCCACGCTAGTGTTTTGTTTATCAGATTATCAACCATAGCTGCAAAGGAAAGCACCACAAGTTTGAAAACAAGTACAAATTAAACTTTGGGAAAGGGAATTGTCATTAGAGGAATTCAGCTTCCAGTGCATTACCAGGAATTTTCATTACAGTGATCCGAGCTTTCTCTGCTCTCTTAAGGTTGATATGTGCCCCTCTCCCAGCATTGTAACGATTATCATCCTAAGAATGGAGTGAAGCAGCAGATTCATTAAAAAAATACCGGATGAAAGGAAATATGCTTTCATACACGGTAAACATTTGATGCCAGTCATTGCTGCAGAAGTGGGCATGTTTTACATTACAGTGCTATAATGATGATGATGATGATGCCAAATCACCTACTCATCAGGAGATCAGTGAAAACTTACAAACTATTAGCTTCAATCCAAGAAAGCAAAAAAACAGAAGAGGGCAAATTCTACTAACTTGGTTATATTCTTCAAGCCAGTTCTCCTCTTCACAGGCAGCAAACCACCTGTCTATTCTGTCCATTATATCTTTTCTGTTCATAGCCTCATCCTTAACTTTAACAATCTGAGCTTCTATATTTACCAAAAGCCCTGAAGGATCCACTAGACCTAAGATAAAAATCCAACAGATGAAAATATAAACCAGATATTTAGGCTTCAATGCCATTCAAGTAGAGACTGCACGATGGCTAACTACCAGAATCTATTAATGCACTGGACTTCTCAGCAGCAGTGCTATTATCAGGAACAATGTGGGCCATTCGGCAAATATCCTCCAGTTCCGACCTCCTCTTCATGACGAGTTCTTTCATTCGGCTTGCTTTCAACTTACTAAGCCTGTCCACTTCAGCTGATGCCTGAAAATGTATTTCTTTGTTTGGTTAGTCTTAAATCCCTAAGAATATATTATAGCAAATAGGAGGAAGACTGCAAACCTGCTCAATCATCTCTGTTGAAAGAATGCCTGGTTCATCAACTTCAGATTCTGGACATCCAAGAACCGAAGCGATCCTTGAAAACTTATTCCTCTCCACGTATGGGGTGTCCATCAGGTTCCATAGCTCGGAAAGTGAACCCATAATATCTTTTACCTAATATGTTGTTGAGAATCATACTAAGAATAATATGAATATATCTAAGACTTCAACAAATTAGCAGCGCACAGGTGGTCCCCATTCATATTTTTATTGAATTCTCTGTAATTTTAAATATCAAATTGAGTAGAGGCATCACATCCAACTGATATTATGAAGCTGAACTCATGTACAACTTAAGAACTGCAATCTTCAAAGATTTTATAAGGATTGCTTCTTTCCATCACTGTAACGTCTTGAGTATTACGAGGACAGGAAGAGATAAGTTCCTCTACTATATTCTCTGAATATAGACTAATCACATTGGGCTTCCCAATAGAATCGGAGATAGAAAAGAAAAAATAGATGGATCATTTTCAAATCTATTTCAGAGACAAAAAAGTATACCATGTGAGAGTAATAACCAGATGAGATGGAATTGGTATTACCTTTTGAATCCGAGACTTGAGTTCTGCTCTCAACTTGAGGGTGGACTGTTCTAAGCCTTCAAGTGTGGCATCGCTAATGCTGGTAACTTGCTCCACAGTGGTGCGTTGCAAGCTAGGATGAACCTCACTCACAGTCTTGACAAAGTCCATCCCGAGCACACTGCAGAGGGTATGAACTTCATTCACATACTCCAGAACCTTGTGAAGCCGCTCAGTCTGCAATTATATATATGCAGGCAACACATTTAGATTTTGAAGAAAATAGCATATAAGTTACATGGACAGAGGAAATGCAAGCATCATCCCATGTGATTCTCAACTTGGCAATAACAGAGGAAACTTTGCTATCAAATTTTATAGAATTCAGCTATAATGGTGAGAACACCAATCCATACTGATTTGGACTTTCCAAATAAGTAAACTGTGAATATCTCAAACAAGTACAAACTTTGGCCATATTCAAGTTTAGTATGGATTTTTTTGCGTATCCCAATTGGACACAAATTATGCATCATTTATCAAGTTTGGCTAGTATTCGTAAGTTGTCCTAATGGAAACAAAATTTACATGCCAAATAGGATGACTTGACTGAAAACAAATGCCATGCTAAATGCGATAAATGGTACTGTGCCAAAATTGATTCTTAATTCAGATATTAAGCCCAAAAAAGAGGAAAAATAGACTAACGAGGTTGGCCAAACTAACAGAATGAAAATGTATCTTATAGGCAATTAAAGAGGAAATTAAGAAATAAATATTGGTAACTTTTTAAATGAAACAGTGAAACTTTGCTTAGAAATATTTAATCTTAATTAATCATGATAAAATATGTACCTTCTCATTCTGAAGAGTGCGGAGATGTGTTTGATACTCAGAAAGCTTTCTTAATGAAAAGTCCTCTTCATTTAGGGATAAGGTACTGATAGAAGTAGAACTTAAATAGCCATATTCAGATATCTGCCTACTGATCTTCTCTATCTGTCCCTTTATGTCAGCAAGTTGTTTCATCCTTTCTTCTTTCTTCCTTCTAAGATCTTCAACAAGAGGACTGACATATGCGAGCTTTTCCTTCAGTGACAATGTCCTCTTCTCTGACTGCATCTGCAAATTCACCATGAAGTGAGCTTGTAAGTTGAGAAGAATGAGCAAAAGCAGAACATGCCAGTTATTTTGTGACCAAATATAAAGAAATAGTGGGTGACAAAATTGCACTTGAATTGACTGGGAATTGACACCAACAGAATTTATTTCATCCCCTCCAATGAATCAACCAGAACATCTGCATTCTGCATATAGATAATATAGTGGCCTCTTGGCCCATCTTCATGATTCCTATAGCACATTCAGCACATGCAGACAGGCAAGACTGACGGATCCTTCTTTTTCACAGTTGTTTATTATTATCAACAAAATCTGTACTAGTAAAAACAGATCGGTTAATTACCTTGAACATGATTTCATGAGTAAATTTTTTTTGGATAGAATTTCTATGGTGATGTGCCTTCCGGCCCCACCATACAAAATATCACAAAGAAAGAAAGAGAAGGAAAATCAGTACCTTACTTTCTAGCATAACAATGCACTATAATTGCTTTTTTGAATTTGCATTGGAAATATGGTTTTTTTTAATTGCATCCTGATATTTACTGCCTGACTTCTTTGTCTTCTGAGATTTTCTTGATGGAAAACTGGGGCAGTTTCCCACAACTAACAGACCATTGAATAAATGCAGAAACTAAACAGAAGAATGATCACTCAATGAGTTATTACTGGTGAATGAACATCGAGTTCTCCAAGAGCAGCCATGAGACTTGCGAGCTCCACTTCCTTGGCAGCAATAGACTGATGAAGACAAGCCTTGGTATTGGCAGCCTCCTCCACCTTCCTTCTGTACAGCTCTAAGCATTCCCTCTCTAACTCCCAAAGCATTCGGTCTTTATCTGCTTCACTTTCTCCTATCTCGCTCCATATTTGCTGCATTCATACAAGAAAAAAAATGCATCATCAAATAGGACCCAATTGTTTTTTCCCATATCAAACTTCAAGTACTACTACATGGCTCATAAATGGACCAAAGTCGCAGAATGCCTCACCAGCAAGAGCATATGAAACTTGTCCATTCAGTTTACCAAGTAACATTTAAACAGATAATCCCGTGCTAGAGAGAACAGTAATAAAATAGAATAAAACTCTGAAGTATTGAACCTAGAAGCAGTTTTAAAAGGAAAAGAAGTCCTTAATACCCAAATTTCGCAACTCTTTTGTCCTCCAATACCGATAAAGAAGAGAAACAATCTGCTTTTACCAAAATTCTTGGTCAAATTAAAAAAAAAAAAAAGACATCAGAAGTTGCATGAACTCATCAAACTTGAAGGAACTCATTAAAGTTTTTACCCTTCACGAGCTGAGGAGTTCCAAACGATTTTGAACAGAAACTTCACAAACAATTGGATACAAGTAACTGTTTATCGCATATAATTTACAAAAAAATAAAATGCAAAAGAGACCCTAGACAAAAAGGGGGAAAAAGAACACCATCACTAAGTTATATTTACAAGAAGAAATATCAATTCTTTCTTTCTTTCTTTCTCCTTAAAAAACAATGCCCTTTTACTGAGAAATGCAAGCAGACTACCAACTGAAAGCACAGAGAGAGGAGAAACCTGAAGCTCTCCGAGCAAAGCATTGCAGCTGGTGCTTGTACGCAAACCGCTAGCAGGGCTCCCAACCACCGGCATTTCTTGGTAAAAACCAACACTCCTTCCAATGAAAATCTCCGAACGAATCCCCTCCCTCTCTATTAGATATTCAATAGAGAAGCTAGGAAGTAAAAGGCTCAACGGAGCTTTGAGAGCACAGAACAAGAAAAAGAGATTCAGTTTCTTGATTCTACTACTGCTGCTTCTGAGAAGGGAAAAAAGAAAAGATTTCGGTTTTGAGCTCACAAAGTGAAAAACGGGGACAAGTACACTAGAGGACAAAGGCTGGTGCCTCCATTGGCCTTGGACAATCCTTCCCCCATCCTTCAGATCTGAAGCTCAAATACCACAAACAATCCCCCGCTCTCCCTCTCCGTCTCTCTCTCTCAAGTAAGCTCCTTCACACTGTTCCTCTCTCCCAATTTTTCCTTGGGAAATCTGTAAAATCTTGAAAATGCGAAGTCCCACTAGAAAGAGAGGACAAAAATGAAGACCAAGAAAAAGCAGAGAGGTAATAAGGATTACTGAGGAACTCTGTATTTGGGAGGGATTCCCTCTGTTTTTTTTTCCCCCTTTTGTTCACTTCCTCTGTGTACATGCGGCTTGTGGGTAGAGGAAGGAATCATCGCTCAGTCAGTGCGGGAATTTAACAACGGCAGAAGATGAAGAAAAGCTTAAATCACTTTTGCAATCACACAGCGATATTCAAAATTTTGACCTAAATTTAAGCTCATTGGACACATTACACTCTTTTTCATTTATGTATTTTTTAAATTTATAAAATTTGAATATAAATTCTTATATAAAATAGAAAAAGAAAGTACAATCACGAGTAGGAGAAGCTTCAATCATAAATCAACTGAAAACAAACAAGATGACCTAAGAAAGAGCTGTGGCAGAAGCATCCTGCCCGACACCGACAGAAGAGAGAGAGAGAGAGAGATAGACTGGGTGTGAGTGTTCCAAGTGGCGATGCATTTTTCTATTCCTTATATTAATTAATTTTTTTGAGAGAAGAAATAAAAATAATTAGATAAAGTTGGCATCTCTTGGTCATGTTGATGAGGTTAGCCTCAATGAGATGATGCTCATATTATATATATATATTTATAATTAAAAATAAAAAATAATCTCAATATATATAAATATAACTCTGTCTCATCAGTTCCCACCGTAAGATATTTTTCCTATTCATGCGTCCTAGTTTTCCCATTTAGTTTATTTTTGTGCAAAAGGGGAATGAATGTATTATTATATTACTAAAAATATAAATATTATGTTGAAAACTAAATTTAGTGGGATTTCTGTCACTTGTGATTCAGATTTCCATTGTTGTTATATTCGGTAAATATAGTGAATTATTTTAATATATATAATTAATTACGGAGTTTAGTAAGTGTTAGTAAAATGATATCCGAGTCAATTATGATTCAATAAATCCACTTAAATTCGACATAAACACCTTATAAGATACATCCCCGAGCATTGATGCATGTAATCCTGGATTTTAATAAATCTTCCAATCCATCATGTTCATCATATGATGTAAATTCTGATTTTACTACCAACACATACTTGTTGAGATTATTGACATTTAGATCTCATAAATGATTTACCTGTGAGTTTTAAACCAAAATAAATTCCCACTCGTCTAAGAGATATTATTGAATCAATCCATTGGATTTAGCTCCAGTCACTTACAATCTTATACACTTCACTTATAACTTCTATTAAAAAAATTGTAAATTTAATTAAAAAATTATAATAATATATTAAACTATTATAATTTTTCTATCGAATAGAACAGTGAATGAATAGAATTGATCTTGGGCGAAAGGTATATGGCAGTTAACAAGCTTAATTGCCTGATCAATGGGATCAGGAAGAAAGAGAAGGAGAGAGAGAGAGAGAGAGAGAGACTGTGATTGGAGAGAGAATTATTATTTTTATTGTGTAAAAAGTTTTTTTCCCAATAATTATAAGCTTTTTTATCAGTAATAATATTATAAGCTTTTATTAGCGAGAAATGCCAAGTCATACCACACGCCTCGTGGCGCGTGAATGCGTTACTGGTTTGACTCACTTAGATGAGCGATGTTGACGTGCAGAACCATGCAACTTAAATGCATAATTAATTAATTAGATAAATTGTGCATAGAAATACGATTTCAATTTGGTCTCGAATTTATCATGGCATATTCGCCTAGGGGATTTATCTTTTTATTTTCAAAATAGTCGAATAAATTATAAGTTTGAAACTAAACTAACTTAAACAGATTAAAATTAGAAAATAAATATTATTTTTGAAAAATAAATTATAAAAAGTTAGGAGCTTACATATCTAACTGTACATATAGACATTTATTTTTTCTACTGCCCGGTATTTAAAAATCTAACTAATCTTAGACAATAGAATAGGAGCTTGAGCGGAGTTGGCCTTTTTTGTGGAAGGAAAAATGATAAAGGGCATATGATTAACAATAGTTAAGTTTTACCTATTGAGATCCAACCTGTTCTACTTTTCATCCCGGCGAATCGATTATATTTCGCATGATGAAGAATTAGAAAAAACACGCATAAGAATGTTAATCCATCATTAAATAATTTAAACTACTTATTATTTGAATATTTGTCTCTCATAATAGTGTTTATTCAGTACATTCACTTCGTATTTAAAAGGTCAATGATTTTTGCCCAATTCATATTCGATCATTATTGGCTTACTAACAAGGCAAGATTATCCTAACATGAAATCTGACGACCTATAAAACTTGATTTCGAAATCTTATTTAAAGGAAATAAATACTAAACAATCTCAATTAATCTATATACATAAACGTATTCCACTCAAATCTAAGTCAGTAAATAACCGTACAATTTTTCCTTACCATGCCATACAAGAAAACCCAATGCAACGTTGGCATTGTACACGGATCACAAAAACTTTTAATAGATAGAGGATGGTAGAATTATAATAAAAATTCTATATATTTATTTGTTCTTTTATATTCAAGTCTTATATATTTTAAAATAATTCTTTTAATCATATATGTTTGAATATGTAACATATTTAAATTCTAATTTTAATAATTTATCAATATGATATTTAACTACGTCATATAATATAATATTTCAGTAGAATTTTTGTCATATCATTATGGTTGTTAGTTAAATTTTATCATGTTAGTATGTCACATCAGTAGCTTATCATCATGTCATTATGTTTATTTGCAAATAACAGTCATATTAATGTGTCGTTAAAATTAGAATTCAAACACGTTATAAAATAAAATATATAATATTCAACCAATTATTTGTAAATATATATAATTTAAGTATAAAAAATTAATTTTTACTATAATTATTCTCTATTGAAAATAATATGTATATACACATATATTGATTTATATCCGACGATACTATTGTCCCAGATAATCACTGAAAATCTTATCCACGTGCGGGCTGTAGCATTGCTTTACTATTATTATTATTATTATTTTCTGGACTATATCTATATATATATATAATCTGTCGTGAATAATACAGGAAAAGTAGAAGTTTGTCTCAATCATACGCTGTAGCGGCTGTACTTCTCCGAGGACAGGGTGGAGAAAGGGAAACCACACGATTGGATTGGAACAGACAGTGGACGGCTTATGATTGAATTAGTTAGAATTTCATGTCAAAATCAACGCGTGATACTCTTCGTCCCCCTTTTTTTTTCCCTTCAAGTGATTGCACGTACCATGTCAGTCATCATCCGAGGACCACAGAAGGGGAAAAAAAAAAACAACAACAACGCGAAATTACTAAGAGAAACGGCAAAGTGATGGGGGCCACCGTTACGAGAATCCGACGCCTCGGCCTTGATTTCAGGGTAATCAGAGTCCACGACGAGGCATCCTCGGCCTCGATTTCAGGGCAATCAGAGTCCACGACAAGGCATCCTCGGCCTTGACTTCGACACCCCATAATAGTCGATTAAAGTGGAGGGACAAATCAAGCCTGATTGATTAAGGTGTTTTGAGTTAGTCACCGGGGGAAATGCCTCTGGGTAGATTCATAATTTATAGTGTTCTGATGATTATATATATATATATACACACACACGTATGACCTTATTTGAATTATTGGTCAGGTTGTTCATGTAGGCATGTGCATATTGATGCGCCTTGCTTGGTCCAGCACAATTAGACGGAGAACTGTTAGGGGGTTTTAAAGTATAGGATGGCTCCAAACACACAGTGATCTAATTCGGTTTTGAATTTTTAGCAGATCCAAGATCGAGTCACGTGCCTAATGTCATCCCGGTCATATCGAGGAATGCTTATACACTTTCCGGTGACACAACTAGATGGGAATTACTAAAAGAACACATTAAAGGAAAAACATTCTCGCATATCATAAAGGCAAATGATCATTTGACTTTAGGCATGGTAACGTGCACAGCATATGTTGCCCTTTACACGATGACGCATTCTCATATAGCACATGCGAAGAACGGGTGAAAATCCGACTGACCAAGAAAGAATGATCGGATACGGATCCAATAGTTTGCTTGATGGAACTTTCACTGAAATGATATAATAGATAGAAATATAGACAAAATTAAATGGAAATTTAATGATATCTTATAAATTTTCCCCAGTTTAGATTGTCCCACTTAAATTCATCCCTCGTAGGTGGCTCTCGGTGGATTTCAGTCAGTCTTCTAATTGAATATTCGATCCATTCATGAAAACTCTCTCTCTCTCTCTCTCTATACGTATATAAGATAAGAGGTATTTTCTTCCTGAACATTGAGAGGGTAGCAGTAGTGGCGATCCGGCCATCTTCACCGTTCAGTATTCGAGTTTTCATGTATCTTCAACGTTGAACATATAAGATGGACCGAAGAGTTAACACCGGCTCTGCCAATGTAGCAAGAGAGGGGAGCCTTATCCGGTAGTTCTCGTTGCTCTTCCTATATCTGTACTGTCAACTTGCACTTCGATCTCACCCAACAACTGCGCAGCAGCGGCTCATCTATCATGTCACACCGGCAGTACTCGAATACAGCTTCCTCGACAGTGACGGTTGCCGAAGGGATGATGCATGGTGGCCGTGGAAACTCCATCTACTGGGTTCTATATTTATCATAATGAGTAACACTGCACTGGCCCAATTTCTTCAAGTCAACGTCGATCTTATAGGGGACAGTGCCCTGTCAAGAACAGCACGCGTGGGCCCTTAATGAATTAAGATCAATGTTGAGGATCGGTGTGGGGAAAAGGGATAGTCCAAGGAGTGTGAATGGATAAGGGACCGGCGATACACTATAAGATGCCAGGTTGTGAGAATCCCAATTATTGCACTCCATATGGACATCGCAAGACTACTCTACTTTTCCCCTCCACCCCCCCCCCTCTCTCTCTCTCTCTCGGCTCTCTTTGTTTTCTTCTACCAATAATACCTATCCTTTCATACCTTCATTTGCGTACGTGAGAATATCTGGCTTCACCTAATGGTCCTTTCATAAGAGAAAGAAGAAACTTACTATACAGCAAGCCCTTCTCGGCTTAAAGTTAAGAGTAGAACAGATATGGTTCGAGCAGGGTCAGTCTTTGGGCGAAACTAGATGAGATGTGAAGGCAGGATGCCGTCATGGAGAAGAAACAAAGTGCATGGAGAGAATCGTAGCATGGGCACAGAAGGGACCCCAGGAAAATAACCTGCATTGGATGGTGAGGTTAACATTCTTACTTATATATATATATATATATCTATATGATATAATGATAAACTATACCAGCATTTGAAACCTGATGGGTAAGGCGATTAATTAATGAAAGCTATCATGCTGATCGGTTAGGTATTGTTTCGATAATCATTGATCACATATATATATATATATATATATCAATGTTTTCACTAGCTAACAAACGCCCAACTTGGCAGCGGTACGGTGACCCTCTACTCCACAACACGCCGAAAGACCGCCAGCTACCTTTCCTGTCAATCTGCCATAACCAGCCGAAATCAGACAGGGGATCTAGAAAAGCCGTGAAATTTAAGGGAAGTTAATTGAAATTAAAAAATGAAAAAGATCCCTTGAGATTTCACACAATATGTAAGCCTCTGATTAAGAGCTCCGGCATGGTACGAATTTCCTCCTATATGCGGTTAATAATTAAGTACGCTTTCCGCAAAATCAAAGCTTACGTGTGAGGGGAGTGGTGTTGGGTGATTAGATATGTCATTGATGCCCTAACCCGACGAGATCAATCTCGAAAGTGACCAATGCCAATTTCCTCGTAAAGATCTGTCGAGTTCTTCCGTTTAAACGGGTCTTAGAACCACTTTCCTCAGTTTCCTGCCTTAACATGAGGATATGATTATGATATAAATTAAGGAACAGGCCCAGTAAATAATGGGCCAGCCATACGGAAGCAGATTGATGGCCCACTCTATCATTATTCTCTCCAATGCCAGCCAGCCAGCCAGCCAGCCTCATGTTCAACTTTCCAGTGCTTGTCGAACGGCCAACCATCCACCGTTGCAGAGGTCGATTGCAGCGGGCACAGACTGTAAGCCGCATTACAGCCGTGGACCACTTTCCTTGCAGCTGCCTCCCCCGGCAAGGAGGCTCGTGGGATTCTATCATTACTGTGGGTGCGAGCAAGCGGAGCTTCTCTTGAGCTAGGCCCGGCGATTTACTCAAGTTGAACATATTTTCTCGGGCTCAAGCCCGAGGCCGAATCCACTCAAGCTCAACCTCTAGTCAGACTACCCGACTCACAAAACTCGGGTCTGTTTAAGCCCTTAACGATTGAGAAGCCCCCGTTTGTGTTTGTTAACTGTGGAGATGTGATCTAGTGTCGCCTGTATGCTTCTCCAGAGGAAGATCTGGTTTGTTGGCTATCGGATGACATGGACAGCCCGACGTTGCTCTGAAAGGCGAGGTGCCATCCTTGTTCATAAGAAATCTATGTTTTGACAAGGGAAGGCTCCACCCCAGGTCATTGGAAATTTGTCAATCCACGGGGGGAGGCTTTCGTGGTATATAAGCAACAGCCATGAGGAGACTTCCGTCACAAAAGGAGCAATAATCACGTTGCAGTTCTACATATTAAGATTACCTCTTTGGTAGTAATCCAGCCACCTTCCCGAGCCAATAGAAAAAGACGGGTAGCCTCCTTGACGGGCAACAAAGGTTGCCACTGCAGTTGCAGTCTATATAATAACCGTATTTACGTGAGATCATGCAATCAGAGGAATTTTGTTGTAATCCAGATAGAATTCCTCATACCAAGCTCAATGCAAGTACCGAAACCAGCCCTTTAAACCAACCAGAAAAATGCTTAAGGCTATCTACTAGGTACGGTACGGAGACAAAACCCGTTTATGCCTATTCACTGCAATCCCTATATAAACAGGGCAATAGAAAAACTTGCTTACGAGTTATGAGTACCAACATGTCAAGAATGGATTATTTCCAGCATGTTCCAGATATTACACTGAAGGTTGTATCTGAAACTGAGCCAAAACAAAAACTCACTATGAGATTTATCAAGAGAAAACTGTCAAATGGAGCAGACAAGCAGAATCACCTCAAAATTGAGATAGTAGCTCCATGCTAATCATCAAATGCAAAAGAGAGAACAGAACTCTCATCTGCGGCTGACTCTTATACAAGATTTCCCTTCAAGCCGGAACATAAGACTCCAACAACAGTTGAGCAGGGGAAGGGGACATAATCTGTACTATCAAACTTGTGAACTTCCACTCTTTCTCCACTTTGTCCTTGAACATGCGGCAAAACACTTTCCCTGCTCCCTGGGGTCCACGAATGTAGAAATTGACCTGAATGGATAGATTGTTAGTAACTTAAGCTTAATATCTGGTTCTCCAAGCGGAGAAGCAATTCCCCAATTCTCAATAACTGGAACTGCCAAACAAGTTCAACAGAACCAACAAGACAATGAACCAATTATATGCTCATGAATCGAGGTTCCAAGGGTCTGACCATTTATAATTATATAATTGGTATTTCAACAACAAATATAATAGGAATAGAAGAGGTTCAGTTTGAACAAAGATCATATAGTTTCAGTCTTGATATAATGGTTCAATTTGGCAGATAACTCCTCTACACAGCCTCACACGTAAAACTATCAGCTTTCATGATCCAGACATATATATCAAAGCCAGTTTCTGATTGAACTGGTGATTTTAATACAGTCACAATGATATTGTGAAAAACATAGCTGAAAATGGACAATTTCAGGGCCATCAAAATTAAATGAGATTTCCAAGACTCTGTCAGTGGGACATAACCTCAATATTCTCTACACCATCCTCATCGGTCCAAACCCTGTGGGGTATTCTCTGGCGGGCAGCACGATTCCTGCTGTCTTGACCATATCCCGTGATTGGGGAACCAATTCTCACCCTTACCTATTCTAATTAAAACCTCGAGTGATTAAATATGATGTAAAATAAAGAAATCAGATTTTCAAACTTTAAGAAGCAATATATTTTATAAAGAACACTCACATAGTAAGGGGATAAAATGGGATTAGACCATGAAACAGGGGTATACTATTCAAAATTTGTATACATCCCTTTGGATTAAAAACATGCTTACCACAGGTTTTTTTTTTTATAAGCAAAAGGAAGGCAATGGTAGTGGCTTACCACAAGTCATTATGATATAATTATCTCAAATATATGTATCATTTAATTTAACTTCTCTCTCATGTTAACATGATATTTCCAATGACAGTAAAATGTGGAACAAGATCATTCATTATCCATCCCATTGTCTTTGGCTCTAATTGCTTGGTCTAAAGCCTTTTGACAAACAAAAGAATGCAGCTAAACTCTTACAACTATGTTACTCCAACTTATAAAAAGGAAAATCACATCACTCCTTCATTAGAAATTTTAGATCACACAAGAACCATTAGGCAAAATCCAACTGCACATTTGCTTTTGAAAAGATGAGAAATTTTTGTCGAACCTGACTGTCGTCTTGAATCCTTTTAAGGGCCTTATTGAAAATTTTATACCTAAAAGAAAAAAAAAGCATTATTCTGTATCAGGGTAGAAGTTGGAGATGAATAAATAAAAGCAATACATTACATATGTACATATACATTCATCTAACTATATATAAAGCATTTAGAATCTCATATCACAACTTCAAATCCTAAATAACTCACTCTCTTGGTTGAAATATAAGCTCATTAAAAACAGCATATGCAGCAGCTGCAGCAATTCCAAGACCAATGAGAATGATGAAGCTGTAGGAGGCCCCCTCTACAAATGTCACTGGTTTCTCAGGGATATTATAGGTGGGAGCATCAAACGGATCTTCAACTTTAGATATTTCCTTCTTATTCTGTATCACAAACAGTACATTCCAAGCTACTTACAAGACAAATATTTTGATGAAAAGAAATAGTAGTGTACATTTTCCTTTTATGATGTGGGCGGATAACAAAGCTTCATCTGGAGAAGAGCAATAACCTCTGATTCAGTTTGTCCTTTTCCATCTGAAGCTCTCGATGCAAAAGACCGGATAAAAAGAGAATTCTTGTAATTTTTCTGATTTTGCTCTCCAAGTTGAAGCCATGAGTCGAGTCTCGTCTGGCATTTCCCTATTTGCATTATCATTAAGAATATTAATGGTTAGCTAAGGAATACAAACACATTAGTTCAAATGCAGCCAATCACTACGAGAACATTTTACCCTATGGACCAAGGATTTAAAAAATGGCTTGTAACGGTATCGGTGTGCTCCAATACTGTTACGGGCCAATATAACAGAGAAATTAAAAATTGCTTGCCATTGCAGGTGTGACAGCATTACGAAACAGCCATAATGGGTAAATATCAGCCATAACAGCTGTTACGGTTAATATTCTTCATTTTTTTGCCAATATTCATGTCTCTAAATGATTTACAATTGAATACAACTTAAATTGATACATATGAGATTTGTAATGTGCCTAGGAGAGTCTCAAATTGGAAAAATAATTTCTTCCTGCTTGATCATTCTGTAAAAAAAAAAAAAGACCGCAGCACCCATGATACTCTTATATAACACCACAATGGCCCAAAACCGTTAAATTATGACACCACCATTACACAACCAGCAACTGCGATTAAAAACCTTGCTATGTGCTTGGTAATTACTGCAATGTGACAGCTAATGTACAGCACCCTAATTTTTGGAAGAGTGTTCATCATAAAACTGTCCGGCAGAAAAATTCATGAACCAAACTAAATCCAATGCGTCAAATTGAATACACAACCATACCAAACGGTAACTTTATTCAGTAGAAACTAACCTTCAGTTCCAAGTACATCCTGAGGAACGAAAGTAATAAGGGATTATCAGCCTGCATTTCATATAGGTATGCAAAGAAAAACATGAATAGGAAGAAAGAAACGCCAAGCAACTCACCTTGACCGTACGGCCAGCACCAGCTAAATCATTTCTAGCCGGAGCAGAGCCCAATAAGACTGGTAACTACATCAAGAAAGACAGATGATATTAACATAGACAAACAAAACCAGTTTAATATCAAAGATAATGCTAAAAGCTTCAATCCGTCGAAGAATGGTATGGTTTCTAAATGAATAACGATGGATATCAACAAGTAACAGGTCACTGCTGTTTAGTTACATCGCTATCATCTGTTCCATTCACCGTTATGGTTTTGCCAAAAAAAGGTTTGAAATATTACTGTGTGTGAGGCATTTAAGGAGAGATCTTCATCTATTTCCTTTCAGAGATCTGCCTATGAGTTCGATATCTTGCAAGAGCATCAAAATTTCAGGATAATTTCTAACTGGTATCATTTAGGTCCTCGAAGCTTCGATATGTGCTATCTTAATAGGTGCTATCTTAATAGGTTCAATAGATGCCAATCATTGCATATGCGATAAGCGGGAAGATTAGCACGAATTTCATTCATGAATATTCTAATATACATGTCAAGTAATAATTGATATATATCACAAGAAAGAAGTGCCAAATCCTCTAACAAAATTTCCATTAATCAACAAGCGATCTCCAAAGGAACTAGAATCCGTTAACTGAGAGATTGGAATCAAAGCAGAAGCAATTCGAAACACTGAATCAATCAATGCTCAAAATGAGCCCAGGCATTCTAAGTTCACGTAAATGGTGGCACACGAGCAGAAAACAAGTACGTAATGGAAGATCACAGGGACAGTGAAGCTGTGAAAAGGCGTACCCTCTGCACCAAATTGGTGCGAGTACTTTCTCCGGCTCTAGAAGAAAAGCAGCAGAGTCCCGACTCATACAAATGACTAGTGGAAGACACATTCTGGGGTTTGAGAAGAGCAAACAGTCGGCTCTTCGCGCACTCCGAGGTAGACCTCCTTATATTCTGCATCATTATCAGCACACCCCAGAGCTTCAACTCGATTCCTGCTGATGATTTCTACTCGGTCTGCAACTACTTTCAGCCAGGAAAAAGTATTCTGGACTGAAGAAGAGAGATATGGGAATAGGAGGGGAGAACGGTTAAGTAAAAGAAGAGAATCTGAAAGCGAGGTGCAGAAAACCTCCAAAACCCCATTTTTGGTCCGGTGAAGATGGAGAAAGTCGGGCTGGAGGCCCATGAAGCAAGCCCTTATACGATGATTGACGGGCCGATGGCCCGGATGCATGGTACGGTTCGAGCACGGTTTTTTAACCGAACCGAAATACGATCACCCCCCTGGCCGTAACCCAACTCTCTTGCTGCGCCTAGCCACCATCTCCCCACCGTTCCCGGAGCGGCTGATTGAGGTGAACTCCGTACTGATACTTCATTTTGGGGTATCGTGTACAGGAGATATCTTCCTAAACCATTGACTTGGTGAGAGACTTTGACTTTCAATTTCTTAGATTTGCTCTAATTTTCCCTTTTTCTGGGAGACCAACACGTCCCATGTCCTCAACTTAGTGGGTGGAACCTTTCTGCCTGTTGGAGACATAGCAACTATTGCGTCGTTGTAATGTATTGGATATTCAAGCGGAAAGGGTGCTAATTTCTTTTTAGAGTTCTTCATTGTGCATGTTTTTGCGTTAATTAGCGAGTGGTATTGCTCTGTAGTTGCTGTCGTTGCCCTAATCTTTTCATTTTTGTTGTTCAGGAGAAAAGCGCTTGCTAAGTCCCGGCTAAGTTCCTCAGGTGTCTCAGCTTCTTTGAAATAAATGGCCTTTCTGTTTCAGAAATTTCAAGAGGTAATTGCTCTTCTTTTGCTGGAAGCACCTAACACCTGCTGTAACTGATATCTCTCCTGGTCTTTCTTCTTAGGCGTAAATTGTTTTTGTAATGAACGCAGAGAAGAAATAAACACTAGCTGGGGTTTTCACTTGTCTGATCCTTGCGTGTTCACGATTTGCAGGCAGTGAAGGTTCTTGCAAAAAGTCCAACTTTTGCAAGAGACCCGAGACAGCTCCAGTTCGAGGCAGACATTAATAGGCTCTTCTTGTACACCAGGTCAGAATGATTCTGATATCAGCATTATTGAGGATTGATTCCAGTGTTTGAATCCAAAGTTTTCATTTGATTCTGACAAGTCAAGAGTAGCTAATCTTTTCCACCGCTTGGTGAAGGGTAAATGTTTCGCACTAGTTACTGATTCATGGAACTGCAAACTGTTTGAGGTGTGCATCATCATGTGAAATTAAGGAATCATGTCATGGGTTAGCTGGTTTCTTTTAATTTGCATTTGAAGGACTGGATGTTCATTTCTGGCCATAGAATGTGTTTCATTTCTTCATCATCTTGTCACCCTCATCTATTTTACTCAGTTGGCCATTTTCTCTTTACTAAACCGTATATGACCTGGTTTCTTTACTTGAATAGTAATGCTGTTCTATGATAAGTTGCATTTTGCTCCATGCCCTTGTCATTATTTCATCATAATTATGCTAGCTGGGATTCAGTTCCTGTTATATCCTTGTGATTTGGCACTAAGATCCTACCTACGGTTTACAGCACATAAATGTATGATTATTTTTACTATGTCAATTCTAGAGATGGCTGCCCAGTCCTGTTGTTTGTTCCTTAAAGTTTGTTTCTTTCATCAGCTACAACCTTTTAGGCAGTGATGCTGAAGAGTCAGATGCGGAGCAGATCATAGAGATGGCTGGTAAAGCATCAGTTTCAGATCAACAGAAGCAAGTCCAAGAGAATGTCCATTCTCAGATTAAATCCTTTTGTAGTTTCATGGATGAGATTCTACTTCAGGATGTCAACAAGAAAAACCAGCCTCCTCTAGATTCTCCTGCATCAGGTCCTGCTCAGCAACGCAGTGGCCTTAGTCTTGCTATTGGGAAAAGTGGACCACCCAGTAGACTTCCTGGTAATCTTTTGTTGCAACCTCTTTATCATCCTGTTTGAGGGTGACAATGCTGTAAGCGGGTTATTCCAGCAATTATTGTCAAATTAAGATTAATCTTAGAGGTCCTTTTATCATGTGTTGTGATTATCTAGTTGGCACAAAGTGAAGTGGCTGCATTATTGCATTTGGCTCTTCCCGACTGTTTTGGTTATCATGAAGGAAATTCATTGTTGGTTGGTGATATAACTGGCTCTATACTTTTTCCAGCACAGCCATTCCGGGGACAAGGCCCTTGAAGCTTGCGGAAGTATCTCAAAGAATAAAGGATCTCATGGGTTACACTCTTGCCATAAAGCCATCAGAAATTCCACATGAAGAAGCTGGTCAAGGTTTATTTTTAGATGGTGAAGCTGAAGTTGGTTCTGTCATAGCCTTTTATCCAGGTGTTGTATACTCCCCGGCCTATTACCGTTATATACCGGGCTACCCTTGTGTTGATGCCCAGAACCCCTATTTGATCACTAGGTATGATGGAAATGTGATAAATGCTCAACCTTGGGGGTTGGGTGGTGAAGGCCGAGAAGTTTGGACTGGCTCAATTACTAGAGATGCAGATAATAGGCAAATGATGCATGTCAAAGGGGAAGGTTCTGAGCGGTTCTGGAAATTCCTCAGTAAGCCTTTGCCAGGAAACCTCAGAGGAAACCTGGTTGATGTGATAGAGAGGAGAAATCCATTAGCTTTGGCTCACTTTGCAAACCATCCGTCACAGGGCATGGAGCCTAATGTGATGATCTGCCCTTATGATTTCCCATCGTCCGAATCAGACTTAAGGGCTTATATTCCAAATATACAGTTTGGAGGACCGGAAGAGGTTAGGATGAAGAGGTTTGGGAGCTTCTGGTTTAAGCTAGGAAGTGGTGGGTCCGGCATTCCTATTCTGAAGACTATAGTTCTGGTGGCTACCCGAGCCCTCTGCAATGAGGAGCTGCTACTGAATTACAGGTTGAGCAACTCAAAGAGAAGGCCTGCGTGGTATACTCCCGTGAACGAGGAGGAAGATCGAAGGAGGTGGAGCTAATTTACAGAAAAGGCGTCCTCTTCTATCACAGGGAATTTTCTGGTTGTTCAGAGCTCTGTTCTGATTCAATTGAGGCTACATCTCTTTCAGCTTTTCAAGATCATCTTGACTTTTTATCGAGCAGTAGGAGCAGTCTTTTGCTAAGTTAAACATATCGAGTTGGGGCACGGCAACATGTTGGCGTTTTGATGTCATCCTGTTTCCAAGCTAATAAAGGGCTAATTGTTGGAAGCATTTTGTGACTTGCTTTCTGCCTTAAGGGAACTGCTATTGTTGAGTCTGATAGTGCTGTTGTTCCTTCACTCGTATCAGGGATGAAAACTTTGCATACTCTGTCTGTATCTTCCCGAGAATAGTCTGCACATCGACCTCGCTGCCATAAAGAGCTCAGTCAAGTCAATCAACCCTTTAACATCGAATAAAGGTGGCCATTTAAAATGGAGCCAATCTGCAGAGATGGGCCACAGGATTACCAACAGACGACCTGAGGAGGAGGGTACAAGTCGAATCTATGGGAAGGGTAACCTCAAAATCTCAATTCCTGGAATTGCGAGAGCAGTGCCCGTAGCACTTCGATTGAGGTATACTTACTGAAGATGAGATACGACCCTGATTATTATGTAGAGCCTGTGAACATATCATGATACCCACAGTACCGGCAGAAACCGGGGCAAAATCGTTTAGGACGATTTCATTTTCTCCCGACGTTCTGCCCAGTAATGTCACGTGCATTTCTTTAGCCCCTCTGGCAAATAAACAAACATACCCACTCCATCATGCGAGTGCATGGCAACAAAGGCTAATCCCTTACTACCTTGGAGGACTCCCGTCCAGTGATGCGAGTGTCGGGGGGGGGGGGGGGGCGCGTGCCCACATGGATCCTCTGACAGACTCCGGAGCATACTGCTGCAGTGCAGATGAAACCGCTTGCCCTCTGTAAATCCAATGGGTTTCTTTGGATTCGCCGTTGGGAGTTTGAGGCCTTGAACCGTTAAATTAGTTATATTTCTTTACGTTTAATCAGTTGTGTTACATTCCTTCATATGTCATAGAAAGAAGATCGATTGTTGAAGAACACCGGAACCAGGCAGACTCTGACCACCCAGCAGAGTTTCTTCTCCGACTGCTAAAGTGGGATGATGGAAGCACAAAGCACAGGAGGAAGAGTGGGGAATAAACATGTAAATGGAATCCGAAAATCGCATTCACGACTTATTTGTTTTAAATCAAGTGTGTTACACCGATTATACGAGACTCCTTTTTTCAAGTCATTTGATCATTCATATCCCTTAATTATGTTTATTTTTTCTAGATATATATCGCTCAGTATTTATAAGTTTAACGGTTCTAACTAATTTAAATTTAACTTAACTTGACTTAACAAACTGTAAAACATCTATTATTTTAATAAAATTTAAATCCAACATAGGTGTGTCAATATTGATAGTGGTTAGAATTGACCCCGAAAATCTCTAACCCAAGGACAAAGTCAAACAATTCCAACATGAGTTTAAATGCGCTTCATACGAGAACAAGTCTGACTCGTGCAGATACGACGGATCGACCGTGCTCGATCATGTCCTAATCAGTGCATGTGACCCGATGAAAACGCAATCAGAAGCGCCCACTGAACACACTTTAGAAAATACCTGACGTCCTTGACACATTTGGATACGGAATTTATTAACAACAATCAACTCATCATAAAATCATTTTTCACTTTTGGGTATGGCCTTTTGTCCCGCTGCAGCGGCCAGCAGGGAATTCGTGATTGATGCTCACCGTCTTCAATTTGCAATGGGTGATGCCACATCATATGGATAAAATCTTTTAATTATTAATTTCTTCTTGTAGTATCCGACCAACCCCGGATCGCAGGCCAACCCACGGCCTGCGGTGTCATTGCCAAACTTTCATGAATCGAAGGAGACACGGTGGGCCCCATTAAAAAAAGAGAGAAGAAAATAATGGATTTTAAAAAAAACATATTTCAAATACCATAAAAAGAAAGACACTGTAGGCAACAATTGTCTGCCATATGTAAATCAATTAATATTTAATAAGCTAATTCAAACTTTAAAAAAAATATTTTATCCACTCCTAATTTAATTTAGGAAATTGTAGGAATATAATTAATTTTCTTTTTTCAAAATATGGGAAAATGAAATCTTGAATGACTCAAAAACTCTAACAATAAAATATCAGTATGATTACTGAATTACTAGGGTTTTGCGGCTTGATTTTAGAGTTTTTAGAGTTTCTTTTAGCATTTCGTTTTAAATTTATTAAAATTAAGAACATATTAAACGTTTTTATAAGTTTTTTTTAGTGTATTGAATATCATTTTCCTCATTATACAGATATTATTTTATTTTCAAACATTTTTGTATTAGTATGCTGATAGTCCTACGAGTATGCTCCTCTTCGATAAGTGTGTTTTAAAGTTATGAAATGTCATAATCATATGTATATATATTTAGTGGCGTCACATCATAAGTCCAAACTATCTACCGTAGTTGAACCTGCAAGCCGTCATTTATAATGCTTACGTGGTGAGCAATGATATATTAGTCATTTGACGCTATACTATCATGTTTTGTCACCAAATTTCAACCACCCCATCACATTTTCATCACATTAGTGTCAAATTATTACTTCACATATAGTTACCATATCAACTCATAGAGAATAGTGATAGAATTTAAGTATGTTATATAATTATATATATCATTTAAAATTTTTAAAAATCACTTATAAAATAGATAAATTTTCACACCATTCAATACAATTTTACTTTAAATATGTTATTATTTTTAAAATACTTCTGAATTTTGATTTGGGTCTGATTTTTTTTCCTTTCCTTTTTGCATGTGATCTTCAATCGGATATGGTTCATTATCCATATGTTGGGAACCTTTTGTGTATATGCGATTCACGATCGGTAGCGCCAGGGATGGCCTGGCCTGGTCACGTCAGGGGGGTATACCACTTTGCAATTGGATGGTCTATGAATATCCCCACTTACTTTATCGGATCGGCCAACTTTATCAGCGCAACACACACTCCTCACCGTGTTGTTTCAACAAAGACGAAGGTAAAATGTGAGATCGGAAGTCCGACTGATGACGGAGAGTAACTGAATTATGATGTTATATCGTCTCAGAGTTTTACTAGGAATACCGAGGTGATGGATTGGTCGCTCCGTATCGAGTAGCGGGTAAGGGTTTACGGGAGAGAGGAATACAAGGACGACATTTGCACGGGTTTGGAATTTAAAAAACCTTGAAATATCATCAACAATCCTTAAAATATACGCGTATCACCATCTGAATGAATTTTACACAATGAACTCGTTGTATGTCACACAATGTGTGTCTGATCTAACCTTGACCCATCTCGAGACAAAACCTCCAACACGATGCCCATCCTAACAGGCGACATTAGGGCACTTCCTAGGAAGAAGAAAATGATGGAGATTGATTAATGCCTAATGGGTTTTGTAAGGAGATGAGCAGCAAATAGGTGCCCTTAAAAAACCCAATTTATCATCAGCCCCTTAGAGAGGACCTTTCCACTTCGGGTGCGTCTCATTGTCCCTAAGTACACGGAGTCACGCAAGTCCATGCCACATTGATCAAGATGCCTTGAATACCTAAGATGGTTTGGATCGCAATTATAGGGAGGCATGTGGGAACCGCATCCAGGTGGGTCCACCACTGTGAGGTTGATCGTGTGCCATGCTCGAACAGGCCCCATTCACTCTCAGTTCGATCGCTAATAATTTGTGGTGGAAGCTTTTGACAAACATGGTGTGTATGCCCATCATTAGTCACGACTCTGAGTCGCGAAAGCCGACAGTGCACCGTCGAATCCCCGTGGGCTATCACTAAAACGGAAGAATACTGTTGCATTCATATTCATTCTCCACTCTCTCTTCCCAATAGATATGTTTCTTGAAAAATTCTTGGGAAAAAAAAAAGATAATAGATAGGATACGATAGTATATCATATAATTATGTGAAAGATTGTGAGTTTATAAAAAATTAGATAATGTGATATATTAATTTAAATTTTTAAATAAAAATAAATTTAATTATTACAAATTTATAACAAATTTAACCTGAGACACATATGTTAGAATAAGTTACACAACCACAAGCAACCATTTTGACAAGAAAATACGCACAAGACATATTATATGATAAAAGACTGCCTCTCGAGGGAAGCATGGTCTTCTGGCCACGTAAGGCTCTCACTTTTTTTTTACGTGGGTTCTGACGTTAATGCCCCTCATAGCCTATCTCCTAGACAAGGGTCTAGAGTCAGCAAGCACGAATGACATATAAATGACACGTGTTTATATTCAATATGAATTCTACAATAAATTTGTTGTATAAGATTATGCTTTTTTTTAATTTTATAAGCATAAAAATAAAAAAAAAACAACCATAGGTGTATAAGTATATCTCTTTTGTTAGTTTTTATACAATGACTATATATTAAATATTTATTTAATCAAATGATCGGGAGGTATTTTTTTTGTTGGGTTTTATTTTTTGAGTCTAGAAAATTGTACCAACGCTCATTTAGAAAATAAAAGACCAATTATTACGGTTTTTAATATGGTAATGCAATTATTAGAATATTATTATCTAAAATTAGTGAAGGAATCTTGCTTGATTCCAATGAGATGTGGAATGTCGGGGAGAAAATTTTTCTAAAATTTTCGTATTAATTAAAGTGAATATTGGGTGTGCATTTCCGCAATAGACCGTGAAAGGGTAGCATAGGATTAGAGTAGGATGAAAAATATAAGGTAACCATTAAATGCCATAATAAAATTCCGGCCATTCTAATTCATTAATTTTTGGGATTCGGTTTGGTATTTCTTGACTTTAAAAATTATTATCATTTTATATCTGTGCCAAAAAAATTGATAATTTTTAGGGTCAATCTCGATTGACTCTCATTAGATGAAAAGTTGTAGGTACAAGCCCAGTGGCATATGCGCAGGGCATTATGCGATCCCATGGAATCTCTGATAAACATTACATAAAAAATCCGTGGATGGGTTATACAGAAAAAATGAATCCGTGGATGAGAGTTTAGGTTTTCCCGCCGATGAATGAATCTGTGGACAAGAATCTAAAGTAAACGTAAATTTCTGGAAATTTAAAGTAACCTTTTATGATTTAATTATTTTTTTATTAGATATAAAAGTAATAATTTTAAGGTGGAATAAGAAAATATGAGAATAAAAAAGTATAAAAAATTTTATGATTAAAATTGAATATACAAATTATCAATAATGAGTAAATCAAGAGTATTACCGTTTAATTTTTTCAATTTAACCAAATTTAAGTTAAGTAATTTCACTAAAAAAACACTCCTAATATATATATATATATATAAAATAGGAGATGCTAGGGAGATTCCATGTATTACTTTATTATCTTCTTCCACTTGTGCCATTTTAGGTTTAATTGGATTTCTTTTCATATTGGCACTGCTGCCTTTGCCCATCTTCTGACATCATTCAAAGTCCCTCTAGACCCCAACTCCACTTTTATATAATGCTTTGCTTTGGGTTGACAAGTTCAATCAACATAGACTGAGAGATCCCTAGCTTCTCCTAGCCTCCCCTCTTCTTCCCTTCCTTCCTCTTGCTCCCTATTCCTTCCTTCTCCTTCTCAAAACCATCCTCCTCCTCCTCCTCCAGGAGATCCCTCTTCCTGCCATGGCTGCTCCGAGGGTCGAGTTCACGCTGACCCGTCCGGCGCTGATGACGGTTCTTCTGGTGGCCATGTTCGCGGGCCCGTGCGTGGGTGAGCTCGAGAGGCTCAAGCACCCGATCAAAGCTGATGGGTCTCTGAGTTTCTTGGTGGTGGGTGACTGGGGAAGAAGAGGAGGCTACAA
Source organism: Sonneratia alba (assembly GCA_900174645.1). NCBI lineage: Eukaryota > Viridiplantae > Streptophyta > Magnoliopsida > Myrtales > Lythraceae > Sonneratia > Sonneratia alba. The sequence goes on from FWPY01000073.1 coordinate 153,205, forward strand.
CCAGTCTGCTGTTGCCCTTCAGGTATTATTATCATACACCAAGGTCGAAGCTTCTGCGTCTTTCCCTTTAAACGACACTTCTTTTCTGCAACAAACACCTTTATGACGGACTCCGTAATCAATTTCGGACACAGCGTTGCACTGTTCTTGTTGTTATTGCTTACACGGCATTTATCATTCATCATCTACGCAAAGATACAATATTTGATATGTTATAATATTCTAGCTCGGCAATATATACTATAATATTCTATTTTCTTTCAGCAAAAGGAATATCTACGTTTTTGGGTTTTTGAATTTAATATAGTAATGTCCCCTTTAATCTCATATGGAAACTCATGGAAGTCATAGCACAGACAAAATCCACGACAAATCAACAGCTAACTAGGAGCTCTTGATGAAAGGAAAGCACTACAGACCGGCAATCAATCGATCAATCTCTGACGATTTTTTTATGGGCATTAACAAATAATTTGATAATCAACCACAGCACCCTGTACACGGGCTTGTGAGTCCCCATGACAGTGTGCCGTCTGTGGGTATGACCCGACTGAAAACACTCCATGCCCAATGAGAGCTGTCCAAGTCAGCGATCAATGGACGGGCTGTTTATTTCATTCCGAATATAGAATGGCATAATTCCGTAGAGATTCCATTCCAATACCTCACCTTCAAAAAAAAAAAAAGAAGGAATTTTCAAAGGGCTAGTTGGGAAAGTCTCATTGTCCCAATCAATGGCAAGAGGACAAGCCACTTATGTGTCTACTTTCAAGATCAGCCCCCGTTATTATAAATGGGTCACCAATCACACGTTGCCCTCTGCGCATTATTAAAACAGAACATGTCACATGCCAATTAAATAATTGAAAATGCTATTGGTAAGAGGGATAGAGTGAAACATATAATTAGAAAAGTGTGAAGTTCGATTTTTATTAATATTATCATTCATATCCCTCTAATAATTTACTCCTATTTATTTTATAAAATTGCCATAATTGGCTCCTCTCAGTTGATAGCTATTGCAATCACACCACAAGCCGCAATCAAAATTTTCTTTTTATTGAATTAATTAAAAAAATTCATGTGAGTCCAACATACGAAAATAATGTTGAAAATAAAAAAATAAAATTATGAGAAAAAATAAAAAATAATGGAGATCCAGACTATTTAGGATTGGATAATATAAATAGGGGAATAATATAGCATTAGAATCTCATTAATTAATAAAAATTATATTAATCTTATCAAATTATTGATCTAAAAGATAATGTGGCTTTGTTTGGTCCTTTTGCTTCAACGAGAAAACCGAAACCTTCCCCCCCTACGAAGGGCCTCCAGCTGTAAAGGCCAGAGGAAAAAGGCAAGAAAAAAGGAGGTTCCTTATCCCGATTACTTTCCTTGCATCTCATTTTCTATAAATAAACAATCCAAGGCCAAGCCTGGACAGCGATCGACAATATCCTCGAAGACAATCAATCACCCGACGTGGATAGAGCAATTTCGTCTGTGTGCTAACATGGCACCTCGATCTTCGCCGGCGCCTGCTGCTGTCACAGATGGGAATCGTGGGAGAGAAGCTGGGCATCGATTTCGTGGTCTCGACGGGGGACAACTTCTACGAGGATGGGCTCGCGGGCGTGGACGATCCTGCGTTCTTCGAGTCGTTCAGCCGGATCTACACGGCAGATAGCTTGCAGAGGCAGTGGTACAGCGGTGCGTTCCATGGCTGCAACTCGAAGATTGACTTAATTTGCTGGGAAACAAGCTGTTTGGGCCTGTTTGACTCTGACGTCTCTCTCTTTTGGTTCGTTTTCCATGGCAGTGTTGGGGAATCACGACTACAGGGGAGATGTGTTGGCACAGCTGAGCCCAGTCCTCGGGGAAATGGACAGCAGATGGCTTTGTCTCAGATCATTTATTCTCGATGCCGGTAAAAAACCAGTGTATATCTTTAAAAAAATCTTTTTAACTTATACTTAAATTAGTAAATATCATTAAATCTTTGCATATTATAATAATAAAAACTGAAAAATGAGGAAGAAAGTAATGCTAAAAAAGGATACCCTCTATTACCGAGTCCGATGATGTAGGGGCTAGTAATTACAAAAATAAATAAATAATTTAGAGAAAAGGAAATATACTTTCTAAATATTAATTTTATAATTATAATTATTATTAATAAAAGCTTATCTATGGTTTAATGTGTTGACAGAAATTGTGGAGTTTTTCTTCGTGGACACGACTCCTTTCGGCGACAAGTACTTCATGGAGCCAGGGGACCATGTCTATGACTGGAGAGGTGTCCTCCCCAGGAAAGCTTACGTCTCCAACCTCCTCGAGGTAAATCTTGTGGTCTATTTCACGGCTCGAGATTAATTCGGGGCAAGGGCCGGCCGATTAACCGTGGCTCATCGAGGTTGCTTTTGCCCACGAGCTCAATAGTAGACGTACTTGAAATTGAATACGTGTATAAGGTTTCGTTTAGGATGTGGATGTGGCTCTAAGAGAGTCAAGGGCAAAGTGGAAGGTTGTGGTTGGCCACCACACCATCAAAAGCGCCGGACATCATGGGAACACCGACGAGGTTGTGGCCCAGCTCCTCCCCATCCTTGAGGTAATTAATTCCTTCAATTCAATTCGAGTCATCAAGGTATGTGAAGGCTTTTACGTTACCTCCATTATAAGGATCCGGAAGTTGAGAGTGCATGAGACTCATTATAAGTAAGTGCTTTGTATATGTGGGTGGTGATTATCGTGTTGGTGTTTTCCTTAGGCACATGGTGTCGATCTCTACATAAATGGACATGATCATTGCTTGCAACGCATTAGCACCTCCGACAGGTAATCCATAAGAGCGATTTAATTTTTGTCTCATAGGTTTCGAGAGCTGAAAAATGCTTCATTCCCGCTGTCACTTATTATTGTACACAGTGAAACCCTACGATCCGACACACGACGAGATATACCTGTGAAAGTGCGTTGATTTACTTTGTTGATATGCTCGATTTGACATGACGGATTGCCTCTTCGGGTGCAGCCCGATTCAATTCCTGACCAGTGGAGGCGGGTCCAAGGCTTGGAGGGGGGACGTCGGCTGGCCCAACCCGGAGGAACTGAAATTCTACTACGACGGCCAAGGGTTCATGTCCGTGTGGATGACCGAGACCCGAGTCGACATCGCGTTCTACGACATCTTTGGGAACGTCTTGCACAAGTGGGCCGCCTCCAAGCCGATCTACCCTGTCATCGACGACAATTCTCATGTCTACTGAACCGGAGGGTTAGGAAGAGCTCGAGGGATAAGACTGTAATATCTGTGGCATGGTGTGCAATCTATTAATCAGTGTGTAATTAATCGTGATATTTAAGCGATAACTATTTAGATAATGATTGATGAATCACATTAGTCGTGCATGAGTATGATAACCTTGTCATTAACCAGTCAACGTTTTTGCTAATCACTGGTTAGTGTTGCCGATTATCATCACAGATCGCATGCCAACATGGGATACCCTGGTCGCACATGATATCGTAGGCCATGCAGTCAGTCATGGATCTAGAGAATTTATTCAAGGGGATGAAATTCGGAAGATGAGTAAAACTCACCGCATATGAACGTAATCCGGTTCTTGCAGACTCGAGCAAGAACATGAGTTTTTTAGACGAGCAAACGTGTAGTTTCCATGATGCCAAAGGGTCTCAAAAGTGATCCGCTGCTTCATAATGAAGCTTTCTTTCTCGTTGAAGGGGACGATGATGGTGTTGAAATTGGAAAAAGGAATGCAACCATGAAACTTCGGCTTGCTCCGGTCTCTGTCTTTACCACTGTCGTGTATTTTTCTACAATTTCCAAATCCATGGACTTTTGAATTCACGACTCGTAACCCTTACTTAACCAGTGTTACAAATTGTTATTAAAGTCGATTTAGGCCTATAAACACGAGGGATTGCGGCAGATAGTTTATGAAATCTGACCGTGGGTTGGAATGGCGAATACTTTGGAATGTGGTCCAGGAGTGGTGGGCTATTATCTGGGCCCTGCTCAGGAGCTCAACACGTTTGTTGGGTCGAAGGATAGTTGGAGTATGTCATTGGCCCCATAATCCAACGACAGCCGTGTCAGGAGGTATCAGAACTAGCACTTTTTAAGTGGTGAAACAGTGTCGATATGGCACTAATTGGTAAAAAGTTTGTTACTTTTACTACACGAATTGGCTCATCTCACAGCCACATCGACGCCCATAAGCTAGAGAGTTGATTGGAGTGATCGAAGACCTTTTTAACAGGGGCTCTACGCAATGGTAGTAATATACCCGTGCTTGGTTCTTGGTTTGAATTCTCAACTGCCGGATTCAATGTTCCATCTAATTTATTTCATTTTATTTTATTTTCTTCGTGTCACTGATACATGGGCAAGTTAAGGTTATGCGGAGAAGCAATTTGAAACTATAATTGTAATCGGACCGGGCTGGGTCAAATTTAGAATCGATCTGGAATGGACTCGGATCCTTCGAAGGAGCCGAAAGTCTGTGCCCCGCATGCTGCATGTGGCGGAGGAATCTGGCTGGGTCCCCCTGGAAAAGTATCCGTTGGATGCTTTGCCTTTCAAACGTTAGCTTAGCCCGCTCGTTAGGAGCCACAGTGTGGGGATCTAGTCAATCTTCCCAAGAAAATGAGATCTGACGCAACGAATTCGATTTCTCGAACAATCTGAGATCTTGGGGTCATCCTCTATAATTCCTAATCCCCTCACGCATTCACTATATAAGCTCTTCCTCCTCCGTTCCTCTTTCAGTGCAGCATCACAGCTCTCTCTCTCTCTCTCTCTCTCTCTCTCTCTCTCTCTCTCTCTCTCTCTCTCTCTCAGAGTGCTCTTCTGAGCTCCAAAGAAGCAGTACACAGAAGATGGGGATGGTGGTGGTGCTCTCTCTGCCACTGATCCTGTTCAGCATCGCGCTCGGGTTCGGTTGCTACTTCTTCGGAAGGGCCAGGGGAAGGCAGGACATACGGACCAGCCCTCAGGTCTATGGGATCCCAACTCCGCCTCCAGACGCGGCAGCAGCAGCAGCAGCCTCCTCTTATCCTCCTCCACGGTATACCAAAAGCCCTCCATCGACTGATCCGTCACCGCTTTGAGCAAGAGAAGGAAACTAGCTAGCTAGCTATATCGTACTTCATCATCCTGGCATCGGGCTGCGATATATTGGTGCTTACTAAGCCGAACGATCCTGAACGTGTGCATCTAATCGGGGGCACTAAGGAACACTAGTACTCACGCGGTCCAGTTCGTAGTCCCATCGGTCTTCAGTCATGTGAATATATATAATAGGTGTGTTTTAATGTTGTATTACATATGATTACTTATCGACTGCTGTATGTAATTCCCTTTTCATTTTGTTCATATTCTTCCCCTGTATCCGATGCTTTTGATTGCCTCTGAGAACATTGATTGGTATTGGCAAGCTCTCATCGCGCCCAGCTTTACAATGTTTTGTATCCAAGCTTTTAACATGCAATGGTGCAGTGAGTAAGAAAGACTGGTTGAGATAATTACGTATGTGTGAGAGGGGTAATTACCCTAATTAATCCGTATTAATTAGGGGCATCCTCTCATTAAATAAGGGTCCGGCTTGAAATTTGTGGATGAAGATATTATATTCACCCTTTTTTATATAAGGCGGGTCGGTCGCCTACACCAAGCATGCCTGCTTCAGAGGTAGGTTCATTTCGTAATTACCATCCGTATCATGTAGAGGTGGCAAATCGTGCCGGTCCGACACGGCACGATAAAGACAGAGGCAGCCTTGACCCGGCCCGATAGCACGATAATATCATTTGATCGTGACTTATTTGTAACTACAAGTGAACTCACAAATGGGTTTTTTTTTCTATCTTTCAATAGTGTCTGATACTCTATTAGGTTTTTTCTAAATATCCCTAATCGGGCTATCGTGCCAGCACGGCCCGGGAATTATCAGGCTCAACACGCCTAATATAAATTATCGAGCTGCGCCGGACCCGGGCCGGGCCTAATTTTGCCAGGTCTAGTATCATGCCTGATGATATTATCCAAATTATCTAGACTTATATTAAGATAAATTGACCAAGTAATTATATAATAAAAGTTCTATTTTTAAGAAATAGTTATTTATATGATTCGTGTCGGGTTTAGGCGCTGAAGCACAAAAACTGTGCCCGTTTTCGACTTGTGAAAATTTTCGTACCATAACAAAATGGTCGTTCTAACATGAGTTTATTTTTTGACCACAGAAAGGTTGATTTCCCTAAAAAACAGTTTGTAGAAATTAATGTATAATATTAGTATTTATTTATAATAACAATTTTAAATTATTGTAAAATGTTTTGAACTGGCACTCTAGTGTCGTCGATATGGAACGATGGAATTTGCTCATCGAGGAAGAAATAATGGAAATTGAAGAAAAAAAATATAAATATAAATTAGGCCACCATTTAGTATTATATGCTATTTAGTCGTGTCGCATTTAAACCATTTGTATAAAAAAAAGTTATCAAATCATAATTTATCCAATAAACTCGGATGAATTAAACATGTTAATTATATATGTACATATTTAATACGTTTAATACTATAAAAATAAAATTTTAATCAAAATATTTACTATATGCACGTGACAATAAGAGTAAATATTGATGGGGGCGTGCGAGTATGGAATCCGAATTCTAGTTCCGTAGCAGTTGCCGATGGAATTCGGATTCCTATGTTCAGTATTAAACTTTAATTATGTTCTTAATAATTAATGAAAATTTTCTGTGAACTTTTTTGTTATTCCTAATCGATTGTTATATCCGATTTCATATTGCCAAACGAAAATATCATCCAGTTTGATTGATTCCCTTCTACTTTTCATTCATTATTAATTTTTTATAGCCTATATGTAATCAAGAATTTATCGGATCCTTATTAATTATGTTCAAATTAGATTTACTCATTTAGCAGCTAATTATCATCCCTCCCTCAGTATTAAAAAAATATTAAATTATTTCAATCAACTTATATTAGTCAATTGTCACTTATTAATTCTATCCACCCTCAATTCCATTCATTGACACGAACATTGGCTAAGTGCATATCTCACATGGAAAGAGGAGGAGAGAATTTCTGCTGAAAATTGGGGGCGAGCGAGATGGAGAAAAATGGTCGTAATTTATTTTTTATATTATAATCACAAATTTATGCTGCCACCTAGTGATCTATATCATCTCACTGTACGCACAACTCCGTATCTATAATAATTTAGTGGGCCGAGGAGGACCGATTCGAGTTCAATAGCGGTTGATCTGTTGAGGATGGGAACACTTTTAATCGTCAATTTTCTCCTTTCCCAAGTTTCGAACTTGCAAACGAACCAGAATCATCTTGCGCTCTCCGATTCGAGCGGATGTTACAGAATTGGGTGCGGGCGTCACAACTTGGATGGATGGGTGTTCCCACTGATGACAGAGACCGTAGCGCACGAACCTTTCTCTTATGACCTAACGTGCAAACACCACACGGCGATCGATATCCCTGCTGTGTCAAAATGTCAATACGGGAACTAGAAAGCACATTTCAATTGAGACCACAACGGATTATATCCTCTAGGAGACAACAATTGCCCGAAATCATCTGTCGGCTTCTGTGATTTGTGTTATCCTCGAGATGTTCATGCAGAGCTGGCCCTCACTTGCGCTTGAGAATAACTAGCAGCTGATTCCTCTGCCTCACGCTCCGTTTAAGCTGTTCCGCAGATTCTTCAACTTTCTTTAGAAACCGATCGAACAGTTGATCTATAATCTCTGCACCGAAATGCTTGCTAATGATCCCCTCCATGCCGGCCCTCATATGCAGCGTAAGTGACTGCACGTCGACTGGTGCTTGTACCTTTGACCTTGGGGCAGTTACTTCAATCAACTCGATATCGAAACATCCGTTTGCATCGACGAGTTCTGTCATCTCCAGTGGAGAGGCTGCATATACGGGAAGATTGAACAAATCCACATCCGATTCGCGTATTATGCCCTGCAACACACTTGAGCTCAGTCTAGCAATGCCAGGAAATTGCATGAGATTTTCCTACCCGGTACCCTGGTCGAGGAATATGTGCGGGGTGAAACACCAACTTGTTTTCTCACCTCCTTTGCCATATCCATGAGGCTGAAGCCGAGAAGATCGAAAATGAATGCTGATGGCTCTTCCGAGCGGGGAATTCCGTCCAGGATTCCCGGCATGATCAACACAATTAGCCCTCCACGGACAATCTCTTTTGCCCGAGCCTCGAAGAACACCTTCATGTCCTTCGCGAACTGGGACTTATACGCGTCTCCCACTTCCTCCTTGGAGCTGGTATAGTGGACCCTTCCCTTGTTCCATGCCGGTGAGCCCTCATCGAGGAGCTCCTGTGGCACCCTTGAGAGCCATTGGAGTGCATACGAGGAGTGGACAAAATGGAGGAATGACTCCGGGAACAATCGGCCATGGAAGGACCCGGGAACTCCCGCGGAGTAGTAATTCCTCTCTGTGGGGAGGGAGGCGAAGAGGGTGTTGAAGTCGTTGGCGACATGGTCGTTGAAGAAGACTTGGAAGTCAGGCACGTGGGTTGCGCCGTACTTGCATCGGACATACTCGATGATGCTTTGCATGGCGGCGAAGGTGTTCGGTCCAACCGAGCAGCCCAAGTCGGCAATCCGGAACGTGAGCGATTGGCCAGAGGAGAACTTGGAGATGTCGAGCGCGGCAGCAACAGCCTCTTCGATCCTGTCCAAGGCAACGCTCGTGGCTGCTCTCTGCACAGGGATGCCCGCAAAGCCCGTTTACATCAAATCCAACCATACTGTCAAATAGAACAACAGGAGCAACTTCATATGGACCATAATAAAAGAGAGAAATGAACGCTGCCTGCAAGTAGGAGTTCTTGCTGTAGCTGTTCCTTCCATCCCCCGCATTCATGGGGTAGGATTCCGCCTCTGTGCCCGTGGAGTTCCTCATATTCGCTTGGTTTTCTCTTTGCTGAAGATGAAACCTCAGAGAGAACAGAGCTCTTCCTCAGAGAGACTGGCGAGTGATGTCGTCTGAGAGGAAAGAGCGGCGATTGCCGATTCAGGGAGATAAAAAGTGAGTGGTTTACATTCAAAGCTTAGCAGGTCAAAAATGGTTGGCCATGGCACCATCAGAACTGAGGAAATTTTTGCATGTACATTATTTTTTATTAAAAGAATAGAAAAATAAAAAATATAAAGAGTGTTAATTAAATTTATAATTTATAATTATTAAATTAAAAATATACTGCTATACTTCTCTCCCCTCTTTTTATCTTTTTTTTTTTTTTATATTTTGGATAAATTGGAATAAGTACACGGTCACTCTCCAGACTGACGCTAGTCATGTGCAACTTCCTGCACCTGCATTATTGATGGCTTTACTGTAATTATAAAAAGAAAAGTTTCAAAAATTATTAATTAAAACAACATGTATTTCATTTCCCATTTTTCAGTTATTTTTATTTTCATTTTTAAATTTACTACTCGTTGAAAATAATTTATCAATAAAAATGATTTCTCTTAAATAGAACGCGAAATAGCATTGTCGAGAATATCTATATTTATTTATTTATTTTAAAAAAAACCTTAATAAGTGCCCATACATGTATACACCTACAAAACCCGGTAGAAATTTGACACTCAGAGACCCTATGGTATGAGACCACAAGAACAATGCTTGACTCATTAGTAAACCTGACTTCCAGTTACTTTAACTCCTCTCACTTGAGAATAAAAAAATTATCCCACTTATAAACAATTATTTAGAACGCTTATTCTTGCAAGCCCAGGCCCAAAACACCTATAAAGCCTCTCTAAAGCAGTGGTCTAATATATTTTTCGCTCAAACTTAAGATATTAAATTTGAAATTTTATGAATAGGAAATATGCACACCGAAAGATTTTACTCCATAATATACCAAATCAGCTAAAATATAGATTGTTCATAGTACATGTGGGGGTAAAAGGCACTGGGTTTCCTCTTCATCCTCTTGATCTCCCTCCCAAAGGGAAGTGGATCAATGATCTAATCGTCGTTCGATCTCAGCACAACGAGAAGATTCCCTCTTGTACTTGACTCCTCACCTTTTCTCTCCTTGTGCTCTTGCAGTCTTTCTGTCATACCAGTAAGCAGTTCGAGAGCCCTCGTGAGGTCCCCCACTCCTAAGGATCGCTGACTAAAAAGGAGTCGTATTTTAAGTGCTCTTCTTAAATTCGTGCGTGCTGATGTGTAGATATCACACTTTGATTCTCATCTCAACGTACGTCGCGTGAATTTGAAAGCTGAGAAGTGCATTTCAACTTGTGGGAAACTATTCATCGGCTACGGCTATTCATATTATCCTGGAGATCTTGAGCAAGGCTTGCCGTACGAGATTTATGCAGGGCTGGCCGTCTCTGGCGCTCGAGAATAACTAGCAGCTGCCTGAGTCGCCTCACGCTCAAAGAACTATGTTCGAGAACATAGTTTACATGAAATCCAACCATGCAATAGTCTGTCGAGAAGAACCACGGGAGCGGTATCATATAAATGATAGAATCAGTGATAAGAGTGAGTGGCTGTTGCCTGGAAGTAAGGGTTCTTGTTGTAGCTGTAGTAGCTTCCGTTTCCAGCGTTCATGGGGGTAGGATTCGGCCCCTGTGCCTTTGGAGTTCCTCATATTGTCTGCTTTTCCCATTTTCTATTTCTTTCTCTCTTTCCTTGCTGAAGATGAAAACTCAAGGACAACAGAGCTATTCAAAAAGGAGGAGACTGGAGAAAAAGGGGTGATGGTAATTCACTTTCAACGCTTAGCAGTTCTGCCAAAGTTTTGACTTTACATTTTTTTCTTTTTACCTGAATCATCATATCCAGAAATTTATTGGACTCGATTAAGTCATATTTGAGTCGGATCTGTCCATTCAAATTGGTAAAACTCTCAAAATATAAATTATTTATGCAAAAATTTAGCTAACCTTATTTCATCACATGATGAGAAGAAATACTAATTAAAAAACCCCATGTGTGAATTGGTGCCTCTGACCTGGATAGTTGTCATAGTTTATAGTAATGGGTTTCATAGCGTGCTTGAAGGAAATGCCAACTCTTTTAGGTGAATTGAAGTAATCCGGCTCCTTTAATTTGTGAATTGGCAGAGCTGTCCCCGTTCAAATTATCTTGGCAGTAGCATAGGTTTCTTTCTTTGGTATGCCAATGGTAATATGTGAACTCAACAATTTCTCATTCACCCATTTCGAACACCATTTCCCAACCGCAAGTGTCTCCATGCGAGCAATCCCCAGAAGGTTGAAAAGCTCATGCTTGCTTTCTGCAAAAAAAAAGCTTCTGTTCTATTCAGCTGATCAAGATGGATGTGGGTCATGTGATCATGGAGACACTGCTTCGTGGATTGACTCGGATTTTGAGTGCCCCTCTAAAATTTGTGCATAACACATTCATCGCTTGAATTTGAAAGATGAGAAGTACATCTCAACTTGTCGGGAATTATTCATCGACTGCTGCTATTTATATTATTCTAAAGATCTAGAACAAGGTTTCAGTATGAGATTTATGCAGAGCTGGCCTTCACTTGCGCTTGAGAATAACAAGCAGCTGATTGCTTTGCCTCAAGCTTGATTCGATCCGTTCGGCGAATTCTCCAGTTTTCTTCAGAAACCAATCGAACAGTTGATCTATGATCTCTACACCGAACTGCTTGCTAAGGATCCCCTCCAGTGTGGCCCTTGTATGCAGGGCAAGTTCCTGTCCGTCCACCGATACTTCTGTCTCCGACCTTGGAGCAGATACCTCAATTCGCTCGATGTTGAAGCATCCATTTGCATTGACTAGTTCTGTCATCTCTAGTGGAGAGGCTGCATATATAGGTAGATTGAACGAGTCTACATCCGTTTCCCTTATTATTCCCTTCAAAACACATGAGCTCAGTTTAGCAATGACAAGAGGTTGCATCACATTGACCACGTGAACAAGAACTTGGTTTTCTCACCTCATTTGCCATATCCATGAGACAAAATCCAAGAAGATCGTAAGTGACTCCTGATAGCACCCGCGAGTGGGGAATCCCGTCCTGGATTCCCAGCATGATCAACACCATCAGCCCTCCGCTGACAATCTCTTTGGCTCGTGCTTGGAAGAACACCTGCATGTCCTTCGCGAACTGAGACTTATATGCATTCCCCACTTCCATCCTGGCACCAGTATAGTGGACCCTTCCCTTGTTCCACGCCAGTGAGCCCTCATCAAGGAGCTCCACTGGCACCCTTGAGAGCCACTGGAGTGCATATGAAGAGTGAACAAAATGGAGGGACAATTCCGGGAACAACCGACCATGGAAAGACCCGGGAACCCCTGCCACGTAGTTATTCCCCTCTGGGGAGAGGGAGGTGAAGAGGGTGTTGAAGTCGTTGGCCACATGGTCATTGAAGAAGACTAGGAAGTCAGGCACCTGGGATGCGCTGTATTTGCATCGGATAGCCTCGACAATGCTCTGCACGGTGGTGAAGGTGTTTGGTCCAACCGAGCAGCCCAAGTCAGCGATCTGGAGCAAGGGTGATTGGCCAGGGGAGAACTTTGAGATGTCAAGTGCGGTGGCAACGGCCTTGTCAATCGTTTCCTTGGCAAAGCTTGCGGCTATTCTCTGCGCAAATATTTTCAATAGCATCATCTACATCAAATCCAACCACACTGTCAAACAGAAATAACATGAGCAACATCATATGGATTGTATTCAAAGAAAAGAATGACCCCCTTGCCTGGAGGTAAGAGTTCTTATGGTAGCTGTAGCTGCCATCCCCCGCGTTCATCGGGTAGGATTCGGCCTCTGTGCATGTGGCGTTCCTCATACGCTTCTTCCCTTTCTTCCCCCTCTTCTTGCTGAAGATGAAACCTCAAAGAGAACAGAGCTACTCCTAGAGGAGGAGGGATTGGAGAAAGACGTTATTATGCAGAGGAGAGTGTGGCGAGTTAAGGGAGAGAAAGGGTAATTCACATTCTATTCAATCATATGAGCAGGCTACTCAGTCGGAACAGGAAAGGTTTGTGATGTCATTGTCGAAAGAAAACTCTGCAAATACTTTTTTTATCAAGAATTTAAAATAGGGACAATTAAGTTAATTTTAGAACATACTTTTCTTAAATAATATATCGAATTCGAGTATTGTGAATATATTAAATTTAAAATTAATACCCTAATGCATAGGTAGAGCTTAAAATTTTTAGATATCATAAAATATATTAAAAAATAGCGGAGTGCTTTTTCTGTTCATGTTTATGATGGCAGTAACTCCAAATATTCTCCATACAAAATTTATTATTAATTATATTTTTCTTACTTGATATGAAGAAAAAATAATTAAAATTGAAGTGAATGAACCTAACTAATTATCATAATTATTATTAATAACATTAATTTCATTGATTTTTTTGGGCACAATATCATTATAGAACAGTTTATTGTCGTACATTCATCTACTTATTATCTCTTTTTTTTTTTTTGAAAATTCTTTCACCCTTTGTGGTGTTACTTGGGAATTTGGCTAACGAGAAGAGACAAGAGGAAACTAACAAATTCTCGATTCTGGTTTTGCTGTTCTCCAATGGATAAAATGTCTGCTTTAAATAAATTTTTTAAAAATAATTTTTTAATGACATTATTATGTGCGTAATGCTTCTAGAATTATAACAAATTGATAGATTGAGTTAATATAAATATGAGCAATGTGCCTATAATTCATCTCATAAAATGGAGACTGATTAATATATGCCATTTTCTTCTTATTTTTATAATTTTTTTTATGTACCATTCCATAGTTTTTAAAACCAAACCGAACTAGGAACCGATGTAACCATGAGTTTATGGATCTGACTAGGGGTTCAATGGGTTGAACCGTATATGTAATAAATAATATTACTAATAAATTTATATAATATCATAATTTAAATATGATTTATAATAAAAATAATTAATATAATCATTATATTAAATAAAAAATTTAATATAAAATATAAATATAAGTTTAGTAAAATAAAATAAGTATATTATAATAAATTTTTATTTTTTTATTTTAAGTTTGACAGTTTTTTTATCGATTCAATTAGGTTCATCGATTAGATAAGGAATTGGCTTATTTACCGGAGTTGACCTCATTGAAAGTGAAAATGAGCTTTTTATAGGAATTAGACCGAATAAGTGGTCAGTTCCTGATTAAATAAGTCAAACCGGTTCAGTTTTTAAAACTATGTGTCATTCAATTTTTATTTTAGAAATTTAGCACAATACAAAAAAGAGGACTAAAAAATATAATTAAGGGAGAAAATTTATTGACGATCATATCTATTTAAGAAAAAGATTTATGATAAAAAAATCAAAGAGGAAATAAATTTGAAGGGGACAAAATTTGGACGTTTCCTTAATTAAATATTACGAGGATCCGTCTATTTGAAATAACTTTTAAAAAAAATGTGCGTTTATGTATAATTAGTTACGATGGTATATATGTCATATTCCACATCCATATAATAATTATGGGGGCTAATGCATTTTTAATAAGAATTGTGGGGTTAATGATAGAGATGTTAAACGGGTCGATTTCGCTCAAAACCGGCTTATACTACTCCTAGACTGACACGTAATAAATTTTATTGGATTGAAGGGCGGTTACAAACGTCCAAGAAATGGGCTTGTTGAACTGGAACTGGTAGGCATGTTTTCTCATTAATTCGACCTATAACCATTTGGAAATTGGCGCTGAATTGTTGCAAAATAGGCTTGAACCGGACTGGGCCACCAAAACCCCACAATCAATGGTCAATCTTTTGTCGGTTCAATTTTAAATTTTTTTTAAAAAGATTAAAATTTTATTCACTTTAATTAGAAAAAAAATAAAAAAAGGAGAGGAAAAGGTCACATTCATGATTCAAATCAACCTAAACCGTAAATCCACTTAGGCCAAGTTACTAACCAGTTCATAATTTCCTAAACCATATCCCATAATCGAACTAGTTTATTATACTTAATAGATCATTCCGTAATTGGGTCAAACTGTTTTAATCTCATTTTGAATCGACATGAACGGTCCATATAACATCTCTAACTAATGGTATACTCAATATCATTTAATTGTCATGGTCATTGCCCTATTGCCATCAGGGACCAATGTACCATGCCTTGGGTCCTCCCCCAACCCCACTTGCTATTGTAGTCACTTCATTGATTTAGTATTTTTTTTGTCGTGTTTTATAATTGTCTTACAAGTTATGCAATCAAACATGGCATTTAGTGAAATTTCTTTACAATATCTATAATGAGCAGAGATTATTATATACTATTTTATTTTTACTCTTACACAATTATAACACGTTACTTAGACACCATGGCAGCATATCATGCGGGCATATAGAGGCAGCCAAATTAGCATATAAGATTACATCAACATCCCTCTCACGTGAAAAAAAAAGCTATATTTATTAGTTGGTACCATCATTACTTAATGAAAATTTTTGATAAAGTTAAAGATGGTGATACATTCGAATAAACAAAAAAAAATGAATCATATACCAGTTGAGGTGATCGAGGAAGCATGTGATATACAAGGAAGATCAGAAAGAGATATGCGTTCGACGTTTGACCTAGGAAAATGAACAGTACCACTGATGTTATTGATATGACATAAGAGACAAGGTCTTCAATAGCAAATACTAGGAGCTGGTCTATTAGAGTACTCTCGTCTTGCTCTTGGAATTGGAGAAAACTGTTGAAACATCGTGACATTACTTTTCCATTTATATCATGTTGGGTTGGGTCAGGGCAATCCATATCCTTTTGGTATGACAAATGGTCTGTAAATGGGCCTCTTCATACTGCTTTGCCTAATGGCCCACTATCATTCCTTGCCATTTCAGAGAAAACTACAGTCTCAGCAATATTAAAAAATTCTAGATGGTGTTGGTCACGCAGTAGAGACCCTACAATAGTATCCTTTATGTAGCAAGTAGAAAGTTTTGCTACAATTGGTGATCGTGATATCTTTTATTGGGAGCAAACATCAAAATTCAGCATTAACACTGCTTGGGAGGCCATTAGAGCTAAGCACTCACGAGTCTCATGGCATAGACTGATCTGGTTCTCTGGATATGTTCCAAGATTTTCTTTCATTAGCTGGCTTGTTATACTTGATAGACTCTCCACTAAGGCTCGGATGGAAATATGGATCTCACTCCCCTCTTCCCTCTGTGATTTTTGTGGATCTAGTATTGAATCTCGAGATCACCTATTCTTCTCATGCCCTATTATAGGTGATATATGGCATTCTTTACTTGCACGGATGCAGATAAATCGACCCACTGGAGATTGGTATTTTGAGCTTACCTGGGCTGAATGCAACATGCAAGGAAGGGGCACTCTTGCAACAGTTTATAAGCTTCTCTTCACCATTTTTATCTATGTAATGTGGAGAGAACGGAATCATTGGATCTTCTAAGGCAATGCTTCCAATACTAATCTTATAGTAAGTTTGGTAATGAGTTTGCTAAAATCACGTATAAGATCCTCACTTCACTTAGAGTCAGTTAAGAGTAGAACAATCCCATTTGAGCCATATGTTAGGCGTTAGAGTTTGATGATATTTTAATTTTTGTAATATTAATGTGTATTCTCTTGATTGGTTGATTAATGTAATATATCAATTATAAAAAAAAAATACTAGGAGCTAGTTGTCCTGGCAAACTCGTGCATCATATCAATAAGTCATATTACCGATTATTCGACTAGAGCCTTGAAAAATCGGGGCCATCCGGGCATTGTACAAAAAAAAAATCGTGCTTGGATTGGTGGCTGCGGACAGAATATAATTTCGAGCAGGCGTGTAATATGTTTTTTTTTTCTTTGAAAGGAGATTAAGATAAAAAAATCGAACTAACGAACCAATTATGTCAAAAATAATTTTATAACTTTGAATTTATTTGAACACTTCCTTTAATTAAGGGGAAAAAATTTTGTGACAACCGGTCAATCACGCCGCTTGGAGTTGGATTCCAAGCCCAAAATTATTTAATTTTTTAAAAAAAATATAATAACATTTATATCGGATTGGGCCAGACAGCCCAAAGCATGAATCAATCGTGCTTGAGCCTGGGTAATTAGGGTTGCATTCTTTTTGGGCCGGTTCGAGTTGCTAAGTCTACATTTGATGGATTAGAAAGGAGCATAGCTGCGATCACTCCCTTAAATTCGATAAAACCTGTGGAAAAGTATACTAATGTTAATTAATTTCTATTAAATAATAATCTCGTTTTTACACCATAAATCATCGATCCTTATTGAGCTCTATCTATGGATAAGTTTTCTAGATCTGCCCTGTCGAGCCATGATCTATGAACATGGGTGGGCACCTTGCTGCATAATCATGCTGTACTCTCATATTTGCGTAGCAGTTTATTTATTTATTTATTATTTCAACGATAATAAGCATGTTAGTTGGATGAGATTAGGCAAGGAGAAGGCTAATTAAAGACCAGGCGGTGCTCAACAGCCCACAAAATCAACTTGAAAGCAGACCGTTCCTGTGCATTCAATGACTTTGGGTCAATGAGGAATTTCCATTCTTCAGATCAAACAACACATTGTTCAGTTTCATGCGATCCAGTACAAGTGCTGCAGGAAAAAGGCTTCCTGTGTTCTTTTGCCTACAGAGGTGTCTTCCCAGACACTATTACCTTTTGTACACTGAGAACCACCTGATATATATATGACGGAAAGCGATTGATCTACCTGCCCGTAGAAAGCACCGAACAGGCGTGCTCGTATACTTGTGTCTGAAATAGTCTCCGACTCACGGAAGGGATAGAAGAATGGGACATGTTAGACGGATGGACATAGGATCTTCCAACCTTCTCTCTTTTGAGCTGTTGATACTTTGCTCAAGCTCGAAGCTGCTTCACTAATGTTCCAAATCCCACCCCGCAAGCAACCCCAAGTGACGTAGAAATCCCATGCTTGCTTTCTGAAGGTCAAGATGTTTCTGTTGTATATATAAAAGAGAACCAAATCAGAAAGCCGACTCGCTCTCTAATTAAAGCCCCGAGAGAACAGATCCAAGTCCCCAGCCCCTTCGATTCAGCCGACGACGGAGATGGATCCGAGTCATGTGAGCGCGGAAATGAGGCTTCGTCGGTCGACTTCCGGCATAACAAAGTTTGCACACGTGTTCGGTGTCACAGCTTTCGTTCTCTTGCTCGTCTGGCTGCTTCACTACCGCGAAGGCCTGAATTACTTCTCCGACAACCCGTACCGTGTCTTCAACGTAAGATGAAATTCGATTCGCTTCGAGCTGCGAAATCGGGCCATCAAGGATAGAGACTACACATAATCTAGCGTATTGGGACTGTTGTTAGCTCATAATTTCTTCTTCTTTCTCGGCAGGTTCACCCCTTCCTCATGGTTTTCGGCTTAATTCTCTTCAGTGGTGAAGGTATATATATATATATATATACTTGCTCCATATAACAATGCAATTAAAGTTCTTTTTTTTTTTTGCCTTAAACCTCAATTCTCATCATTTGGACCTACTTCAATGTCCCTTCCACGGACGATCATGTGGAAACTGTGGATCTTGGCAGCGCTGATGGCGTACAAGACAGTTGTCGGGGATAGGAAAGTGCAGAAAAATGTACACATGTTCCTCAACCTCATCGCTTTCATATTAGGAGCCGTCGGCGTACGAGCCGTGTTCAAATACCACGACATGGTGCACATACAAGACATGTACTCCCTTCACTCGTGGATCGGTATCTCCACGATCTGCGCATTCGGTCTACAGGTAACCTTCGAATCTGAACACCTCATTTAACAGTAGTGCTGTGCGCGGGCGGTGAATAGATCGGGAACTTGTAAAAATCTACTTGATGGGTAAGTTTTTAATAAAGTTCGGATAAGTTCTAGGTAAATAAATTGAGAACCAGCTAGTTTTGATCTGATACCAGTGCATATAAGGGTATTCAGCACTGGAATCAGATCTCAGATATTTCCAAGAAAATAATTTCGTCATGTTAATTTCAATCGTTTATAACTTCTTTGTTTGAAATCTAATTTTTATGTTGTTGGATGGATTTAATTTGATATAATAATATGCATATATAAATATAGTTTATTATGTTGAAATATTTAATAGCATAAACGGTTCTCCTCTAAAAATATTATATATCATATATGTATATAATATTTCAAACCATCTATCATATACTAAATTTTAATTAAATAATTATGGTAAACTAACATAAATTAAGGGGATTTATGCTAAATTTATTATTTATCAGCAATTAAATAATTAAGAAATGAAAAACTTCCAAGTAAATACTTCAAGTAGGTCCATAACTCTAGAAATGGTCCTATACAATGTAGAGTCCCGATATTACCAAAATTACAGGATATTCTGATACAATCACCATACTCAACAGAATCAGGAAAACCGATTTAATTTGTTCTCATTGCGGTGGTGCAGTGGGTGATCGGATTATGCACATTCATGGTGGGAGGAGCTTCGCAAACCACCAGGGCGAGGGTGCAGCCGTGGCACGTTTGCTTCGGCAGGGCGATATTCTACATGGCTATCTGTGCGGCATTGACCGGGTTCATGGAGAAGTCTACGTTCCTGGGGCTGAAGGACCAGCACGAGGCCCGGGTCCTCAACTTCACCGGCCTTTCGGTCCTCCTGTTCGGCATCTTGGTCGATCTCTCCGTCGCTCTTGCCCGTTACGTGTGAAACATTCAGCCCGACATCGTCCTGTTCTATGTGACTGCCACCATGAAGACTCGTTTATTTTATTTCTTGTGTGTATGCCTTTGTCGCACTTTCCCTTTGGGCCGGGCTAAGTGCGTGTAATTCACAAGAACTTCTATGATGAGACCGCTCGACTGTCGCTTTAATGCAGTTTGAGCTGCTGCGCCTGGCGCTGAACGAGATCGTTTGGTTTGAATGACATCCTTTGTCCGTACTGTTTCCATAAATACGATTTTTTTATTTGAATTTTTATGGGTAGATAAATATCTGACCTAATTAATTGGGTCTAGTAAATTTTTAAATACTAGAAAAAATCTCTTGGAAAAAAAAAAAAAGCACTTCCAATATGTATGTTAACAGAAAGTCAAAATTAAAATTGATATCCTGGCTACTAGAGCTGGGGATAAAGGAGTCCTTAAGCGAGAGCTGGGAGACCGGCTCAACGTCCAGCCGGCATACCGATTGGGCCTGCCTTGTACGTACTAGGTCGAGGTCGTCTGGCGGCCACGTTGCTCCCCCAAATCTACGAACACCATCCAAGGGAAATAAAGTCAGAAGTGACGCTCCGATTTGAAGATGCTCAAGTCAAGTCAGTTACTAGCTGCATGGAAATCTCATGCACCATTCTGGGCAGCCGGAACCACAATGATAAACACTGTTATTAGCGGCCTCCCGATTTACACAATGTCACTATTCAAGATTCCCAAAACTATAAGAAATAAAATGGATTCAATCGTGAAAATCAGGACCAAACCCATTACTATGCTCCAATTGCTCGGGAGGACCCAAGTGAAGTTCAATCCATGGTCCAGGGTTCAAGAGGTCCGAGGACATTGACAAATCCATCCTCTCTAAAACATCTTGGGCCTTAACATGCAAAACCTAAGACTATAGCCATCAAAATAATCCAAGAAAAATATGGAAAGCTTTTAAGTCCTGATAATAGGAACACTAGGCAACAATCTCCCATTTGGAAAGGCCTACAAATATGCAAGGAAACTATTAAAAGAGGGAGCTTGCATTCGACTAGGAAGTAGGGAGGAAATAGATGTATGGTCTGATCCTTGGATTCCAGAAAACACTGATCATGTGGCCCAACCAATTACAATCAGCAGAGCTCGGCAAATTAACGCAGTTGACCAACTCATTGTTTTCTAATCCAAAAAAGATGGAATATTAACTTAATAATTGATCTAAAGGATTGAAACAATGAAGATGATTTTTTTTTTATTGGACCTCTCATCCCAAAGGATCACAACATACAGCAAAATCCTTATATCACATCGATCAAAGTTATAGGTTTCAGGTTAACACGCAAGCTTCTAGTGTGAATTGGGAGAAGTTTTGGAAACTGAGAATCCATGAAAGATTTAAAATCTTTCTGTGGAGAGTTGTGACTAAATCCCTCCTCTGGTTTGCTGAGGAGGACACACTATGTCCACTCTGCAATTCCGGCTCCGATAGGGATACTCGTCTCTTTTGAGATTGTATCTTGTATCGTATTGTTTGGGGGGAGTTGCCATGGAAAGTTGGGAATACAAGTTATTTTCGGAGTAATAATACAGAATGGGTCAGCTTCACATCCTCACCACCAACTACTTTCACAGCAGAATCTGTAAATACAATGGAATTCCAACTCTCTTCTTTATAATTTGTGGGACCTAAGAAACAAAGTCCTATTCACAGGAATAAAACTAGATCACAGAGCTTTATGAAGAAAACTGAATCGACTTTTAGAGAACACGAGGATAATGACTTACTCCTTCATAGATCAGGATATATTAGGTCATGATAGGTTAATATATCCGATGAAACCCACACACTTCAGGAAATATGATCATTGTTAGAACAAAATGGATGATACTACATGCAGATATGCTACCTTCAAACTGGATACTGCATGTCTTGCACGTACTGTTAAGGCTACTGACGGATTCTCGTTATCCTGGTTCATGATGGATTTGTGCTGGTTCCCCCTTGCATGCTGAAGCAAAAGACATGATGCTTACTATCCCTATTGTTGCATCTTAGCTTTCAATTAGAAAAACATTTTTGTGATGTCGGACTGTCTTAACTTGACACATGCCTTAGGGTCGGACTTTGAAGGTACCTCGGGATATTGATACGATTGCCTGCATGCAATATAAAAAATTCCATTCCTCATTTTGACTCCCTTAAGTTCGGTTGGGTTAGCAAGGATAGAAATGAAGACTCACCCACACACGTATCGTGGGTCAGGTGGCTTTTCATTCTCAGGAAATTAACTGTGACTTGTGCATTCTAGAAGATGACTTTCCATTTTTGGAGAAACAGTGCTGCATTTAGCACAATCTGTTCGCCATGCTTATTCTTGTCTGTTCATTATCGGTTGTTTCTAGATTTATTTTCTTTTTGGCTGGCTTTACATGTTCTTGGAGCTGAACCTGATAGCCGGTTGCATCTGGTGTTCTAGCTGAAGTTGTTTCTGGATCTGTGGACTCTCTGTTTGCTTGTTCTCTGTCTGATATTATGTTGAGCTTTATCAGGATTTTCCCTACTCACCTTTAATCAGCAGATAACTAAATAAATTCATGATTTTTTTTTATCTAACACGACGGGGATGTTATTGCACGAAAAATATCTTACGTGGATAATAATTAGGATGAGAATACTAAAATAATTATTTTTGAATAATAAATCCTTTCATTCCTTACCATCTATCTAATGTGAGATTTATGTTTGGTCTAAATCAACTTATATCTAACAATTTATCATATCCTGATCAATACACATTCGAGTCAGGTCGATCAATCTTAGGGCAAAATCCTCACAATATAAATTCTTTTCATTTATAAAATTTGAACTTGAGACCTTGCTCGATATGATCCATGCACGCGCTCAATGCATCAAATTCGCGTTGTCGTTGGGCATATGACCAGAGTTTGATGGACATGCTTTAAATGCGTGGACGAGCTATAAATGTTGCTTATAGAAGTCAGTAGATGCTCTGGAATAAGGAAATGGGAACATATATAAATGAAGAGCTTGCTATGGATCCATAAAATATTGAAGATGAGCATCAAGAAAGGAAGTTTCTAGAAACTTTAAAAAGAAAAAAAAACACTTAATTGTATCATAGTAAATTAGAAAATATTAGTTTCATATTTTGCAGCTTTTAAAATTATATTGAGAGATTTTCTTTACTATAATTTCCCGAACCATGAAAATAATTTAGGAAATATTATAAGTTACAGATATTGCAATTAGACCTATATAAAGGCGACGGTAGCTTATACTTGGATGAATAATTATAACATTATTTCGGATCAATACATGGGGGAGATTATGTTCTTTTTAGTTCCTTATAGAACTTTTCGAACTTATCGAAATTTCTTTGTGACTG
This sequence comes from Sonneratia alba, assembly GCA_900174645.1. NCBI lineage: Eukaryota > Viridiplantae > Streptophyta > Magnoliopsida > Myrtales > Lythraceae > Sonneratia > Sonneratia alba. The sequence continues at coordinate 176,420 of FWPY01000073.1, forward strand.
GCGTTCGTTCTAACTTATTTTTATTCGAACCTTCCAGAGTCGGCCGTGACGTTTTTACCATAACGAGGTTATTGCCTCAGTATAGATAATGGGATCACAACTCTACCGAGTGTGCTATATATAATACGATCTCTGGTGATCTTATTCAGTTTGGGTCTTGTTAGGATCGACAAAAGCTCTTGCCACTCTTGGAAGTGAGTTCTATCACGGGCTTGTGTGGTTCGTGATCCATATCAGTTAACTTATATTACTTTATAGGGATAGGAGGAGGTTGATGTGGCAAGCATCTTGGGCGCGTGTATTAATAGTAAAAGAAAGAAGAAATGGATTCTTTTTTCCTCTTTACATTCTAGAGCTTGCTATTGCTGGACGTTTTTCAAACCTAATTGATCCCTTTTCACATTTAGTGCTTTTATTAAGCCTAATATGGACAAAACAAAAAAAAAAGAGGGAAAAACATTGACTCAATCGTATATATATATATATATATATATATCCTTATGATGCAAGAAAATGACACCCATTTCAGGTTTTAAAAAAACAGTAAATCTTGAAAAAAAAAAGGAGAAAAAGGAGAATCCGAGCGGCGCCACCATGATCGCCAAAAGGCAGCTGACGCCGGAAATCTCGGTTGCACTGGCGGGAAATGCCTTGCCCGTTCTGTCGCTGCCACGTGGCACCGCAGCCCCTCCTGTCGACATCGGACGGTGAACGTTCGACGGCGACCTGTCAAGTGGGGCCATCCCACCTGCGCCGCACGATCCGATCCCCACCTTCCCGACTGTATAGCATTGGCATGGCAGACTGAGCAGAGCGCTCCTTTAGTAAGGCAAGCAAATCATTATATGCATACGCACTTTCTGGGAAAGATATTCATTTCCAAGTTTTCCGGTCAAAACTCGAGTGTCTCCAAAATCGTATCTTGTGCCATCCCAATTCCTTCTTTCCACTGATATTCCCCTTTCCTCTTGAATATCTTTTACCCTTTTATCTCTATTCCTGAATATTTACACCGAAGAGTTTCAGATATCATTCAAAAGTCAAGCAAATGGTGAGTGACATTCTGGAATTTTGCCAGAGTCGTTGATTTCAACTTCGTGTCGTGTTTCTTTTCCCATTAAAGTTCGAATATTTGATGAGCTTTCAGTTTAGATAATGCTTTACAATAATGGGTTTGAGATTGCATTGCTGCAAAGCTTATGCTTATTGCGGATTATGAGCATTTGATGTCGAAATAGTGATGTAAAGAAATTCCAGTCTCAGATGTTATGTTTGATTTCATTATGCTGTTGTATTTTTCTTCAATTCGACTTTGAGCATCTTTTGAAGTTTTGGTATGTTCTTGGTGGGTTTTGATGAGCTTGGACTTCATGTCATAGAGTTAATCGTGCTATTGTAGTTGATTACGCATTTGAAGGGTCCATGATTCTCGGGAAATCGCGAAATTTGTTGCTGATGGAATAGCTTGGACGACAGCAAGGTTGCCAGATAATCATCATGAAAAGGTCACCGTCTCATTGGCTTAGCACGCTTCTGCACCAGGAATTCTTTGGTTCGTGTTTCATTCACAAGTACCTGAGGAAGAGCGAGCAGAATCTTTTCTGCATTGACTGTAAGCAAGGCCTCTGCAAGCACTGTTCAACGGGTCATGGCCTCCACCGCCGCCTTCAGATCTGCAAGTATGTCTATCAGGACGTTGTCCGTCTCCAGGAAATGCAGAAATTCCTTGACTGCTCCAAAATTCAGGTCCAGTTTCATCCTCACCTTGTCCAGTAGAGTTGTTGATTTCCTTTGTTGTTTATGATCATGTTTCATTGAACAGTTGATGATGCTTGTCATTGCAGACATACAAGATTAACGGTGAAAAAGCAGTGCATCTAAATCCTCGGCCGATATCAAAGGAGACAAAACCGTCAACAAAATCGAAGGGTGGAGGCAACTGTGAAGCCTGCAGAAGATACTTACAGGACCCTCCTAATCGCTTCTGCTCAATCGCTTGCAAAGTAAAAATCCCTGATTTCTACCAGTCAAATTCTGTTATTAGTTTCATTAATTTCTCTTAAGGGTATTAATGGTTCATTTTCATTCTTCCTAGGTCACAGTCGAGGCATCTGTAAATCCTAAAGACCAGAATGGTCGGGCCACCTGCATCACAGTACCAATTGAAGAATTCATTGATTTCTCCCTGAAGGAGAGTGGTGGAGATTCCATAGACAGTACCAATGAGGGTTCATTGAGCTCATTGGCGGAGTCATCAGATGATGCCCAGCATCTGACCAGTTTGGCATTGAAGCCAAGAAGGCGGCTGCACAAGAGGAAGGGTCTTCCATGCAGGGCTCCCCTGCATTGAGCTATCCATATCTCCCGTTTACATCATCGGGTCATCATCCCTGAAATATGCCATACGACAATAACAATCATGGTAAACTGGAGTGCCCGGGGGAATTGGTGTCAGCCTCCGTCTAAATTCATTAGTTGGAAAGGGCTGGCTGAGAGACCTCTGAACTTTGGAGAAGAGTGCAGTTACAATTTTTGTTGAGGCTGTACAGCACAGTAGATTGAAGAAAACTAATGGATGAAAAATAAAGGTGAGATCTTCTATTTTAATTTGTTTTTTTTAATATAATTTCAAGGAGAGTTCTGTATTGGATTGTGATATATTATTGTTCATGGGCAATAATAACATGATGAGGTGCTTTAATAATTTTTTTCCCATGGCTGCTGTTGCTGATTTGATTGCTTCTGGGGGTCTCCTGATCTGTTTTTCAAAAGTTCTGTTCTATTTTTGCTGCATGGAGTCTGGTCTTACTCTGATGGCATGGCTTCTTTGCTTTGTTGTTGCTGCTGGTGCTGCTTTATGGGCCTTGCTCTTTTCCTCTTGCACAGATTCATCTCACAATACAGTATTCTACCCTTTCCATTATAAAGGGGTCCCAAAGTGGAGAAAAGTTGGGAAATGACTGAGTCTGTTGAATTTAGTGTCGGGATAAAACTACTTTAACAAATTGAGGCCATATATGAAAATACGATCTTGTACAAAATCAAGATAAACTTATGAATCTGGGTTTATATCACATGCGAACTCTCTTTGGATACAGAAAGTGGAAGGCCGATTCTGTATCATAGAAGGGATTCCTAGTTAGAAATGATCGCCGCAGGATGGTAGCTCATGAGTGCATGCGACTCTTGATTTGTCGAGATGCTTCTTTCGGCGACTCTGTGCATGCATGCTGGGGGGGGGGGTTCCACACTTTGGTCCTTTGTTAGGTGCAAAACTGGGCCCTTTTGCTCCGTAAGTTATGGCTGACATCAATGTCATGGTCTGGTTGTGTGTCCTCATGCAAGATGTGGCAGACAAAAGGAAAAGGCTGCCGGAGAGAGGGTCTCAATCCGTGAGGGAAATACACAGAGAAATTCTTGTGGTGTTCTGTTGAGAGAGTCCCCATGATTAAGTTAATCAATAAGAACATAAATATATTAAGTATAAACCATATAAATGATGATATGATATTGTGCATGTGATAATGTAGATCAGGATTGAACATTCAGTAAATCAACACGGATTAGCTGAAACCATTCAGTACTTCTTTTCCAACTAGAATACATGAACCTGGCCCTACTCTGTTTAACACTGTCGATTGATGTATTCTTATATGTGCGACAATAGTAAGCATTTTTGTGAAGATTTCTTCAACATGGAGGTGCATTCTCGGACAACAAATGCCACAATGTAGTTTTATATATCTTTCGAGTTTGAAGGACAGAATAAAAGATTCATGAAAACCATAAGAATTTAACTTTCACACTAACCGCTATCAACTATGTTCTGCTAAAGCTAAATATTCTACCAAGCTCCCTTCCTGTCAGTTCCTGGCCTGACTCCTGCTACCAGCCTTCTTCCTCCCTTCCTTGCACTTCTTGCAGATGAATGTCGGGGCCACGTCCGCATCATCCTCAATACCGCTGCATAGAGTGTGCTGCCACACCTGACAGAAATCGCAAGCGACCATCCTCTCGCCGTCATCATCCCGAGCCCCGCAGACACAATCCACCACCCAGTTGTCGAGGCCACCTTCATACCTTAACTCCGTGCCACAGTCCAGCCCAGTTCCCCTCACGGAGTAAACTGGCACTACTTGCAGACCCACCTCACGAACCTTAACGTCCGTCAAGGTGAACCGGTCTGTTACGAAGTATGTGTCTCTCAGTGCTCTCTGAGCTGCCAGTCTTATCTCCTCAGCGTTGGCGCATCTGGGGATTCTGATGGGCTCCCCAGGAGGCAGTGGTCGGGTAAACTTGGTGACCAGCTCACGATAGCTGGGAACGAGTCTGCAGAATACATTTGTTAACTTAAAGTCGTCCTCCCATGAGTCAGATGATAAAGGCCACTCTTTCACAAAATGCTTGCTGTCAAAGACAATTTGTGCCGATAAGCTCACTGGGTGATCCTCGGGATATCCATAGAGGAAATCTTCATAAAGGCACAACACGTCCCTGTACACGTCAAAGTCTCGTAAGTTGCCCTTAACTTCAAGCTTCACTGCTCTTGTTGTTGTAGAAGCATCCTGGAGCATGAATTCCAAGGTCCTGGTACTCGGATTGACATAGCGTAGGATGACCTGATTGCCCACAATCGTGTTGGCTATGTGCTTTAATGCGAAATCTATCAAACCGGTGTCCCCAATGTACAGACGCACTGCATCCCTTAGTTCTTGGCGCGTCATATTAGTGGTCTGTCCTCCCCGGAACTCTGATTTGTGCTCTTTCAAGGCGTTAGCAATTACTCTAGCAGCGTGCTCAAGTCTCCGAACTGGCCATCGCTGTCCATGTGGCTCTGTTTCTGGAAGAGAAGTGAGCAATCCAGTGACTCCAACTAGCCCATTATCTTCTACAACAAAATTACCCTCATCATCACTATTTGCCAATCTCAATGAACCATTTACCCGGTTGGAAAACTGTGAGTTTTTCGACCTGGAACCGAGCATGAACTGGAGCAAATCACTTATGGTGACTAATGGGGAGTCGCTGGCTTCTCTGTATCTGTGGACTATTCGTTGAATTGCCTTGCCATGGCATCCATCTGACAGATCCTTAACGATCTCGTCAAGGTCTACCGAGCAGAGAATTTCAATCGCCTGATCATACTTATCTTGGGTCACGCCAAAGCTACCCCGGCAGAACCTATAGCCCCATTTACCAAACCACGGTTGCCCATAAGCCACCCCACACAGTAAGCGCAGGTCCATGGATCCCTTCTTTGACATATCATGGACTGTTATTTTCCTAATAAAACAAAAAAGAAAACAGAACACGCATTACGAAAACATTCAACTGATCAAAACCAAACAAGTTCAGTGAAATCTATCAGTGATTCAGTATATGTATTTACCGGACTCGAAGGATTGTGCAGATTCGGTCCCAGAGGTCCATTAGTTCGTCAGCAGAGAAGGGGATGGGGCCTTCCTCCTTTCCGTTGATGCAGAGGAGGTGCCCAAACCCATTGCAGTGAATCATGCCGTGCAAGAGATGGGTGTTGAGCTCCAGCACGTCCTCGGCCATCGGCTTGATCCACTCACATTCACTAGGGATGATCATGTGATACCGTCTTTTGGATACAAAATGATGACTCCAACCTAAAATTAATGACTCCAAAATCAAGAACGAGTATACAAAATCAAATTGTGGCAGCTTCCAAAGGCATCAACTGAAATTTATATGATCAATCAACGTTTCCTATGGCAGTCTGAACAAATAATCTGAAGATCTTTAACAGGAAGCACACGCAAGTAACCAATCGAATTGACACCCTTCAAACTCGCTATCCATTAATAGATCAATAAAATGAAATTTGTCCAAGAATACACAGATTCAACCAACGGAAAAACTTGCTATCCAAAGGAAGGAAGAACCCTACATGTTTTCTGATATTAAAAAAAATATGTCCTCTCGTGAAAATAAAATATGAGCTATCAGAACCAATCCAGCAAACGAAGGGCTCTCACTCTCTCACCAACGCATCTGCAGCTGTTACAGAATGGACGGGAAGATTCCTGGACGTTCTCCTGGACTACGTAGAGCGAGAAAAGCAAGCTGCTGGTCTCTCTGACAATAGGGATCCGCCACGTTGGGAACTCGCCTACGGAGCAGGCCTCCTTGCTCTGCCGCTCGCCGCAATCCTTCAGGAACTGGCGGATGTTGTCCCTGAACGGCTCGGGGTAGGCAGAGACACAAAAGCTGCTCCTCTTCCCCAAGGTCGCCATTGCAGGTGGACCCGAACAGAGGAAACCAGCGGAGAGCTCCGGGTCAGCACTTTTCCTCTTCTTGCAGTCGGAGGGGAGGCCGCTGTCGTTGTTCACCTTCATCGCCACCGCTGACACCGATGAAGGACCCGCGTCAGAACAACCGTCGGAAAGCTTGCTGCCAGTCTTCTTCGCCTTGTTGCACGCATGGAACATGACAATGGAGGCTGGAACTCAGCGCTTTCGATTAATCAGCGCTCGCTCTTGCGGTTACTTGACGCTCAAGGCTCAAGGAGAACTTCCGAGCGCACCCTGTTTTTGCGCGTGTTCTTGGAAAAGGGGCACCTTTGTTGTGATACGGAGTGACGGGATCCGCTAGGAGGTGCTGGAGCGAGTTTACGGTTATGGGCTCGCAAGTGGCAGGCGTTACGGAACGGGCTGGGGTGGCAATTTGGTAAATCCGCGATCCCCGGTTGTGGGAGTCCAGTGTGTGATCGTGTGCGGCAGTTTCTTCGGCTGGGATCCTATTAACTGCGGGAGTACCTAATCACGGCAGCCTGATTATATCTGATCACGGCCGTCAGCGAGTAATCGTCAAATTTAAAAACCTGAAAATTTGTTATTTGGAATTCATAAAAATAAATAAATAACTTTGGCAAAAAAATCGTTAAAAAAATATTTTATCCTTCTACACATAAGCACGTCATATCAATAAATTATTGTCGTATCATTGTGCTACGTCAGTGGATAACCGTCTTCGCCTCATAGCGACATTAAAAATATTATTCAAGTATGTTATGAAATAAAATATATTACTGGAGAAATAATTTTTAAATAAATAATATTTAAGTATATAAAACGATAAATATATAAAATTTTTATTATAATTATTCACAATATCAATTATTTCATGTATATAATTAATCCAGATTTTAAATTGTTCAATCCACCAATAAATAAATAAATGTGACTAGTTTTTCTCAATTAACAAAAGAGACGTCAAACTAAATATGGTAAGAAGTTGTCCTCCATTCCCCCTCCCTTCACCCTATCCAAAATACAGTTGAAAACAAAGACAACTACAAGCCACTACTTTTGTAGAGAGAGATCAAGGCGAGCTCGTAGCCCCCGCCAGAGGGAAAGGCAGAAACCTCCGATCACAGCTCCCTCCTTCACCGATAGAAAATCGCATTCTCTTCCTCTCTTATTAATTCCTCGACTCGTGAGATCTATGATCGAGAATGTTGGTGAGTCCTCCAATTCTGATTCCACTGACAATTTCGGGACACAATCGAATAACTGTACATGCTATTTCTTTACGTGCAGATGTCAGAAGATAGCGACCGGAAGAATGGAGAGATACCGCAGTCCGTCATGGCACCAAACTGGACGATCCATATCTCCGAGGTATGAAAAGATCACATGGCACAAGTCGTTTTGAGTTAGAGGATGAAATCTTTAATCGATGAGTAATCGAATTACAGGTGAGGACAGTTAGGGTTGGTAATGTGTCCAAGGCAGTTTCCGTGCAGGACATCAGGGAATTCTTCTCCTTCTCCGGTGACATCCAATATGTTGAAATGCAAAGGTCAGATTAAATATTTACTTATTTACTTTTGCTTTTTTTCTTGTTCGCGTTAAGCAAAAACACGTTTGTTTTAATCAATCCATTGCAATGACGACGGCGATGATGAGTTCCTGATCAGGGAATCAGAGACAACTCAACTGGCGTATGTCACCTTCAAACAGCCGCAAGGAGTCGACACCGCTGTCCTGCTATCAGTAAGTGTGCCATCGAATCGTGGATCTATTGGTTCATTTCGAATATCCGCATCCGTTTCAACAATTTCCTGACATAGGTCTTGTCGTGCAATGGCCTTCAGTTCTGGTTCTGGGTTGATCTTTAGCCCCTTTCTTTTAAACCGGAACCGGATCCAGTAAGTTGTCTTGTCTTCTATAACAACAATTATGGATCGAAACAGTTGATGGTGTGCTGCCGAACAAAGACTTTGGGGGAAGGGTGAATCACAATTATGTCCTGCCCCGGATCAGCATATAGGCCATCTGTTTCCCGGCTTTGGGTCGATCTGTAGCAATAGCAGAAAGACCCACCTCCAAGAAGAATGTCAACTTTGATGGTCAAATTATCGTAGCTATTCTTTCATGAAGATGAGCAGCTGCCATTTTCTTTTGTATAGTTTAGTTGTCTTTTCTTCCTTAGGGTTTATGTACTTACAGGGAGCAACTATAGGCGATCTTTCTGTCACTATTACACCAGTTGATGATTACCAGCTTCCGCCTGAAGCACAGCTCCCATCCTCTCCGGTAAGTAATTCATTTATCCACGTATATAAGGCATTCGAAGTTATGATCATCGATCGACTGTGGTAACTTAATTTTGATCATATCATGGAAGGAAGGAAAGTTGATTATGAGCGGCGACACCATCAAGAAGGCCGAAGATGTGGTGAGCTCGATGCTGGCTAGGGGCTTCGTCCTTGGAAAGGATGCCATCAAGAGAGCGAGAGAATTTGATGAGCGCCACCAGTGGACGTCTAATGCTTCTGCGACGGTTGCATCGATCAACGAAAAGACAGGCCTAACCGAGAAACTGATCGTGGGGACCAACGCGGTGAATGATAAGGTGAGGGAGATGGGTGAGAGGTACCAGGTCTCGGAAAGGACGAGGTCGGCGATCGCAATTGCTGAGCAGACGGCGAGCAACGTGTGGTCCTCAGTGCTAAGCAACCAGTATATGTCTTCTGGGGCATCGTGGGTCTCAACCGCCATCGGTTCAGTGGCCAAGACGGCCGAGGATGTGGGGAATATGACCCGGGAGAAGGTTGCCCGAGAGGAGAAGAAACAACAAGCTGAAGTTGGTCAGAAAGAACCGGTCCCGGATGCCAGTAAGGCTGCACAGGCTCACACAGATGAATCCCACGAAATGGGCGGAGCCCCTGCTATACCAGATGGCTCCACTGATAACAAGTTGGAAATTATATGATTTTCTTCGTTGTGCATCATCTCGTTGGAGTATGATACATGCGTATATATATATATATGACATTCTCTTGTGTAGTAAAGCACAAGCTTATACTTGAATATTTAGTATTATCCTCTGTTGTTGTCCATAATGTCTTGGAAGCATCGGGGGGAGCTCCAAGTGTCCTAGAACTGTTTCTAACTGTGGCGGCTCACGACCAATGTCAACTGGTATTCCTTCAGGATTTTCTGATAAATAGTTACAGATGAAAGTTTGCATATTGTAGGGGTTTCTCGATTCAAACGGGACCCCACTCTGGCGAGCCGCACACTGCAAAGGCTAAGGTAACTCAAGAATGTAAAAATTGTTCCCACCCAAGTGAAGGTCACTTGACTGCTTCAGCTCAGCCAGATAAGAGAAGGATCTAGTATTGATAAATAAAATAAAACGGTAAACGGTACTTGAAGGGACACTGGAATTTCATATATTTTTTCATACTGTTTATATAAATACAGGTATATCCTTTGTACCTGCAACATGAGCATAAATACTACTTATGGAGAGTTATTGGTTAATTGGAATTAATGCAGCCGCATCACTAAGAGGTTCTTGATAGATATGCTATGATTGAATTCCACTGTCTTTAGATGTGTCAGCCCATCTTCCTTTATCCCATAAACTTACCGGGGCCATGGGTCCACCGATGGACATGGACCAGAGCCATTGAATGAGAAAGACTAGCGGCCTTCGCCTGTGATTTTAGCTTTCCTGGAAAACGAGCTCAGCCCAGCCCACTGGGCATCTCAGTCATCTGACAGAAACCCACCAAGCTGATACAGGGCTTTTAGGGCTCAGCAGTTGCAACAGCTCTGCCTTTCACTCCAGCTATATAAACACCCTTCATCACTTGCACTCTCCAACAGCGAGTCAGTAACCCTGAGTGTTATCCGTGCGTTCTGCTGGCAATCCGCTTTAACGCTGTGTTACAAGTCTAGACTCGCCTACCTTCGGTTTTCTTTTTATGGTCGGAGTTTGTTCTCAATATATTCGGATTGATTCTGCTCTTTTCTTGTCTTATCCGAATTGGGCTTTTAACTGTTAGTGCTTCTTGCAGGAAAAGTTTCTTCTTTACGTATAGTTTCAAAGAAAGATGCTTTTCATGCTTAACGTTGCAAAAAGAAATTGAATCTTCTCCTGTAGAAGAGCATATCTCTGTTGATTATCTGTACAAAGGGGTAATTGTTATATAGATTGCTTTTCGATTATTGATTGGATTCATGATTTCAATTGCTCCGGCGTTGTTCGGATGATTATTTTTTATGGTCTTAACTGATGCCTCCAAGGATGATCATTACTTAAAACTTTCGTTCTTCTGAGATTTTCCATGCGGAAAGCATTTGGAGACCTGAACTGAAGAGGCTTAAGATCCTGACTATTTGCTTCATCTCCCTCTCTCCTTTTTGTTTGAGGGAAAACTTTTCACTGCTGCTGTCTTGAGGAGGTATGAAATCTTTGCACAGCGATCTCCTTGACTTCTTTCTTTTGAATTCATGGTAGAACTTTGTGCTAGGATCCTTGGGATCTTTCTTTTACCTAGTTTTTCGTTTTCATGTGGAAACCATGCCCAAACGCTTCTTGTTCGGTTCTTCCCATGTCAAGTTTCTTTGACTTTCTACTTGCATAAGAGGCTGTTAACTGATCTGAACCTTTGAAAAAGTTGCTTAATCTTTTATTTAAGATCCCCTCAGTTATGGTAGGGTTCAGATGATTTATAGTTAGTTTGCCCATCTGGAAATTTTGAAGTGGATGTTGCACGGCTTGGATTGAATATGTTGATGAATCGTTTTAACTGAGTAGCTCTGTGAAGTGTTGTATTGATAAAAAAACATTCCTGGTCATGGTTGTGCCTCCCCTGGGGATGATCACTATGAAAACTTTCGTTCTTCTGAGATGTTTCATGCGGAAAAAAATTTGGAGACCTGAACTGAAGGGGCTTGTGCACAATTGTCTGCTCAGCATAAACAAGATGATTTTTTATTCCCTGCATTTCATTCATTCCAATGCTTTCTTTGGTCATCTATTTGGGCTTGAGGTCATCAATCTAGGCTTGAGATTTGCTGGTGCTGCTGAGGTCTGATCATAGTACTTACCTGGGCATTTTGATGCATCCCTGGATGAAACAATGTCAAAAGTTTCAAACTTAGAGTTGGGGATTACATTCTACCATCCAATGTGCATAGAAAGTATTTGAACAATTTGCTTTTCGAAAATATTATTAAGAAACATCTTTCTTGAAATTGTGTTATCTGGAAGTACAAAGTTGGAGCCATGGGGTTGCATAACGCGTCTCCTTGCAAATGGAGTAGTTGTTTAGTTGACAACTTAACATTGATATCTCACATTCATTAAAAAAAAAAGAAGTATCATGTCTCATGGGCTGCTTCTCTGCTTTCTACAAGAATGTTCGGTTTTTTGGTTGAAACAGTTCTCAGGGACTATCCCTTGAGCCGAAATATCTGCTGTCTCGAGCCTGGAGCGATTTGCAGTGCAGTCCTAGTTGGAGCATGAAGGAGTTCTACAATTGACAAGAGTATGGTGTTTTTTGCACTTGACGTGAACTGCCTCCGATAGTTGTTGGCCACACAGCTTACATCAGGTCGTTTCAGAATGACTTTAGAGATGTGAGACTGAGACTTTCCTGAATTATCTTTGATCACTGGAGATTACAATAATAATGAATTTTCCCTTTTTGTTCTCTTGCTTTTGCTTATTTTTCCTCCCTCGTATTTCCTTTTCTTGATTTACTCGTGCATCTTCCTGTGATAAAATCACACAATATATGTATATATATGTAAACATTTATATCTCTCAAATTCCTCATGAGTTTTTTTTTTTGTTGGAACCATAAATTCACCTGGACGGTAAAATGACCTTTAGTTATGCTTGAAATCTATGACGCCATTTTCTGAATTTTAGAACATCTAAAAAAAATAAAAATAAGGTAACTGCATTATGCTCAAGCTCCTTCAAGGTCTCTGCACAGCCCTTGAATTTATTCAAGTAAGCCTACCGTTCATCATTAATGTTTTATTTAGATAATAATTTAGTCGTTGATTTATTTTTCATCAATATGACCCAAATCTCCACCATTTTGCTATTACACTAGCCTTTTTCATTAGAAAATGTTATGTGATTGTTGAGCTGTCACTGGGCATGTTAGATAACGCATATGAGAGATTAGTGGCTCTGCTCCACCGATGGATTGCTATGGTGGTTAATAATTGAATGTTAAGGTTATTATGATGGTAAAAAATTGTATGAACTAAACTGTTAGTTGTATCAAAGATAAGAAGCGAATGTGTAGGTTTACTCAATTCAATGGGTGGAAAAAATTCTCTTAAAAAAGGTCCTAGTTTAAGAAAGGTGTGACAATGACAATGTATTAGCCTATTAGGACATCTGGTATAATTGAGTAATTTTTCGAGCAAAAGAAGGATAAAAAAAATGTGAGTCCTACTAATTTCTGTTGGATCTTATTGCAAAGATGATAATGTCATGTAATTTATTACTCGAATCATTTTTAGTAGATTGATCATGTTTGATATGCGGAAAACAAATTGAGTGATGATCATTCTGTTTCATTTCCTATATGGGTTCCAGTTCTGATAGTTGTGTTTTGCGTTGAAGTTTTTTTGTGCCAGATATACTTCATTAAAACCCAATCAACCATTATTGTCATGTACAGATTAGTGTGCTGAAATCAAAGCATTAGACTCTAGCATCTGAGAAAGAGAGAATGGGTGTAGTGATAACCAATCTTGAGGGCACATTCTCTGCCTGGCTTGGGAAGCTACCCAACCAGTGCAGTAATTAGCGCTTCTTACCAAACTCAAAAATATTTGAGTAAAATTTGGTCGATTTGCTTTGATTTATTCAGCAATTGGCCTGAGCTTCCGGTGAGCTTGTTGAGGATTCTGCAAGGCCTGGAAAAGTTCAGCAGCATTAGTTTCTAAAATGATAAAACTTCCAGTTTGGTTTGGCTAAGTGCACAGCTTCAAGCATATTACCAGGGCTTCAGCAACACAAACTGAATCACATTTCACTCTTCTTTCTACTCCATCCGTTAAAACAACATTTTCATTTCTAGTTACCACAACAATCCCACCAAACTGATCTTCACTAATCCTTGAAGCGTCGCAGTTCAGCTTCATGTCTCCACAACCTAGGCTGTCATATTTCAGCTGGTTTCTATCTGGGTTTAAATTCCTTCTCCTCACCTTTGACAGCACTTAGCATGCCTATAACTTGCACATACTCTGCCAGATCTCTTCTCATTTCATGGATAACTCTTGAAACCTGGGGAGCATCGTGCTCAAAGACTGCAAAGCATCTTTCCTTTTGAACATGCCAAAGAGTAAACACAAGCTTCCTAATCCAGAATCTTCCATGCTCTCCCTGCAAGTAGCTGTCGTGCTCAGAATCAAATAACCAATCCTCTATTCTATCAATCTTCATCTTCTCAGTAAATAAATCCATCTCAGAGAACCAAATAGGCCTTGTCCATTCACAGAAAAACGTGTTCTATAGTTTCTTCACCATGGCAAAAAATGCAATTCCTTTCAGTTGACATACCTCTTCTAATCAGATTAGCAGCTACTTGTAGGATATTCCAACTGATCTTCCACATAAAGTTCCTTAGTTTCGGGGCACATCAATATTCTGAGTGAATTTCCAATACCTAGTATTCAATCAAACTGGCAGAAGAGGAGGGCCTTGGTGATGCAGGTCTGCACTTGCTTTGGTTGACAAAATAATAGGTTGACTTGACGGTAAGTTCCCCTTTCCTGTCATAGGACCAAATCAACCTATCTGGTCTGATAATAGGTAAAATGGGGATCCTCAATATGGCTTCAAATTCTTCCTGTCAATTAGAGAAGCGACTACACCAATAAGTCTGCATTCTCCTCACACAACCTCATGAAGCTTGTTTTCCACACAGCCAGGCACCAATTTATCCCTCCCAAATTCTTACTGATTGCCCATCCCCAATTTGCCACAATGCACCTTTCTTCAAAATTTCCAACCCAGCTAAGATACTACTCCAACACCATGAATCCCTTCCTCTTTTAGCATCCAGAAAACCTTTTTCTGGAAAGTATAATCCTCTAAGGACCCTTACCCATAGAGCATCAGGGTTATTTTGCACTCTCAATGCTATTTTAGCAAGCAGTGCTTAATTGAAGTCTTCTAGGTCTTTAAAACCCAAACCACCCTTCCATTTAGGCTCTGTCATATCGGTCCATTTCTTCCAATTAGTCTTCCTCTCTTTATCTTTTTGTCTCCACCAAAATTTTGCTAAAATGTTGTTTACCTCACTGCACCACTTCTTGGGAAACTTGAAATAATTCATTGAATAAGTTGGCACAACTGTTGCAACTGCTTTGATGAGGACTTCCATTCCAGCCTGAGAGAGATATTTCTAATTACATCCTTGCACTTTAGAAATGATGTTTTGCTTAACATACCCCGATGCTTCTCCTTTTGAAGTCTCAGATACTTCCCTGCCTTCATTTCCTTGTTGATTCCAAAGAAACTCAGCTTTGATTTCTTCTTTTTTGTTGTTGCTGAGCACAAGTGAAGATTTATGCATGTTGACTTCCTGTCCCGATGCAACACAATAGAACGTCAATATCCACTTCCAACCCATTCCCTTTAGTTGCTTGAAGAAAGAAAATAGAATCATTTGCAAATAGCAGATGTGAGACAGAAGGGCAACTTCTTTTCATTTTAATTACTCTCGATCTTCCTATAGTCACAGCATCTGTAATCATCATGGATAAGACATCTGCCGCTAAAATGAAGAGATACGGGGATAGAGGGTCTCCTTGGAGTATTCCCCTTGAAGGTTGGAAACTCCACAATTTCTTCCCATAGAAGTTAATCCTGTAACTTACTGATGTAACAAAAGACATAATCCAATTCACCCACCCACAATTCACAATTCACAGCCTAACATGTTTTAAAAAACTCCATTCCACTTTGTCATATGCCTTTGCCATATCTATTTTTAAGGCACACACTTTTCTCTTCCTTCTAGTTTTACCTCTCAAAAAGTGAAAAATCTCATGGGTCACTATCGAGTTATTGTGGATATACCTATCAGAGAGAAAGGCACACTGCTCAGGAGACGCGATAGACGACAAATAGGGCGTCGACCTTTTGATCATGACTTTCGAAATGATTTTACATGTAAAGTTGCACGAGCTTATAGGTCTAAACTGTAAGGGAAGTTTAGGACCAACAACTTCAGGAATAAGCGTAATTTCTGTTGAATTAACACAACTTGGCAACTAACCGGACTTGAAGAAGTGAAGAAGAGTCTTTTTAACACTTGTTCCCACAATGTCCCAGTAAGTATGACAGAAAATCCCAGAGAAACCATCAGGGCCAGGAGCCTTTAGAGCCCCCAACTGAAAAGCAGCCCTAGTTATTTCAACCTCGCTGACATCTGCAAATCAAATCTATGTTCATTTCTTCACTAACCACTTTCTTAACATGTTTTAAAACCTCTTCCTGTCTAGAAACAGTCCCGGATTTAAACAAGTTTTGAAAATAACTGTAAAAAAGTTTAGAAATCTCACTTTCATTTCCAACCCAGATGCCATTTTCATTCTTCATTTTTGAAACTTTCTTCGTTGCCCTTCTTTGAACAGTCTTCGTTGAAATCACCCAATCCTAACCAGGTATTCCACACCCTTTGATACCCGTACATTTCCACTTTGACCCAAAGCTCATTCAACTCTTTGATCAGATTTTCTTCCAACTCCAAATCCTCCTGATCACAATCTTTATCCTGCTCCTGCTTCAACTTCTCCGTCAACTCATCAATTTTCTTGGTGTTGTTGTGACAACAAGTCTTACTTTACTTTGGCAGCTTCAAGTTACATAAAGCCAATCTAGCTTCCGCTGCCTCAATCCTATCGTCACTCCTCCTTTCCCAACTCTCCCTAATCACGTCCCTAAATTTATCATAGGTGGTCCATACACTTTCAAATCGAAAAGGTTTCCTCCCTCTCTTGTCAGACCAAGCAGAGTAAATGACCAAAGGAGCATGGTCCGATCCAATCACAGCTTCATCAAACACCTTCATTTTAGGGAACAAGGACCTCCACTCTGGTGAAACTAGAACTCTATCTGATCTCTCCTTCACTCTCCTCCCCTCCCCCCCTTAAGTCTACTGTTACAATAGGTGAATTTTGGACCTTGAAAACCTGCATCAATTAGGTTCTATTCACTGATTAAGCTATGAAACTTATTAACTGTTCTAGCATCCATCCCCTTTCCTCCTCCCTTCTCATCCTGCTCAGAAACTTCATTGAAGTCACCTGCAGCCAAGTAAGATCATTCTTGGCTGCTATGCTTGTAAAATAATCTCCAGTTTTCATCTCTCTTTTTTTCTGTCACCATCAACACACAACCTATTACTTCTAATTGCACAATGGTATCAATAAAATTCCTACTCCTCTCCCTAATCCTAACAGTAACTGAATCATCCCGTCAAAGGGCCAAGCCCCCACTAAGTCCTACTGGATTTATGTACAATCTATTAGTAAACATAACTGTTTTCCTTTACAGCTCTCTCCGATTCCTTTCCAACAATTCACTCCTTGAAACTCATTGCTACCTCATCCCCTCTTCCTTTCCTCTTCGGAGAGAGTCTAGCCAAAGCATCATTACTGATTTACACACATTTCCTGAAATGGTAGTTGATGATCCATAAACTTTAACCAGCAGAAGCAATATAAGGTTTCATGATTTTAGGTCGCGGAAAAGTTCAAAAGATGAAGATCAAGTGATGAAAGTAGTCAGAGAAAAGGCAAGATGAGCTCAACAGTAACACTCACGATGAGAGAGAGCCCCTCTCTAGAAATCTAGAGAGAAGTGTTTGATTTGCATCGAATTGGCATCACTTTTTCCAAAACATCAATAAAACGAGTGGTCATGTTCCAAGGGTCATCAGCCTCTTGCAACTCCTAAATTTATCTCTGATGTATTCATATCTCTAATTCATAATTCCATGAAATTAGACTTGGCGATTCGTGCCGGCCCAATATTTTCGGGCCATGCCGGAAGGTTATATGTCAAATTCAAAATGTCAGTGGGCTTGAAATTGTCGGTCATGCACAATTGCTTCATGCTTCGGGCCACTAGGCTTAGCCCAAACTGAGCAAACATAATTGTTTTAAAAAATAAATTTAAATAAATTTTGGGCAAGGGACTGAACTCTTATGTGTTATAGTTGTCCAATTAATTTAACTTTTGAATCACCATAAAAATTTTTCAAAAATGTCAATTGGTCCAAAAACCTCATCATGAGTACGGTTTTTTTTAGTGTACCAAGACTGTGTTATCAAGCCACTCAAGTCTACATGAAATTTTTATTCATGGAGAGAACCCCTTCTTAAGTCCTCCCTTTCACACACCCGCACACACACACTCTTGTAGTCAAACGGGTGACTATGGACCAAGTCATGGTCCCCGATGCCTAGGAATGTACCTGTCCTTTCCATTCTACATGAAATTCTCGTTCTTTTTTTTTTAAATCAATAATTCTTTGACTTGTTTGCTCCTTTTTTTTTAAAAAAAAGAAAAATTCTGAATTTTCCTTAATTGTTTTCAAATGTTCTAGATAGGAAAATTGGTAAATTTTGCAATGATGAATTGGTTGAATTTTTATTATTTATTATTTTTGCATCTTCCGAAGTGGATGTATTCATTGTATCTCCCATAGTTTTAAAAATTGGACCGGGCCGGCCGGTTCGACCGGTTTGATCGGGAACCGACCACTCACCAGGTCCGGTTCCTACAAAAAATCTAATTGCACATTCAAAGAGAAAAATTCTAATTGAACCGGCCGGCTCCTGATCCAACCGATGAATCTAATTGAATCCGTGAGAAAATCGACCGACTTAGAATTAAAAAAACTATTATAATGTACCTATTTTATTTATTAGACTTATATTTATATGTTATATTAAACTTTTATTTAATATAATGGTTATATTAATAATTTTTGTTATAAATCATATTCAAATTATGATATTATGTAAATTTATTAATAATATTATTTATTAAACATGCGGTTCAACCCATTGAACCCCCGATCCGACCCATGAACACATGAACCCATACCTATACCGGTTTCCGACCTGGTCCGATTTTAAAAACTATGGTATCTTCCAACCCCCCAAATAATCGTTTCATGAAATCTTATAGGACTAGGACTAGACAAAATATGAATATTTATCAGAGAGGAAATTAGTGAAACTCTGCAATTATTATTAATCAGACAAATAATTGAACGAGAAATTAAACCGTGTGTTGACTCCACTCGATTGCATTCTACACGTAATTGAGTTGCGTCCATACATTGCCCTCTCTCTCTCTCTCTCTCTCTCTCTAGAGATATATATATATATATATATATACACAGACACACACACAGAGATATAATGTCATTGTCTCCCACACGTCAACACGCAATCGGTGGGTTTGACCGTGGACAGGGGGGCTAATCGAAGATGACAGACCTACTGCGGTGACGAGAGTAGGCAGGCGTTCACAAGGTATGAACCCGAGCCAGATCCAAGGCCCCATCCCTCTTCTCCGTTTCACATACAAAACCTTCCTGTCGAGAAGTCATGCGTGAGCCCTTCCCCTGTCCCACGGACGAGATGTCTATCGGCACGTCACACGTAATGGAGATCGGTGGGTGTGGGCGGGCATTCCTCGAAAGACTGGCTAGGAGGGTCGGTATCCGTTCATATTATTATTGTTGTTTTTTTTTATATATTATATTATTTGTTATTTACCTTCCACCCATTATCGTACTCATTTCTCGCTAATAATTGAATCAGTACATGAAAATCAGCTTAGAAAATTATTGTGGCACATAATAATGAGAGCTCTTGAAATATAAGAATGAAGTGCTCATTTAAAATATTATATATTTATATTTTCTTTTAAAAGAAATTCTGTACAAATCGAGGAAAAAAATCATCGAGCGTGTTTGTTGATTACAGATGGACACGGGAGTTGAAAGGAGGCATTCTGATTTGTAACAGTAAAGTGTGCAATAAATATGAGCTTGACACATACCTTTTATGAATTTGACAATACATATCATAAGCAATTATTTATCTTCTTCATATATGATATAATGATCATTAAATACACCAATTATAATATTTTTAAGTGCCGAGTGTACCATTTAATTAATTTTAAAAACAATTTACATTCGACCAACTTTTTATTGTCGAATATATAAGTTGCCATTATAGATTCATGGAAAAGGAGATTTAGATTTTTTACATCTTTAATTATAGAAAAGTTACAATATTAAGTTTTTTTAACCGATTTTTTTAGGGTTTTATAAGTTTTTTTAGAGTTTATTAAGCCCATTAGGATTTTTTTTTTCACAATTTAGGGTTTTTAGAGTCCTTTAATTCAAAATTCTTGTGGTTGAATCTCTAGGGGTTTTTAGATATTTAAGAGTTTTTAGAGTATTAAGATTTAGAATTTATGCTGTTTTAGGCATTTTAGATTCATGAAGATAATATTACTATATGTTTTTATAATTAGGGTTCCCCAACGTTTGTATAAAGCTAACTTATTTCTAAATTTAACAAAAATATATTATTGGAATGGGCATTTTATGATTATCTTTTCGTTAATGGTAATTATAATGTATATAGAGAATTATAATTGCTTATCCTATGCACTCAGGGTACATAATACACAAACCCTACATCATATATATGCATGAGAAAAGTAATTTGATATAATATTTTTATTTTTAATTTAAAATTATGATATTCTTCTCCCTTTAGTTCTCGATACTTCTTTATTTCTTCATCTTTCATATATCTTTTTAGATTCATAAATAATCTAATTTACATAATCTAACATTATATTTTAGATTATAGATTAAATGTGGCTCTAGAACAATGGTCTTAAAGGAGATATTTTTGGAGGTCATTTGTTAATGTTAATTGACATAGTTGCTCCGTTGATATGCTGAGCAGTCTTTTATATTTAAATTTGAGTCTTATGAATGAATAAATTTCTTTTTATTAAAAGAGATTTATCCCTCGGTAATTATTTTGATTCGAGTTTAAATTAATCAAAATTTATTAGACTTTTATATGCTAAATGGTGCATTCAGACACAGGAAATTCACCTACTACTTTTCTCTCTTCCGAAAGATTACCATGACCCATTGAGACCTCGTATTCCTTACTGTTGACTTCTTTAGAGGACAATATACAGAGACAGACCGACAGGCGGCTCCTTTGTTTGAGTCGATGAAAGCCCACAGAATATTATGTCACTGTCCGAAGGGACTGAATCTAAAGACTGCATCATCTTCCCTAGAGCAGCAAGACTAGTCCTCATCTAGTTGCTCTTAGAACGGCAAA
Source organism: Sonneratia alba (assembly GCA_900174645.1). Lineage (NCBI taxonomy): Eukaryota > Viridiplantae > Streptophyta > Magnoliopsida > Myrtales > Lythraceae > Sonneratia > Sonneratia alba. The sequence continues at coordinate 197,119 of FWPY01000073.1, forward strand.
ACTAATTCTAGCTTGATTCTTATGATTGATTAGTGAACATCCTTCTTTGTTCATGGCAGAGAGATGCAAATTTTGATTTTCTTTTTTACGAAGAGAAGTAAATTCATTTATAATATATAAAAAATATTTATTGGGTTTTCTTTTTTAAATGTTAGGAGGAAGTCCAATTTCAGAAGCAACCCACCGCACCCACAAATTTGTCCAATCCGTGTGAATGCTTAGAGGGGACACATAGAGCAAGTTGTGCTTATTAAGTCGAAAGAACAACATATGGGGGGATGTTTCCTCCAGTGAGATCGGGGGGCAAATGTGGGCTCGGCTCAGCTCAGCTGCCGTCGCATGCTTCCCGTGATTCACTGAATTAATTCGCTTATCGTCTACGTAGTTTCGAAAGAGTGGCCCCGCCACCCTGTGTCATGGGCCGTTCAAGGATTCGATCATTCCCAGATCTGACTCTGATGCAATTTGGAGCGTGTTCTACATACAGATGATGGCCGTTTTGTCAATGCGCTGCAGTAATCGGAACGCGGAAAAGGTTTTCCTTGGTCTGACCAACCATTTGACCTGAAGAGAGAGCGACGTTAAGATTTTAAATAGACCGTCGTTATTAACAGATGTTACACATAAGGATAAAAAAAAAAAACTGTGGTGTCGAGAGTTGGGATAGAGAGAAGTAGAAGGAAGAGCCATTTGGCTTTGATGGGTCCAACAGGGTCAACCTTACCTTCGACATCATTACCCCTGAGGTTACTCCGTCAGACGTGTTGGAGACCTCGATGATTCACATCCCAGAACGGTCCTTGGGCAGTGTTCACATTAAAATTTTAATGGATATATCAACTTAATTTTGATATTATTGGTCTAAACTTTGTAATGGAACACATAATTACTTTCCCCTTATAGGCCGATGTGAAAATTTGATGACAATATCGTACGTGAAAACTAAAAGCAAAAATCTGATAAATTCATCGCTTTGTATTTATCTCACACCGGCTAAGACGGTCTCCAAGTGTTAATTCCACCGTACAATTTCGTCCGGACCAGAATGAACCGTTGACCAAGATGACGTGACACTGACGGCATTGCCGTCTGTCCCTGCTTGCCGACATGGCGAGCACGCATGAGACCACTTGCGTGCCGCTCTGTCTTGCCACGCCTTCCACTTGAGCACGCGGCATCACACGTGTCTGTCATTCCATACTAAACTCCCACGTGGCATTTACAGAGTTATCATCAATTTTCATCCCGTTAATAAAATAGCGTGCTTGGATTGGAGGAAGTTGCGGGGAAATATGTATGAGAGCTCTGCACAATTCTTACACCAATCTGTTTGAAAGACACAAATGTGGGGAAACTTCCTAAATTCTCATTTCCATTCATTTGCCCTCTTCCAGCTTGCCATCTTGTCGTATATTCGTGTACGTGTGTATATATATATACGCACAACCCCAATACGGCACGACCAGTCAATACAATCCCACTAATCCTTGACTTCCCCCACTCCATCTTCTCTCGTACTTCCTCCTGCTCCATCTTCCACTTTCTGTCTCGGGTCGACTTCTCCAAAGTTATGTCTTGAGGACCTTAAATTCTCATACTCTCTCAGGAAACGCCTCCACCAACTCTTCCCAGAGAGCTTAAGAACAAGCTGGTATATAGAGATCAGGGGTAGGGGGGAGAGAGAGAGAGAGAGAGAGAGAGATATGAGCAATGGAATAGTAGAGAGGGCTCTCAGCTGCCTTGGGAGGGGTTTCGACTTGACTTTTGATTTCCGGCTCAGGTACTGCAAAGGTGATCGCAGGCTAGTCCGGCTCAGCGAGACCGAGAAGAAGACCCTCCTCGTGCCTGGGTTCGGGCCCGTCGATGACGTCCCGGTTGACATCAAATGTGACAAGGGCGACCGGTGTCGATACCAATCTGACATTCTTGAGTTCAACAAGGTAGAGAGTGTGTTCTCCTGATCAGCTCTTCCATCTCATTTAAAATCATATTCAGTTTCTTGGGACAAGAGGTTTCTGATACTCTTCTGGGCTCCTATAGATGTCCGAGTTCTTCAACCAGAAATCATCGGTGCCTGGAAAGATTCCATCAGGGCTGTTCAACGCCATGTTCGGGTTCCCAAGCAATTCGTGGGCCACTGATGCAGGCAACACCAAGTACATGGGACTCGACGGCTATTTCATCTCCCTGTTCAGTCTCCATATCGAACGGTACCCGCTCAGCCTCTCCGATGAAGTGCGAGATGCGGTTCCTTCTTCCTGGGACCCCTCCGCTCTTGCAAGGTACCCACGAAACTCATCCTCTTCTCTCCTGCTTCTACTTGCTCTCTGCCAATTGCATATCTAGTCCGGGTCATGTTTGCGGTTATGGGATCTACCGGTCAAGATCACGATATTGTGGCTGATCATTAATGCATCAACTTCATGATTGAAGAAAGTGATTCACGCTGTGCCCCAAAAAGAACACGTAAGGTCGGAAATGTCGACATCTTCTCACCAGGTTGAATATTCACTATTTCTCCATTTCTCTAACTGGATTCATATTAGGGGCGGGGTTCCTGGTAATGCTTCTCCATATTCTCAAGGTTTGACTTCCATGGTTCTAAAATTTTATTCATCAACTAAAATTTAATCAATATTGGAATTTAGATACTTAGGCCATCATTGGTGAATTTCGCTTCCCTTTATCAAATGAAAGCATTTCAAGCTCATTTGTCTAGAAAAAAAAGAGTGAATGACTTATTTCCATTTTAGGAAGTTCATATAAAATTGCTTTACTTCATAATAAAAAAAAATACTCTCTGTCAATTGATAATAGATTTAAAAATTCCATGGTTGGTTTCATCGGGCGCAAGAACTTGCTTTCGATTTTTTTCCAGGAAACGCTGCACAGCGAGCGTACTTGTTTCAAAGAGCTTGAATATAGATGTTTGACATTCGTAGCCTGATTAGGTTGAATGAAGAAAACTTCGATGAGTATAAAATTGGGTTTTTAAACTCGTTTGTCGAGATGAGCTGCCATCTGATAATTATAAGATTCATTCTAGGCGCGAAGTCATTGAGGAACATGGGAATTCCGAGAAAATTAATGTTTCTAGCTAAGAATATTAGTCACAAAACGGAAAAATGTAAAAAAGAGAACTGAAAACAACAGTCAACAAATGGAAAAACAACCGCCAGCAAGTTGGAAACCTTCCTGGAAAAAATGATTTGATTTTCCTTGTATATCGAAGATTGAAAAACGTACACATCCTCCTTGTCAAGGTCCTGATTTTCTAGGCTCTAGGTGATGAAAAGTTGAAAAAGCCAATTTGATATTATCTTATCGTAACTCAATATCTCTTTTTAATCACACATTATATAGGTTTATTGAGAATTATGGGACGCATATAATAGTGGGACTCACCGTCGGGGGCCAGGACGTGATATTGGTGAGGCAAGACAGGTCATCGAGCTTGGGGCCCACGGAGCTCAAGAAGCACTTGGAGGAGCTCGGGGATCAGCTCTTCGATGGCGCCTGCACGTTCGACCCGCTCCACTGCAAGTCCAGTGAATCCAAGCACAAGGTATCAATACTACTTGTCTAGTTAATTAGAACTTTGATCGATCCAGACACGATTCACGAAGTCCCCGTTTCAGACTCTCACTTCTTCCCGGTCTCATCATGGAGTTTCTACACCTTGTAATCGTTTACAAACTGATGTGCAGACACCACGGGCGTTCGAGATTTTCCGCTCGAACCCAATCACCTTCCATGATATCACGACAGGAGGCACGGCAGATGTAGGTTCAGTCATTTCGCCATGGCTTCATCTCCTGCACTCGTTCAACACCTTTGAAATGGTTTATTTGAAAGGATGGATATTTATGGCCATTGCCTCATTGTGCTCCATATACATGTTTTTTTTTAGGACCCGTGTACAAAAATTTGATGGGTATCCAAATATGACTATCATTCACCTATTAAACATAAAAATTCTTACAATTATAGTGTGTTTCTCTTTCTTTTATGGGACTTAGATCTGGGATTTTACTCAATACGTGTAGGGAATTATAGTGATACGCTCGAAGAGAGGAGGTGACCCGTCGAGTGAGAGCCACTTTGAGTGGCTTCTAACAGTTCCTTCAATGCCGGATGCGATCAACTTCAGCTTCATCCCGATCACTTCTTTGCTTAAAGGCGTCCCTGGCAACGGTTTCTTGTCCCATGCCATCAACCTCTATCTCCGATGTGAGCAACACAGCCATAAACCCTAACCAGTGAAGAGTTTAAAATAAACTTGTAAAATTTGAATCCAAAATCTCATGTTCCAGAACAAGTACCAGTGCATACCACTGATAAACCCTATTTTCTTTCTTATTTCTACTGTACACGACATATTTCAACTAACGTTGACTTTATAATTGCATGTTGCATTGTTATGTCTTGCAGACAAGCCACCGATAGAAGACTTGCAATACTTTCTGGACTTTCAGTTCCAGACACACAAGCTGTGGGCCCCCGTCCACAGTGATCTCCCCCTGGGGCCCACAACCAACAGGGCCGCCAAATGGCCTTCCCTCAGTCTCGGTCTGATGGGCCCCAAGCTCTACGTGAACCCTTCTCAGGTAAGATTAATACTTATTTCATTTAGTCACTCAATTTCGAGCCTATAAGTGATAAAATAATACAATTGTGAAAGTTTTACCTAAACATGTGTTAGTCAGTACCCATGCTCGACATCATACGGTCGACAAAAATAATGATATATTTTAGTTTTTCTTGTCAACTAAAGTTAGCAACTCACTATCTGAGATTTGACCAATTTCTGATACATGGCAAACGACTTTCAGGTTGTTGTAGGAGCTACACCTGTAACAGGGATGAGACTATACCTCGAGGGCATGAAATGCAACCGGTAATTGCCATCGTTTATCGGGAATTAATGAGACCTCACTGCATTCTCCATAATAAGTGAATATTGATATTGATAAAGATGTAATGGAATCTGCAGGTTAGGAATCCATCTCCAGCATATGTCCCACCCGCCAAAGATGCTGGAAAACAAGGTTGACCCCACTCCGGTATGGCGAGGATCCGAGGAAGTCTCCGGCGACCAGTACTTGGAAGGCGTACAAGGGAAGAGGTTCTCCCACATTTGCATCGCTCCGGTCGAGTGCGACAGTCCCAAGGACGCCAACACCGCCAACATCGTGATGGGCGCTCAGCTACACGTGAAGAAGCACAACTCGAAGAACGTCCTCCACCTGCGGCTCCGGTTCTCCCGGGTGTCTGGCTGCTTCCTATTACAGTCGAACTGGGACCGAGGGCTGTTGGGGACGTCCCAGAAGTTAGGGCTGTTCTCGGTTATAAGCACCTCACTCGGGGGAGGAAACCACAACCCCGATAGGAGCAAGGAGAAGAAAGCCGAGGCCACGGTTAACATGGATTCCAGCGTTTTTCCGACCGGGCCGCCCGTGCCGGTTCAGACTCAGAAGCTACTCAAGTTCGTCGATACGTCGCAGCATTGTCGGGGCCCACAAGACAGTCCCGGGCACTGGTTGGTGACGGGAGCCAAGCTAGACTTGGGGAAGGGGAAGATATGTATACATGTGAAGTTCTCTTTGTTGAATATGTGATCTGATTGAGACACTTTGATTACGCATAGTGGAAGAAAAAAAACAAGGAACGAAAGTAAATTAAGAACATTAAGAAATGCATTTCAACCAACAAAAAATGATAATTGCCGCAGCCAAATTTGATGAGTCCATGTGAAATTTCCTTTGATACGGTTATCAAATTCGTAATAAATATTGTTAATATAAATTGGTTGATATCATTTGATATTTTTTTTAAAGATAAGATATTAATTTAAAATTTTATAAATAAAAAAATTAGTAAATAAAATTTATCTATTAGTAAATTAATTTGCTCACATATAAATATTAATTAATAAAATTTTAGATATTAAATAATTTAAATTAAAAAAATCGGATATATTCCGTTTAAGGCTACAAAACCTTTTTATAGATGTCTGTATTGGTACAATAATTATTCCTTTTGTTTTTTTAATCTTTCTAAGCAAAGCGTTTAAAAATATAATTATATTGGATATGCGAAACTGACAGTATTTGCTGATGTGGCAGCTGGTACAGATGCCAGTGCCATGTGGGTAACACTTACTTGATCTGCCCATGTTGCCCATCACTATAATCTCATTTTACATTTTGGGGGACTTGGTTTGCATTTCATACGAATTAGGGTTTTATATACTTCATTCCCATTATTTTAATATTTTTTATTAAATAGAAGACTCGTAAATATAGAATATGATAGTAGAAAAGAATAATAAAGTGGTATGAAAAGTATCATGATAATAATATAATATACAATATTTTAATTGTTAAATCGACAACGATACTATTATATTAAATCTTACTTTTCCAATAGAATAAGCTAGCCACCACAATCATCTGATCCCCTGATATACAACATTATCATGGCAATGTTACTTGTTATTATATGGATTTGGGGATTCAATTCAGGCCAGGAAACCTGTCCCTTAGCTAAGTTAATCTACCTTGTCATCCTAGTTTTAAAAACTGGTTTGAGCTGGCCGGTTAGATGAGAAACTGACCACTCATTCGGTTTAATTCCTTAAAAAACTTAATTACACTTTTAATGAAGTCAATTTCGGTTGAACCGATCAATTTTCGGTCTGACCGATGAACCTAATTGAACTGATAGAAAATCTGATTGACTTAAAATTAAAAAAAATATTATAATGTATATATTTTTATTTTAAAATTTTATTTAATATAATAATCATATTAATATTTTTTTATTATAAATCATATTCAAATTATAATATTATGTAAATTTATTAATAATATTATATATTAAATATACGGTTCGACCCATTAAACCTTCAGTTTGACCCATGAACCCATGCTTACTTTGATTCTCAATTAGGTCCGATTTTAAAAATTATGCTTGTGATCGATAAATCTGGGCGTGGAAGAGAACACCTATCCCTTAGTTGGTCATCCCCAGCCCGTAGACAGCTTTTCTTTCGACCAGCGACCTTGAGGGTGAAAGAGAACACCAAGTTTGATAACTAGTTATTCAAGATCATATGGCACGCGATACGTAGGATTTCGTGCCTTTGCGAGTGGGCAATTGTTGTTACCTCTATGAATATTGAAAATTTACATCAACTAGGGTTGCTCATAATTATTGAATCGGTTCTATGGTTTAGCTAACTTGAATAGTTTTTTTTAAAATAAAGAATTAATAAATTAAATATAAACCAAACAAAAATTGTATCAAGACGCAAGAAAATTAAAAAGGTGAAAACAACCAAAAAATTAAGATTATAAAATTTTCAATTAAAGATAAATTAAACATTAGTGGACCTATTTAACATAAAGTGATAAAAAATATGATATATATATAATGGTAAAAGAACGCATATTTTAACTATTTTTAATTTTTCTAAAATATTTATATTTTAATATTTTATAATATTTAAAATATTTTTTAAAATATAATTCTACAATTTAAATTGGTTAACTAAACCGTTTGAGTTTAGTAACTAACCGTATTATTTACCTTAAAAAATTATACTATATGAGAATTAGTTCATTTTAAAACAAATTTTTCTATATTCAATTCAATTTAGTTTATAGTTTAATCCAAAATTTCAATTCTCTTTTTACAATCTGAACATCATGTGTGAAGGGTAGTCCCACAACTACATAGTTTGGACTATGGGCTGGATATGGATAGTCGTTAAGTGTAAAGTCTCTAAATTTTGGGTTTGGCAGTTTGGGCCGGCACGGCCTAAGAGTTTTGGGCCGAAAATAATTATTTTTAAAAATAAATTTAAATAATTCTCAACATAAAATTAATAATTTAAGTATAGTAATTAATTGATTGATTAATTTATTTTTTATTTTAAATTTAAGAAAATATTAAAATATAATTATATTTAACATAATCAACTAAAACTTCCCATTGCCAAGGTCCGAGATCTTTGACTTAGGCATGATTTTTTTGTATTACACCATTTTTTTATTAGATTTATCAAATTTATCGAATATTAATATCTAAAAACTTAAATTTGAAATTTCATCATTTAGATTCAAATATTTATATTCCTACCAACACTATGGTCATTTTGTAATATTTACCTTAATGAATAAAATCCGAGATGGAATATATATAATCGGATCAAATTGATAAAATTTCAAATTCAGGTTATGTATAATAGTTGGTATCCGACTAATTTTGGATCAGATTGTTACTTCACTTCTGAATTAAATGTAGGATATGGATGCGATCGCTTGGACGAGGCGAAAATTTGAGACGGTATCGGATTTTGTGGTATATCGCTTTTCTCAAGATTTGGCATATTTAGGATGCATCAAATTAAAAGATAAAAGCTGGTTGTTGGTGTGGCTGTGGGCCATGGGATTAATCATGTGGATTCCCGCCACTCTCCCTCTCCCTCTCTCTCTCTCTCTCTCACTAAGAAAATATCTTCCTGACAAATCTATGACGTGGGAGCTGGAGGGGTGATCAGATCCACTCGGAGATATTTTCCTCCGGGAATATCTGCCTGCCACGTGTAGCACGGTGCACCTACGTGGACAATGCTCCATTCAGCCCCTGCACGTCGTCTAAACCACGAAACTGCCATCGAAGAAAGAAGTCTGGCATTGTTTTAAAAATGGATACAAGAAAGAAGAAAATAGATAAAGACGAATATTTTTTGCCGATAAAAATTAATAAATAACCCTTTAATTTAGATCGATAGCGATAATAACGAATTAATGACTGAGGACGCTTCCGGGATTCCTGTACCTGATCCGGGGGGTATTTTTGATATTTTGCATAACAGCGTGGGCATTTTAGTGGAGGTCCGTCAACGGAAGTATGACTTCACCAGAAATTTTCTCATCGGACGACTCACTAGCATGCCCCCCATGTTCCTCCTCCACCTCTACGAGTAATAGTGGATACACAGATTAGGGAGGAACATTCGACAGCTAGAGGGTAATTTGGACCAGCAGAAGTAGAGTCTCCATGGCCAGGAAAGAAGCTGAGTTCAATCAGAGCTCGGGCAAGAGGCAGAAATGTAGCCGGAGGGGTGATTACGTCATAGTAGCCGAAGAAGACGAAGAGGAGGAAGGGGATTGCGGAGACGAGGAGGAGGAGGAAGGAGAAGAGGAGGGGGACGAGCTCTTGCTGGGGGGACTCTTCTTCTACCCCCCATCGCCCACTGCCTTCGTGGTGTCGGATGCTCTCGAGCCGGATTTCCCTATCATTTATGTCAACACCGTCTTTGAGAAGTTCACTGGTTATCGTGCCGATGAGGTTCTTGGTCGGAACTGGTAATGTTAACTCTCTCTTTTTTTTTTTAACCTTTTATGGGTGTTCAGATTTGATTCTGCTTCTGAGTTTGCTTGATTTTTTGCTCGTTATTTCTGGAATTTTGGATGGCTGCTTTGGGTTTCTGTGTCTTGTCCTCTCGATATTCGGTTGGGAATTGGAAAAGGGAAAATGAGTATCCGTTGGAACATGAGGAAGTAAAACTCGGTTTTTTTAAATAAAACTTTTCATGGTATTTTTTGTCTTGTTCCCTTTTAATATGAAAGTGTCGGTAACATAAAATGCTCTTAGATTTTGAAAAGCAATATTAGAATTATATGTTAATTTATGAATCTTGTTAGTATAGTTTCCATGGAAGTATAACATTGCTTGTACTGTTTTTTGCCCCCATTTTTGTGGAAAAGGTTCCAATTAAGGTAGTGATGTATGTGGGGATTATGGCTTCTTAATGAAAATTCAGAATTGTAACTTCACTGTGGTTTGTGAATTCTTGTGAAACCAAGAAAAAGTTAGGTACCTGCTTTTAAAATCATTAACATTTCCTTGAAAGTTTTCTTACTGTACCTTCACTTTGGCTTGATAAGCTTTTGATTGAACGCACTGAAACTTAGAATGTTAAAGATGAGAGTCGTGGGAATTTTACCTTCATGGTGGTTATCAGGAAGTAGGGGGACTGTAGGTTGGTTGGAAAAGACTCTGGGGATGTGAGTTGTCTAAGATATATTTGCCTTTCAAGGTGACCCTAATTTAATTGGAAAAGATACTGGGGAGTGTTGTTCATAGAAAGTCAATTTTCAGGGAAACAGTATGTTGCAGATGAAAATTGAAGTTGCTAATTTGGGTGATGACAGAGACATCAGTGTAATGAGCCAGTGGCTGTCAAAGTTCCGCATTTGTTTTTAGGTGTCTTCTTTAGTAGGTGGTGAGAATTAATTGATTCAAGATGAATAGCTGACAAATCTTGTTTCCATTGTAGGATCTGTTAAAGATCAATCAGTGCAAAATTTTGATGGAGTGGCAGCCACTAAATTTTATATATTCTAGATGATTTGTCAGATATTCTGCTTTCTTAGGTGATCAGATTCGATTCTGCCTTGAATAATGTGCTGTCCGGCATTCCTGAAATGTTGAATGGTTCTGTTATTTTTCTCTTGCTTATTATCCTCTGTGGTTCTACTGCTGGAGGGGATATTTCATGAGAAAGAAAAATCCTTTATATATTTTGCAAATTTTCTTGTATCTGTTCCAAGATATGGTGGAGAAGTAGCTACATTAATTAGTCTTAGAGAATTTGAAAATAATGTTAAAAGCGATGTAATGCAACTTATCCTATTGTTCCTATGACAGCAGAAGAATTGGTTGTAGTCAATATGCAGAGAAGAATCCAAGTCAGGCAGCAGTACAGCTATGGAATTGAAAGATGTAAAACTTATATCTTCATTTGGTTGTTATATAATTCAGAAAACAAGAAAAGCTGACACAATGGCATTTAGGGTATCAGTGTTTTTATTGGAAGGTTCTAAGTATATATAGAAGTTAAAAATAACTTCTTTGGCTTTGAAAAGTTTGTCTAATGATTTATTGGGCTTTAAAAGATATGAGATGGGCATTGTCGTAGGTTCACTGCTCAGGTGTAAATTGGGAGGTTATTGTAGCGTAAAGTACTGTATTGTGCTGTTAAAATTAAATCATATATGAAATTGAACTGATCTCAGAAATAGGACAGAGTTTGTCATTGTAACAAAGCTGGTTCTATCAGAATTCTTTGTCAGCTTTTAGATATCTCTGCCATTTGGTAGTAAGGACGAATTGAATGTAGGTAATCTATCAATTGTCATTTCTTTTTCCTCTCCCATTTTCACACTCGTAAGTGAACCAATGATAGAACATTTCCATTTGGGTGAAAGTTAGTCAATGATGTTGAAGTTTTACTGATCTCATGTGTTAGAGAAGACTTTAACCATGAGAGACATTTACATATAATCGTGCTTTTGAGAGTTTTTTTCTCTTGAATAAGAATTTAAAAGCTTGGACATACACAACTGGTAGCTATTTCATGTGTTTGTCTAGTATCTATTCAGTATTCAATTAGAAGGCTCATGCTGGTTCAAAAGCTCGGAGAACTATTTTTGCTTTTCTATTTTTGGATACCTGATCTTTCAGATGACTGGACTGTACCTTGGAGTGTCTTGTCTTCTGCTAACATGTTGCAATTGCTCTTGAAGTATTTAAGGTTGTTATGCAGAAAAAATCTGGCAAACTACCAAAAAGAGCAAAAAGAGAAAGTTAATGAATGTTTGATGAGTCTCTTCTTTTCTTGTGTATGTTTTGCTTGTTCTTTTGCTAATTAAAGTTCTAAATATTTCCTTGTCTTTGAAAGCTGGCTTTCCAGTATCAATCAAACTCAATTTTAACTTGTGGAAATGACAGACTGCCTCATTGCCTCTAATTAGCAGTGCCTGATACTGGGAGATAGATTACACAGCCATGAAATTGAAGCTAAATTAACTAGTATCAGAAATTTGAAAACGCTTGTGAGGCAGTTTGTTAGTTGTGACACTATAATTGGTGAATCAGGGCAATGATAACTGATGCACCAGAGTTGCTCATTCTTGGTCCCCTTGTACTAGAGAAAGGTCCTGTCAGTGCCCCATGATCCCCCTCAACTATTAAATGTTGTGAAAGGGTAGTTATAATTTTGGAATGATGCTTGCCTTTCACTGCAGCATGGGCTTCTACTAGTGAGGGTGCTAGTCCATTGTATTGGGTTGTGTTCTCTCTACTGTGGTGTGTTGCGATTTAGAGTCATTTCAACTGTTAGGATAGTGCTTTGAGGTGGACATCTGGATTCTTTTTGTGTGTGAAATTCTGTTAGAATTTTCATTATGTGATTGTGCCATGGTGATAGACTGTTCTGATGCATTTGGCATTGGTAATTGAGATCATTGTGCCTTTTTCTTTTGTATTTACATTTTATCACGAACACAATGCATCTTTGATACTACAAGTCCCCCTTTTCCTTTCAGCCGTTTCTTGCAGTACCGAGATCCTCGTGCTCAGAGACGGCACCCTTTAGTGGACCCTGTTGTGGTTTCCAACATCAGGAGATGTCTTGAGCAAGGAATAGAATTCCAAGGCGAGCTCCTCAACTTCAGAAAGGATGGCACTCCCCTTGTGAATAGACTCAAACTTTCTCCTATACATGATGATGATGGAGTCGTCACCCATGTAATAGGCATTCAAGTTTTCTCAGAAGAGAAAATTGATCTCAACTGTGTATCCTATCCTGTTTTCAAGGAGACATGCGCTCAAGACTATGAGCAGATGGGTGAAATTCCTGTCAGGGATGGATCTTCACCATTGAGGCTGCGGCATCAAGAAGTATGTGGCATTCTCAAGCTTTCCGATGAAGTCTTAGCTCACAACATCCTGTCCCGCCTGACTCCAAGGGATGTGGCATCACTGGGGTCTGTCTGCAGGAGGATCAGATGGTTGACGAAAAATGAGCATTTGAGAAGGATGGTTTGTCAGAATGCCTGGGGGAGAGAGGTGACAGGGGCGCTGGAACAAATGACAAAGAAGTTGGGGTGGAGCCGATTGGCCCGAGAATTGACCACTCTGGAGGCTGTCAGTTGGAAGAAGTTCACTGTTGGGGGAGCAGTGGAACCCTCTCGGTGCAACTTCAGTGCCTGTGCTGCAGGAAATCGGCTTGTGCTGTTTGGAGGGGAAGGTGTGAACATGCAACCGATGGATGACACATTTGTTTTGAACCTTGATGCTGCAAATCCCGAGTGGAGACGTGTGAGCGTGAAGTCATCCCCACCTGGGCGTTGGGGCCACACCCTATCGTGTGTGAATGGGTCGTCATTGGTTGTGTTTGGTGGGTGCGGAAGGCAAGGTTTGTTGAATGATGTGTTTGTGCTTGACTTGGATGCTAAACAACCCACATGGAAAGAAGTCTCAGGTGGGGCACCACCACTACCGAGGTCTTGGCACAGCTCGTGCACAGTGGAAGGGTCAAAGCTGGTGGTCTCGGGTGGATGCACCAATGCAGGGGTTCTTCTAAGCGACACCTACTTGTTGGATCTGACCACTGACAACCCAACATGGAAGGAGATCCCAACCACATGGGCCCCACCCTCGAGGCTGGGGCACTCGCTCTCAGTCTATGGCCGATCAAAGCTCCTCATGTTTGGTGGACTTGCAAAGAGTGGGCACTTGAAGCTGAGGTCTGGTGAGGCCTACACCATCAACCTTGATGAAGAGGTGCCACGGTGGAGGCAACTAGAATGCAGCAGTGCATACGGTGGTGGGATGGGGACACATAGTGCAGTTGTCCCTCCTCCGAGACTCGATCATGTAGCTGTGAGCATGCCATGCGGAAGGATCCTGATATTCGGGGGCTCGATTGCTGGGCTGCACTCACCCTCGCAGCTTTTCCTCCTCGATCCATCGGAAGCAAAGCCTTCTTGGAGGATTCTCAACGTTCCTGGACAACCTCCTAAGTTTGCTTGGGGGCACAGCACCTGCGTTGTGGGAGGCACGAGGGTGTTGGTATTGGGAGGTCATACAGGTGAAGAGTGGATACTCAACGAGCTACACGAGCTGTGCTTGGCGAGCCGGCAGGACGCCGACCCGTGATTCCAGCTTCTTGTGCCGTCTGCCTGAGAATCTCAGAGCGCTGTGCTCGTAGAAGTTATACCAGGGTTTGGTATGTTACCATCAAGTGAAGAGTTCGATTTCCCTTTCCCTCCTGTATAAAATTTCTGCACGAAAGCGATATTGTACCGCCCTCTGTTCTGTTGCTTCATAGTGGCGACAGATCAAAGTGAATGCTGATATTAATGATTGCCGGCTTGTTGTAATGTTTTCGGGACGAACATCCTTGTTGAAAGTGCTGTGTGAAATAGCTAGACGAAGTTGGTCTGGAATTGAATTGTGCTGTCTGAAAGACTCTGTGGTTCACTGATTATCAAGAAGAAGAAGAAGACGATGGTGACGACGACTTTGGGTCATTCACTCAATCTGGTCGACATTTTACCATGCAACTTGCTTGCCGTGCTGAGTTCACCCCCTCTATGTAGGAATGATCATTTCCTCCTATGGATTACCCATATCATCATTCATTTTCACTCCATTTTGTTCGATCTAATGTATTACACTGACTGGATAAGAAAGAGAGTGAATGACAGTATATTTTCCTCGAAGTGACAATTAACGTTGTTCGGGCTTTCTACAAGGGAATTTGCCAAGCATATCCTCTGCATGAATGAGACAAACAATGAAATTCCCGACAGACTCCACAAAAGACATATATGTATATATGTATATATATATATATATATATATTGGTTTAAGCACTCATTCCCCTTAATCAAACAAAAAGATAAAATACCTGACGATAATAAACAGGACAGATGGAAACTTTCAGGCGAGGAACAGGCAAAGATTTTCCAGGACTTTCGAGTCCAGGTTTGTTTCTCCTGATCTAAGATATTTTAGTCGGTGTGGTCGAGGGGCAACATTCATAGGGCAACAATGACACAATGACCAACAAATAATTTGAGCAAATACTGAGCAAATCCTTGATGCTGATTTGAATAACAAGAAATCTAGACAAACTCCAGTATAAAGTTAGTCGAAACTCGGATGGACACAACAAGTTCCTGCAATCGCGCCTGCAGTGATAGCAGCCTAAACTAATAAACAGGAGAGGACTGCAAAACTTTAGTAAGTGGATGAGATTTCATGTTGAAAATCTTTCATGTTCTAATCATGGTATATGTAAATACAGCAGAATGAAGCTGTAGACAAAGTGTATGCGCACAAAGCAATGACTGGTGAAGTCCAATTGCCGAATTTTCCAACAAATTTTCCTCAAATCCAAGAGGGTAAAGAAGGTGAACAGGGACGATTAAGTGGGGATAACAACTCGTAGTTGTGAATTAAGATGGAAAATTGGTGTTTGTACCTTGTATAGGTCACATCATGGGATACTTGTTTCTTTCATTTCCAAGCTACCGAGTCAATCTCATCCCTAGCTGACTTGTACAGTTCCAGACGCTTGGCAATGGCATTTCTCTTCTCCATGAGCGCTGGGTCCTCATCCAACATTTTCCCAAGTTGCTCCTTCTACACAATTTGCCAAGATAATATTTCTGTGAGCTCATTGAGATCTAGTAAGAAAAAACTTCAACTAAGATGATAAAGTTATGCAGAATCAAATTCCAAGCAATGTCTGTTTCCTAGTATATTCCCTCAAGGAGCTAACGATGGTTGCTGTCAAGGAAAAGCTCATTAAGGGCCGAATTTGTTCCTTCTGATCATAAGGAGAGAAGGAAGATAATCTACTGGAGGGAGAGTTACTTCTAAGACTTGTCAAGAATGCAGATAAATTTCCCCCCTAGAGGTTAAATTTCTGTTTTTCACTGGACGCAATATTCTGCTTTGTAAATCTTTCATCCTTGTTAAGGAAAAAGGGATATTCCACTACAAAATTCTATGTACATAAATAAGATGAAGACTGAGAAGATTGAATTTTTGGAGTCTCCAAGTGATCAGGAATCCCACTCAGTGCTCTTGGTTAAATTAAACAATCCAGTTCAGGTTGATCTGCAAAAGGATATGTAATAGCATGATAAGTGAAAAGCTGTCAAGAAAAGTCTAGTAGTATTACCTCTCTCCTCCCAACTTGAGTGTAAAAGGTGTTCAACAATGCTCTCTTAGCCTCTCGAACTTGACAAAAAACCACAGCCTTGGGAATGGAATTTCTCAAGGTATCACAAACCATACCAATGTAGGCACTCACATTTGACCCTGAGAAATAAATGAGCAGATGATGAGATCAATAATTGCTTCCATCAGTCACAGAGAAACTGTTAGCAACCTTTTAGATGTGGAGTGTGTTCTTTCCAAGTAACAGAAGAAAAGCTGCAAAAAAATCACAAACAGGCCCTCTACAACTGATATGCCATACTATGCTAACAAGGAGCCCTTATTCTCATACCTATCCTCCTAAAGTGATTATCTGAGTAGCGATCAACATTTGAATTGTTATTAGGGTTTTGATTCTTCTCTGGTTCAAGATGAAGCTTCCGGAAGAATTCCACTGTTAGGTAGCTAGATTCCATCTCTACAAGCCTTAGAACTGTCCTACGGCTTTCCTCCCGGAATCTTTCTAGAGAATCATTTGAAGCAGCAGCTATGTCTGCTGAAAGGGTTGGAAACCGCCTAAGCTCCTGCAATTCCATTAAACCAAACCCCAAAATTAGTCTATGGAGGTTGTCTAATCAAAGTCCATCCTGTAGAAGACATTTATAACATTGAGTTTACTGATTACAAGTTTGAAACAGTTCGAAACATGTTCATCGGCAATCCAAAGTCTTCATCAAACTTTCCACATGTTCTTAAACCATAATCTCTTTTTTGATGAACCAAGAAAGAGATCCTTTTCCCATATGATTAGCTATTTTATAGTAAAATTTCAATCCAAGGACAAAGTTATAAAAATGGAAAATAAAGAGAATTAAGCCCTTCGACCGACATTTATCACATCATAAGTTTAAAGTTATCGTCAGCAGCTTTGAAACTATGAGCTGCTTACCTCTGTTTCAGCAATTGATTTACGGACAAGTTCTTTCAAAACAAAGTGCACCTGAGAAAACAACACCCTGTCTAAGCATAATGGAAGTCATACAGAAGACCATATTGTAGAAGGCAGGACATTTGATCTATCATGCTTTACCCAAGCTTGTCATCAATAGTCTCATACATACATCAAAATGTAATGAAATGGAGACAGGAAGATACAGCATAGAGATGCAGTATTGTGCACAAGAATAAATAAATTTGTGGGAAGATGACAACAGATATACAAAGTATGAAACCTGCAGTTTAGAAGCTTTAATTTAGTCAGAACCGGAAATTATTTCAGAGAAGTTGGATGTTAATCCATATAGGAACAAAATTTACATATATGATGTCGATGCAGCAAAAGATTGTGGTATAATGCACCAAACAAATGATCGTAAAGGACTTCGAAAACAAGCAGTATTACCGCATCTACCGATGCTTCAGCGGGACCTTTGAAGTAGCTGATTGAGGAATCAATGAGTCTTCTATATCCTTGTTCTGGAGCAATCAAGTGGGGTTGATAACCATCAGCTTCAGATACAACCTTCTGTACATTCTTCAGAGAGAGATGACGATCAAAAGGCAGCTTTTTCAGAGCAGCAGGTAATTGATGGTCAAAAACTCCATATATTCGGTCTCCGCCAGGTCGTCTGTAAAGCAACTATCCTTAGAGAGCTGTCTTTTTAATATAGAGGCAACAGGAAGCATCTAGCCTACCAAAAAACATACTATATTGAGAACATGTCCTAATTTATGTATAATATTTAATCAACGGTATCAAGTTGCAAGAATAATGTTGTAAAGCAATAGAAGCTTCTTAATTGAAGAAAGAAAGCAAATGTGACAATCATCCTAGAAGAAAGCAGCAGCTACCCTCCATCAAGATGTTCCTTAAAGACACGATCAAATGCTCGGCAAAGTTCCAAAATTGTGTATAGTTGGGCCTGGAGAAAGAAGAGACATAGCTCAAGTACATGAATGTGATAAATTAATCAAATGAAAACATAGTCCTCTGATGGAAGCAAACTCTTACCCCAGAGTCTACAGCAATGGGTCTGCCAATACGGTCCAACTCAGCATTAAGCTCATCAATAGTCTTATTGATAAGGGCAAGTATACTAGGTATCCGTTGCCTAATAACACGCTCTAGATGCTGGTAAAGTGAAAAAAACCGCTTAAGACAATTTTGGCAGGTTTCAAATCTCACTTAAGGTAAAACAGTAAGGAAAAATTACTAGAACAGAATAAGGGAAGGGCAGACCTCAGATAGAAGTTTTGCAAGATATTCAGAGCCCATTTTATATGCCAAATGTCCATACTCAGGGCTTGATTCAAAATATTCACGCTCCTTCCGACGGGCATAAATCATGTCAACATTCTTATTAATATCAGCTTGTGACCGATTCACAATCCCAACCCAAGGATGTTGTAACCTGTAAGCTCTTCCTTCAAGAACATCGACGGCATTTGTTCCTTTGTCCATCAAATCAAGCTTTGTCAGCACTCCAAATGTCCTCTCCCCTAGACAGGTAAAAGAGGGACCATTAGGTATCTTCCATATCTACAACATACATTTTTCAAATATATGACCGACTGGGTTAATGTTTGAATTCCTATCATTTGTGTTACCTGAAGGATCAACTTCTCTGGCAAGTTTGATGGCATCAGAGGTAGCAATGTCTTGGTTAGCTGGAGTGATAGCCAATATGATGCAGTTTGGCTACAAAATAAGAATATAACCTTAAGCTACATATTTAGCAAATAAAAGGAAAATTGAATAAGCAAACTTAAACTGTGTAGATCAAGAAAACAAGCTAATTAAATCACAATATCAGAAAAAATTAGTACACTCCATCTCCTGAAAATGGTAAGAAGCTATGACAATGTTGATGCAAATTATATGCAGATATAAGCCATTTTAATTATAGGACCATATCAAATTAGCTTTGAGTGGAAAATTCTTTGGAATGACTACAAACTACACAGAATTATAGAAATTTCACAGCACAGTGAGATGGAGAGAGAGAGAGAACAGTTTCCAAGTAAACCATAAGAGTAAAGGCTCTGGCCGATCATGCAAAATGATGTTTACCAAAGAAAAGGACATTTGTGAAGCAGAAAAATCTTGCTGTCTTGGAGTTCCATATTGTTTTATCAACTTTGAACCACCTTGACAGAGCATTAACATCATTCTATCCAAAGCTCTAATACCATGAAAATGATTCTCCTCACCTTTTCAACATAGGATCGGACCATCATTTCAATGTCTTGAACAATGCTCTCTGGCTGTCCCTCTGCAAAGTTATAGATGAAATAAGGAGTTTTTCAGTAGTACATGCAAATATTTGGTACAGGGAAAAAAACAGAAAATAATGTCACTAAAGAACTCACCTACAGCAACTTTTGTTAATCCAGGAAGATCGATGAGAGTCAAGTTGACAACTGCCAAGAAAGAGTGGTGCAAACAAGGTTAACAAATAGCTGAGAAAGTGCAGGCACAGCAGTTGAGCATATATCCAGTTAAGTCAGCCAGAAATACTGATGCTTCTATCATTCTGTTCACAGAACCTTCCAAAATTTTCTTTTCTTCCTAAGATGCATGTACGTGATTTTTTTTTTCCCACTACTTGCTAAGGCCTCGTGAGGAGGTGGCAGAAGTCAAGCCAAAGAATTTGAAAGAAAGCAAGAAAAGTGAAATGTTTTTGCATTCAAGTACATATACATATCAGCAAAAAAAGAAAAAAGCAAGGAATTATTTTTGAGTATGTGGGTGACAAGTCCTTTTTCAAGGAGTAAGTTTTATAGTTTGAGCAGAGAGTAAAAAACCAAACCCTAATTAGATTAAAAAACATACCATTTGGAGAATATATGCTCAGGTGAATAGGAACATTTGATATTTGCTTAGTTTTTCCAGTTATCCGATCAGTTTCATCTGCAATTTCCCTACGAACAGCAGCTGCATCATAAAAAAAAGGCATAATTGTTGTCAATAAGCTTAATTTCAACCATCACACAAATAAAATCCTTAAGAGTTATTGAACTCTAGCAAGATAGTGGTCAAGTGCGATTTATCTAAAACAAAGATAAGGAATATAGTCTTTCTCAGTTCAGTTCACAGACACATGAAAAAAGGCATAAAATCTAAAAAGAAGAAAAATATTAATGGTAGGCAACAATGATTTCAAAATTTCAATCTACCATGAACTCCCTAAAATGACAACAATAGACTTGATTCTAGAAATCCAGATTATACAAGTCAACATAATGATTCAGTCCAACGACAGCATATTGATAAAGGATAGTGCTCTTATTTCATTACTGGAGCTCCTATATGTAAACATTTCCAGGTCTCACAAGGTCCACATCTTAAGGAACAATCAATCAATAGTTGGCAATTGCATCAAAGCTCAACCATGAAAGTTAAGATACTTTCTGAAAAATGCAATGGACTGTTAGTGGCATCAATGAAGGTAATAATTTGCTGACTCTAGACAATATATTTCGTGAATCTGACTGTTTCATACACCCGGCCGAAAAAGTTTATTGCCATTGGGGGGATGAAACAAATAAAGATGCACGACACTTCAGGGTCTCCTCAGCATTTTAGCAAGATGCTAAAGAAGCTAGTTCCAGGCTTGGATAATAGCGGTAAAATAAAAGTACTTGGACTATGAAGTGGCTCCAACTGAATAAGGAAATCACCCAGTGCCATTACTACTCCAGCATTATTTATAGCATTGGGATATTACAGTGCCTTGTAACAGCCATGTATTTTTCGATCTGGAAAGAGATGCCAGTAAAAGTTCTCGATCATAGAGTAGTACCAAAATCCGTAAACCGCCTCTTGGGGGCATGAAGAAACTCCGCATACTCTGCGCCTGATCCAGTCTTGTGCAGTTGCAGCACCAATGGCCTCCTTGTTACAATGCCTTAAATCAACCAAAAGTAAAGGGAAAAAAATTTAGAAGTTAATAGATCTAGTGTACCCACAATGCACGAAGATCCAAAAGTTTGACGCCATCAAAGATCAATCAATACCGGATCCACGGGGCAAGAAATCTCTCCCGACCACGCTCTCGAGCACTGAGGACTTTCCTGAGCTCTGGAGAACGCCAATGCAAATGCTTCAGAACCAACATGGAGGACAGAGGTCAACATGGATAGCTCAGGGGCCAAAATGTACCTGTCCACCGACAACAGCGACGGAAGGAAGAGCTTCCCAGAGGGACATTCCTTCGCCACCATGGTCGCCAAGCACCGTGCAGGCTCTTTGGATCCGGTTGACGAGGCCGATCAAGCTCTCCATTGTCGCCATTGCTGCAGATCAGAAGCGAGAGCTACAGAACGTGGGAGTGGCGGGATCTGAATACGATGCAGATGGGATGGAGAGGTAGAGAGATCGGAGAATCAGATCCGGCGGATGAGGAAAGGAAATGGAGCCGTCAAAGGTACATCTCAACGTTGTTCCATTTCACCAACTGATGCTCACGACACGACATGGGGAGCTTCCGTTCCTACAATTGTTTTTCGATCCTCAATCTTATCATTATTTGACTTTCGCCCTACATCTGTTATTAATTTATCTTTCAAATCACTTTCATTCTCAATTTTCTGCATTTTCACGCCGTTCAGCTTCAACAGAAAATTTTACGCTTTTTAGAATTTCCGAAAATTTTTCAAAATTTAAAATAAAGTACTCAATATTTTATTAAGCTAACAATTTGATCTCTTATGTCTTTCTCTTCTTCTTCCACGTACTAAAATAATGAAACATGAATAAATGTCTGAGTGATTATGGTGGCAAAAAATTCTATAGGGACGAAAGTATTGTCCATACCAAATGTGAGAGACCAATATGCAAGTTTACTATTTAAAATATGACTATTAAATTCTCCATATCTGGAATATTACTAAATTTGAAATAATTTAACCTTTACTTATCAAAATTTATAACTGATTTTATACTCTCCAAGATGCAGTAATCATGAATTCCGATGTGTAATAATCCAAGAAAAATTTCACTATATAACTAAAACTATTCCCATAATCTAAGCGTTTCTTCGTCTTACCCATCACCCAACCTCCAAAGTGAAATTTATAGACATATTGCCACACAATACGGCAT
The DNA here is from genome assembly GCA_900174645.1 of Sonneratia alba. Lineage (NCBI taxonomy): Eukaryota > Viridiplantae > Streptophyta > Magnoliopsida > Myrtales > Lythraceae > Sonneratia > Sonneratia alba. Next base: position 219,248 of record FWPY01000073.1, read on the forward strand.
TATATAAGGAACTCATCCCTGAAGACATTTTTCTAATTTGTGCAGTGGTAGAGTGGAGCTGCTCTAAATTACGCTACGCTCAATCCATGGATTATCGAGTTGCCTGGTGGGGTTGTAACGCCGGACTGCTCGACTGCAGCCTCCAGTGCTTACTCGAAGCTCCCTTGAAGTGCTTGACCCACTGCTTGTAGTTGACCATCCTGGACCCCAGCGTGTGTGCTCAACGGTGTGTAGACTCGGTACTCGACTGCCTGGGAGACCGCGCAGATACTCCATCTCCGTCTCCTCCACCTATGCCACCGGCTTCGGGGCCATTTCCCCCCTTCTCCTGAAAACGATCCGACCACCTGTACCGCCCTGTGCGATATCAGAGATCACTTCTGCCGCCACCTCCCCGTCGGTATATGTATAGCATGAATTAGGTGGTCGGGGACAGATGCTTCACGTTGAGGAAGATGAACTTAGGTCATCTAATAGTGGCTCTTTATCCAAGTACGTAGAGTCGAATAAGCACTTCCCCGTGTAGCTAAAGGGTCATCGCCTAGAAGAAAACTTGTCCTCATTAGTCTATGGTATCACATATACAATGTTGTCATGTCCCCCTCGTCGTACAATTTATACATGCGGTAATTGGGGCTTTCGTATCATTTTAGCTGTCACTGATGTTATCTCAGTGGACAAATCAAACCGCCGCAACTAAACTTTCATGCGACACGCCGTTGACAAAACTCGTCTTCTAGCAAGGGCTTGTGCAACCGGGACTGTGCACGGACTCAAACACCTCGGCTGGATCAATGCTGAGGCTGATCCAAGTGACCATTTATGCCGTCGCCCCAACTTTTTAGATCTTGAAATCGTGTTGTCTCGAACTTTTTAATGTTGGACTTCATTAAAACGGTCTCCAGCGTCGGCAGTAGTTGTACTTGATGTACAATATTTTCAATATAAATAATTCCTTTTTTTGGGGTAGAAAATATAAATAATTTCAAAGTTTAGTGGTGGATTACCTATATTTTTAATCAATTACTTATTCACATTGGTAATCTATCATAGACCATATATACGGGGCGACTGGTTCACTAGATGAACTTTTCTTCCTAAGAGTTGACACCATTCTCACTTCTCAGCAAATACGGTGCTAGATACACGGCAATGAATTCCACTCCTGAGAGCTTGAGGGAGATCTGGCAATCATGGGGCATCCGTGGCTTCATCATCTTGAGCATCTCGCTTCAGATCTTTCTTTTTCTCGCTTCTTCCCTTCGAAGGAAAACCGGCAATATGGTGGTGTATTTTCTCATATGGTATTAGTTTTATAGAAATGTAATTGAAGAAAGAAAAAGGAGGATGCTGGTGAAACAGAGAGAAGACTAAGGAAATTTTCTTTATTATCATTCAAAAGAATGTACTCCAAAAAATTGAAATGTTTACAAGGGTAATGCAGCTATTTATAGTCTCACATATATTCCCAAAGCTTCTCAACTGAAAGTCTGTTACAGCTTCAACTAGTTGTCAACAGAAATTCTGTTACAATTTCTGTTACAGCAACAACTAATACAACAGTTGCTTAGCATTCTAGCTTGGTCCCTCCAATAGCTCACCAAGCCTCATCCATCAGCTCCTACCAACCTCACTGTCATGAGACTCCCCCTCAAGATGGGAGATGGATGTTTTTCACTCCCATCTTGTCCAACAAAAATTTGAGCCGCTTAGGATGTAATGCTTTCGTTAGTAAGTCTGCTAATTGATTGTGAGTGGAAACATGCATAGTTTTGATCATCCCTTCTTGTATCTTCTCCCTGATAAAATGGCAGTCCAGCTCTATGTGTTTAGTCCGTTCATGATATACGGAATTTGCAGCAATATGTAAGGCTGCTTCATTATCACAATACAGCAGCGCTGGACATGAATGTTCCACTCGCAAATCTTTCAGCTGACTTTGAATCCAAACAATTTCGCATGTAGCCAAGGCCATTGCCTGATACTCTGCCTCAGCAGAAGATCGGGAAACGATAGATTGTTTCTTTGATCTCCACGAAGCCAAAGATGTTCCCAAAAACACACAAGTGCCACTGGTCGAACGCCTGGTATCTGGACATGTTGCCCAGTCTGCGTCGGCAAATGCCTTCAGCTGAATAGCTGAAGATGATGATAGAAAAATACCTTGTCCTGTGGTACCTTTGATGTATTGCAAAACATGTGTGGCAGCTTGCATATGTGAACTTCGTGGAGAAGTAACAAACTAACTTCACATGTTCACGATAAAGCAAATATCAGGTCGAGTAATTGTAAGATACAACAACTTACCAATTAATCGCCTATATTCTCCAGCATCATGCAGTAAGTCACCATCCATCTTTGCCAGTTTTGAGCCTGGTTCCATTGGAAGTGAACTAGGTTTACAGCCAGATTGTCCTGCATCAAAGAGAAGTTCCATTGCGTATTTTCGTTGAGAAAGAAAGATCCCTGATTTGGTTCTAGCTATCTCAAGTCCTAAGAAGTATTTGGGCACACCAAGATCATGCATCTTAAACCGTGAAGATAAAACTTTCTGCAGTTGATGCATAACAGTAGGATTGTTACCAAAAATAATGATATCATCTACGTAAACTACTAGTGCAATGAAAGTAGAAGAAAGCGAGCCTTTCACAAACAAAGAATGGTCACTTTGTGACTGGATGAATCATTGTGCCAATACTTCATTTGAGAATTTACAGTACCACTGCCGTGATGCCTGTTTAAGACCATAGATGGACTTGACCAGTCTACAAACAGGACGTGGTGGAAACTCCCCCTGGCTGCAAACGTAACCTGGTGGAAGTTCCATATACACTTCCTCAAACAAATCTCCATGAAGAAAGGCGTTACTTACATCGAGTTGCAGCATATGCCATTGATAGACTGCAGCAAGAGCTAACAACAATTTCACAGTTACTAATTTTGCAACAGGAGAAAAAGTATCAAGGAAATCAACCCCTCCTATTGAGTATATCCCTTGGCAACTAAGCGCGCTTTGTGCCTCTCAATACTACCGTCGGCCTTAAATTTGGTTTTAAAAACCCACTTGCAGCCAATGGCCCTCTTATTATATGGAAGGGAGACTACTTGCCACGTACTATTTACCTCCAAAGCTTGCAATTCAGCTTTGATGGCATCACACCAAACCTGTTGTTGTACAACTTCAACATATGTCCGAGGATCTAACTGATCTGTAATGGACATGACAAAAGTGTTATAATGGGAAGACAATTTGGCATTACCTACATAATGCTGAAGTGGATAGTTTGTAGAACAAGTAAGAGGAATGGAAGCAGTAATGTAATCAAAGAGATATGCAGGAGGACGAGTAGGTCTTCTACGTCTGGGTGCAGCTACAGAAGAGGAAGAATCTACAGAGAATTGTGGTGAAGACAGGGCATCAGTGTGTGGTTGTGTATCAGGGGAAGGCACACTTCTATTTGGAATAAGAGTAGGAAAAATCAATATGCAACGGATTTTGCCGTGATGAGACATCCGATGTTGAAGCCAAAGGAAAAATTGTTTCATGGAAGATAACATGCCGAGAAATGAATATTCTATTGTCCTCTAAATCTAGCAATTTGTATCCTTTGTATCCTGTAGGATATCCAAGAAAAATACATGCTTTTGCACAAGTATCAAACTTAGTTCTCCCTGCAGATAATGTGGAGGCATAACAAAGACATCCAAAGGACCACAAATGATCATACCTGGGCCTTTTACGATAGAGCAATTTGAAGAGAGTTTTCTTATGAAGTGCAAGAGAAGGTGTTTTGTTGATCAAATATACTGAAGTTTGAACACACTCACCCCAAAGACCAAAAGGAACACCTGATTGAAACATAAGAGTGTGTGCTACATTCAAAATATGCTGGTGCTTACACTCGACCACAGAGTTTTGTTCAGGCGTTTCCACACATGAATGATAGGCTTGAATTCCATGATCATGATAAAATTGGATGAACTGCAGCTCAGGTGCATTGTCAGACCTTACCCCTTTAATGCCCTTACCAAATTGGGTCAACACATATTTGTAATATGTGGGAAAAACTTGCTGCACATCAGATTTTGTTCTCAACAGATATATCCATGTCATACAAGTGTGATCGTCAACAATGGTAAGGAAGTATCTGTAACCAGCAATAGTAGGCATAGAGACAGGTCCCCAAATGTCTAAATGGACAAGATCAAATGCATGAGGAGACCTATTCTGACGAAATGGAAATGGCAAATGCTTTTGTTTTGCCTCATGACAAATTTTACAATGAGAAAATGATTCCAAATCATGTGTAGAAAATTGCAACTCTTTATGTAATGTTTGTAATGGTGCTGTAGATGGATGCCCAAGTCTTGCATGCCAAAGTGTAGGTCAATGTGTCAGGAGACAGTGTGTAGTGACTAAAATAGGTGTAAGAATGTAGAGGTTTCCATGTTGCTTACCCATCCCAATCGCCCATTGTCGCTTCATGTCCTGAATCACACATAAGTTAGTAGTAAAAATGGCATGACAATGAGCTAATTGTGTTAGAGAGCTAATACTAATCAGGTTATATCTAAACAGAGGAATATAGAGAACATGATGAAGCTGCAAATGTTGTGACAAATTAATAGAACCAATATGTGTGGCTGCAGCAAATGATCCATCAGGTAAACGAATACTCTTACCTTCTACAGGAAACATTTCAATAAACATGGACTTCTGAGCAAACATGGTGAGTTGCCCTGGTGTCTAATATCCACATATTTTTAAAATCCAAACACTCTTTATAAAAGGATAGGGAGACATTACCATGGATTTGCGAGACAAGAGGATCTGATGTTGTATTGTCTTGAACCTCCGGACTCTTTGATTTCAATTGTAATTGTGCACTAAGATATGCAATTAGTTGTTGTATCTGATCAAATGTAAATGCTGGTGATGTCTTCTAAGGTCCTCCAGATGGTGCGACATTAGTAGCTGGAGATGACGATCCACTTGTTCCTGTTATTGAATTAACTTGCGATGGATAAGATGAAGTGGCTACAACATTTTGTGACCGTGCTCCTCTTGATTGTGGCATGTAGCCAGGTGGATAGCCGTGTAATTTGTAACATCTGTCTATCCAATGTCCAAGCAAACCACAGTGAGTACATAGTGGTCTCTCTTTTCGACCTCTTGTAGAAAAATTTGTCGTGGCTGCTACAATTCTTGGTGATGAATTTCCTACTGAGAAAGCCAAAGTATCTGAAGCAGTACGAGGCAGAGGTCCAACAGCTCGTTGTCGTTCTTCTTGGATGATCAAATTGAATACTTTGTCAATTGGAGGAATTGGATCCATGAGTAATATTTGACCACGAATGTGAGTATAGGACTCATTGAGTCCCATGAGAAACTGCATTATAGCTTCATACTCTTCATGTGTACGCCAAGCTTGTTGGGATTCACAGGTACAAGATGGAAGTTGCTGATAACATTGCAGCTCTTCCCATAAGACCTTCAACTTTGTGAAATACGTACTAATATATAATGTTCCTTGCGTAAAGGTACTTAAATGTTGTTTCAACTGAAAAATCCTAGGTCCATTATGTTGCTGAAATCTGTTTCGAATATAATTCCATGCCGCCTGTGCTGTTTTATGATAGATGAGCCCCTCGGCTATTTCTTTGCTGACCGAATTGACAATCCATGAAAGCACCATATTATTGCATCGCATCCAGGCATTTGTTGTAGGTTCAGTAGCTGATGGTTGTGGTATTGATCCATCAACAAAACCTAACTTGTTCTTAGCATTAAGCGCAACTTGCATAGAACGACTCCATGCATTATAATTGCTACTAGATAGAGTATGCATAACTAAGGTCATACCAGGATGATCGCCACTTTGTAAGTAAAATGGACTATGAATATTATCAGGAGACATTGATCCTTCATTAGAAGATGTATCAAGTACCTGGAAACGATTATTCTGATTGGCAGACGGATTCTGACCTTGATGATTTTGATTCCTGCGAGCCATGCACAATGATGCAAATCAATCACACAACAGAAGTAATAGCTCTAATACCATATCAGTTTTATAGAAACGTAATTGAAAAAAGAAAAAGGAGGATGCTGGTGAAACAAAGAGAAGACTAAGGAAATTTTCTTTATTATCATTCAAAGGAATGTACTCCAAAAAATTGAAATGTTTACAAGGGTAATGCAGCTATTTATAGCCTCACATATATTCCCAAAGCTTCTCAACTGAAAGTCTGTTATAGCTTCAACTAGTTGTCAACAGAAATTCTGTTACAATTTCTGTTACAGCAACAACTGATACAACAGTTGCTCAGCATTCTAGCTTGGTCGCTCCAATAGCTCACCAAGCCTCATCCATCAGCTCCTACCAGCCTCACTGTCATGAGATATGGTCTGCTTATTTGCTGGCCGACTGGGTTCCAACATTCACAACCGGACTCATCCTAAAAGGTCTGAGCACCAACGCCAGTTGCGCCACTTCAACAACTGGTCCTGGTCGGAGCGATAATCTTCTAGCAATATGGGCAGCTTCTCTTCTGGGACACCTCGGTGGCAACTTCACCGTCACTGTTTTTTCACTTGAAGATAACGAGCTGTGGTTCAGACACCCGGTTGTACTGGTCGTCCAATTCGGAACAGCATTTTATGTCTTCCTCTGCTCCCTCCCACACAACAAATTCCTGCTCCCAACCATTTTCATACTTGTTAGTGGGCTCATCAGCTTGCTCTGCGGGTATATTCAATGCATCATGCAAGCTTGAATAAGTACAGGGAAGACATCCTCAGAGAACCATATAGGTTGGACCATGACCGGACAAAACGTTTGTCTCGAGGAGCTGCACAACAGAAGTCCGCAAGATCCTCTCCGTGGTGTGAATATGTTACTGATTGCGCACCACTATTTTAAAGTCTTCAAAGGGCTCATTGTCAACACAAAATGCAAGCCCCACGAGCAGCAAGAGATCGGTGATGTATTCTGTCATAAAATTTCCTCTGATGAGGCATACCAGCTCATATTATATGAACTCAATTACATGTACGATGAGTTAGTTCTACACTGGCCATGTCGTGTTCACAGGAAAGATCGGTATTGCTGGTTGGGAGATATCCTGCATTTCGAGCATAGTTGCACTGAGTCTATTTGTCCATGCTGGGAAGCAAGATTTTCATCATGTTGATATCAGAATTTGCAATGCCTTGTTTATTGTGTTCTCTGTGCTGCATTTGGTTGTCGGTTATAACGAAGTGGCCAGTGAGAGGTCATGGCTTATGCCTGCATACTCTTGGAACATAAATTGGGCTGCCATGAGTATTGTGTTTGCTAAGGCGATCTCCTATACCTGTAAAATTTTCAAGCTGGAGGAGTCTGAAATAAATATCGAGCAAGATATAAAGCACAAGATCCGGAAATGGTCTGAGTCCATCTGCCCTCACAACCTCATCAGTTATTGCTGGAAGGAACGCCCCCGAGTAATCTCCAGGCTATATAGACCGACCACGGGTAGCCCAGATGCGTAAAATCCTACATTTACCAGTGCTAGTTATTGGGAAGGCTACGTGTTTCCTCGGAAAACTCGTCATTATCTTCCGTCCAGTCCTTGATAAGCTGGGCCTCCAAGATATACTCGATAGAGCAATATACGTATCCAGGGCCCCCTTTGACAAGGAGCTCTGGGATTTCATATTCACCAGTCTACGAGATGTGTACTTGCCGTCCCAGAAGACAGAGACTAGAGGTGCCTGGGCCCTTCAAAACCACACCAATTTGTTGCAGAGAGGAAGCGTGCAGCAGTATTCTCAACTCGGGACCGGAGTCTCTTCAACGTGATTCTGAACATGGAGAGCAGAGAGGAAAGATACTGCCCCGTGCCTGCACTCTGGCCAAAGATCTGATGGAGTTGCCAGTGGAAGAGAGGTGGAGGGTTCTGTCCATTGTTTGGTTGGATATGCTGATATACGGAGCTAGGAATTGCAGAGGAGATATTCATGCCCGGACACTGAGTCGAGGCGGAGAGCTCCTTTCTTTGGTTTGGCTCTTGATGGCTCATTTTGGCTTAATAAATATAGGCGACCATGAGCGGCAAGGAGCGATCGAAGCAACAGGAGCAATCTCTACGACTACCCCGTTATAAATCTGCAGGTTCCGACTTGCTTTCGAACTCAGCATTTTCCATTTTTCTGTGCTTGGTTTCTGGTTCTGGTCCTTTTCTTTTCTTCGCATGTTCTGGCTCTGGTGATGTTTGAGTCTTGTCCTTGATCTGGACATGGAAATTCTTGGAAGCTGAAAGTGGAAGACCGCATATCATGCATTAGGCCGGAAACCCTATTGCATATTGAAGCTTGCTTTAATGCGACCATTTCAGTTTTTTTCTCCCTTTTTTTTTTCACATTGGCGAGTCATGCGTCCATGTCAGTCAGTATGTGCAAGATAGTCTCCATCGTCGCTGTGTGTGTGATTGTCCAAGCTCCCTGGCACACCCAACAGTAGCATAGATTTAGAAGCTACATGCCAATGAAATTACTAGCTGTTTTATTAATAAGAATTGAATATAATATCATTTAGTGTATTCACATTCGGACATCCATATGCTTTAGTTTATCATCAAATTCCAAAATCTCAAGATAAACGATAATAATTATTGGGTCTTTAGTCTTTTTTAAATCTCAACGAGGCTGCTTCAGTCGGGTCTCAGCTTCGAATAACAAAGATTACCACACTCTTGTATCTTCATCTCTCAGACCTCACTCATGAGCTTTCTAATGGCATTTCACAGGTTAATGGGTTATGTATGAAGTTTGATCAATGAATTGAGTAATCTATGGTGTGTTGGTTAAGAATTTTTAGCTTTAGTTTGGAATTCTTCGGTTTTAATCCCTTTTTTTATTGAACTTTTGTGCTCATAATTTAGAGCATCTCGACAATTATTATTTTGGATTAATGGAATTTTTAAAAAAAAAGGAAAAGGAAAAAAGAAAAAGAAATTGGACGATAGTGGGCGGGTCGAAACTTTGAGGGCCTTTTCTCGGGGGCCCAACTCAAACTTGCGGAGAAGAGAACGGGGAAAGCCGCAGCTCCTCAACGGAGTATTGCTCGAAAACCCTAGGGCTCATCTCAGCCCCTTTAGCTCCATCCCCACTCCCTTATCATTAGTAGTCGGTATCCGTTTCAATTCATTGTTCTTCATTTTCTGATCTTACGCAGCCAATTTGTCATCTTTATTCCGTCCGAATCGGATTGCCGCGCTAATTCCGTGCTCGATTTTGTCCAGGTTGCTGATGCTTTCTTGATAGGATTTTCCAGCTTAGGTAAAGCTTTCTCCTACATTCCGATCGTTCTGCACGCTGTGATTTAGTTAAACCGTTCATTGGAGCACGAATTGATCCCTCCTACTGAATGATGGTTAGCCTTTGGGCTGCTCGTTGTTGTTGCCTAACTTAATAAGAACATAAGGGATGAGGAAACTCAGCTTGAAATGTCCTAGGGAGTGGATGGGGCAATTACTGTGATTAGTTAGCTCGAAAGGGTCTCACATGAATTTTTAGCCAATTCTGCTCTATGGCCTAGAGGATTTTGCTCTGCTTAATCTCAATCTGCCATAATTCGCCTTCATCTACATCATGTCAAAACGTGGCCCTTTTATATTTTCTTTAGCGTGGCTTATGCTGTTTCATAAAGATATGCATTGCTTTTATCTGTCCTCTGTGGGACTATGAACATTTGCTGGATTACTTTGAGAAATATGTCTCTGTTGACATAATATAAACAATAAGGAAACTTACTATCTGCTGTCATTTCTTAGATGTATAGTTGAATGGGGGCTATGGTACATGTATTTGCTTTGACATAAACTCTTTCTGTAGAAACAAGTTGATGAGTGAAGTTCTTGTTAAATATCTTCGTTTTGAATATATGTGGGAAGACGTGAATAAGGTTGAATATTTTATATACCACTGTCACAATTCTTCTCAGAAATTAGAATATACATTGAGGCCATTTCAAAGCTTATTCTTCATATTATTTTTGAAGGCTAGTTTCGTTGATTTTTAGAAATTTCTCAATTTCATACTTCCTCTGTTTTGGCCATCCATTAGGTATCAACCTTCAAGCTCAACTCCAGCAACTAAGAAATTGCAAAAGATGAGTTCTTCTCTGTCTTCCTCAATGAATCGCCATACTCGTTCCTTGATCTCCTTCCTGTCAGCCAAGTCCAGAAATCAACCTCTGGTTCATTCTTCCTTCGGGAGCTATACTGGGTTAACTGCCAAATCTGATTCCCTAGGTAAGGTTTATGCTTGGTCAATGAGTAAATCATGAACACCTAGAAGAAACTCTCAAGAGTCCCATTGAACTGCTAGATAGTTAATCTGGGCTAGGAGAACAACTTACATTTTCGACCTTGCTTTTTGTTACTTTTAGTTGGCAAAGGACTTATTCATCTTGCTGAATGCGATCATTTGGTGGGATTTGAACCATTATAGAATTTTCAAAGAGCAAAATCTGGTTATTTGGATTAATTTTCTTAGGTTCATTTGTAAACTTGCAGCTGTTTTGAGCTTAATGCAGTGGCTTCTATCCTTTGCTGTAATTGTATACTTGATACTAGCTTGAAGCTGTTGAAGATGGTTAAACTTGATATGGTTCCAAATAATCAATAATATAACAAAATCACATAGTTGTTCTACTTAAATTTCAGCATTAACTATAGTATCATAGGTTTACTTTTGACAATAAGAGAATTAGCTGTAAATGATTTTAGAAATCACCCACTTTCTGGATTTTCTGTGGGAGTGTAGGTTTACTTTGTCTCACGTCTTAGTCATGATATTTTTTGATCTTGTAGGGTACTTGGGGATCCGTAAATTGGGTGAGTATTTGTTTCACTCTACCGATTCAAAGACTAATGTATGTCTCCCACATGCATTAAGTTCTAGGAGGTTGGTCCACTCTTCACTTCCAAAGGATGTTGATCAAGGTGTGGATTACAGGTCCATGGACTTTGTCAGGGGAGTGATCGAGGAAGATAGAAGAGGAGGATTCATGAACAATTTCCAGTTTCCTCGTCACAATGTGGAGCAGGATGTTGATTTCGTCCACATAAAGCTCATGCGAAACAACACATTTGTCACTGTCACTGATTCAAAGGGGAACAAGAAGATTGGTGCCTCTTCAGGGTGTTTATCAGAAATGAAAGGAGGACCAAAGGCGTCACGATATGCTGCCGAAGCAACTGCTGAGCATGTGGGACGAATGGCCAGAAACTTGGGCTTGAAATCAGTTGTAATGAGGGTTAAAGGGTTTACTTTCTTCAAGAAGAAGAGGCAGGCTATCATGAGCTGGAGGGATGGCTTTACTAACTCAAAAGTGGAACGTAATCAGAATAGCCCGATTGTGTACATTGAAGATGCCACTCGCCGTCCCCACAATGGGTGTCGGCTCCCTAGAAAGCGCCGGGTGTGAGTCACGGTAAGGCTCATCTCAAGGCACAGTTGCTTTGTTCACTTGCTGTTTGGAAGAGGATTTCAGTTGGCGTTAAAGTACTACTGCACACTTGAATAATCCGATGCAGAGGCCTCTTTGTTGCTTCTTTCTCTTGCGATCTTCTGGTTGTTGCTAATGGGGGGTAATGAAATGTTTAGCTAATGATTGAAATATCTAGCTAAAGTTGTGGCTAATGTCTCCTCTATGAATTTAGTGAATTTAGCAGAATCTTAGCTTTGTTGGCAAATGAGGCTAATGTGCCTCTCTTTCTTATTCAGCGATTCTCATTTCCTGGCAGTTTAGTTTATAGCTCTGGTTACTAATAATAGTCTATCATTTCCACTGAAGATCTCACTGCTTGAAAATATGCCTCAATGCTTTGGTTATGGAGATTCATTGGGGTGCATTAGGCCGAAACAGGCCTGAACATCAGGAAGCACGGGGTTGGACTGAAAATGTGTTGTTGAAAGCTTAGATGTTGAGGCTCGGGCTGGTGAGGATGGTGATGACATTCGTTTAGACATCAACTGGGCTAACGATAAAATGCTTGAGATGTGCGTTTACAGAAAGCTTTCCATATTGGTGAAGAAAGCAGAAGCGTCCGCCGACATATATGTTCTCGTTTTGAGTCTTGTCGGGCCCCGGGACAACGTTAACAATTATGGGATGCAGATGAGATCCTTAATATGCACGCCAAGTTTTGGATGCTGAATCATCGACAGGATTATTGTCCTTTACTGGGTAGATTTGAGCGGTATAAGTTTCTTTAGTTACAATTTACGTAAAATCCTTGGAGGAGCAGCTAAGGAAAATCATATCCGGCCAGCATAAGATTGCTTTTGCTCGTCGAAAGTGATCGGCTCTTAACATTCTGTCATGATCCTTTTCGGGCTTTACTGCTCATGAAATTGTTATCACGACCCGGACGAGAGTTGCATCTGATTTCTCGGTGAGACAAACTGGGCGTTCTTCAGCCTACTCGTCAAGACCAATCCGATCGCCGTCTGGAAGTCGGATCGGCCCTAGCCACGAGATGAAGAGCAGTCTCGCCACATTAATGGGCAGCAGACACAGGGGCTCATCTGATGGCATTTATCTAGAAGTGGCGTATGGGAAACTTGAGATTACTAACTAATCGAATGAAGATGTTGGGTTTGGTGAGGAGAACCGTACGCCCTCCACTTTGTTCAACCTAAAGCCAACATTTTTTTACCCTTTTTTGTGAAATCTTTTGTACTATTTTATCTCAAACGATCCGGTAAGATAGTGGAAATAAATGAAACATTACGTGAGCTGTCTGGACAATGAAGATCCACGATTGGAGATGCTGATCCTTCGACGAACCAATCACTTTCAAATCTTAGATGATAATGTAAAGAAAAAAAACACTTAAAATTATTATGGAAAGGGGGAACACGAAAGGAATAAAAGGATACCCGGTACATAAACATGTGAGTGGACCATGATGTAGGTCGTCCAAGATTGGATGACTGGGCAGCTCTGTTGGGGACATAGATATATATATATATATATCATTGAATTGATCATAACTTCTATGTGTTGTCCCTATACCATCTTCACTTGCATTCAATTGATGTAAAACAGTGCATGCTTCTAAAAGCAGCAACCTCTGCATACAAAGAAGTGTTGCAAAATCTGAAATCTCATGTGTGCTGCTTGCTTGGGGTACTCGGCATACTTAGAGACGAATAAACTTTAATATAATATAAGTGAATTTTGTACAATAATATCTCTACCGATATGGAATCATGAATCGTTTAATTAAATTATCATATCATTACAATCCATTATATTCACTTTCCTCCTGTCTCAATCTGATTTCGTGTTTTGCTTTTGAAATGATGAAGAGAAACTTAATGAGAGCCCCTTTGTCCCCATCTCGAACCTTCACATGGACCAGGAACAAGGTCCCCTCAAAATAGTAAGGAGATCGACAACATAAACAACTCACACCCCATCTCATAACAAGTTTAGCTTGTAAAATTCATTCAAATTATAAGAATCGTACATATTTTTTTATGGCCTCAAACATGCATGCATTTGAATTTTTTTTTTTAAAAAATATAGTCGATAAAGAAATATCCTTAAATAAGTGTGATATTTTATACAATAAATCCGTTGTACATCATATACTGAGTATTTAATATTTCGAAACTGGGGATTTAGATTTAGCGTCAGTCCAAAGTGAATAGAAACAGAGAAAGCACGCTGGCATGGAGAGTTGCATGCAACATGAGATAAGATGTCCATGTTCTTGCACCCTACAACGCTGAGCTCTTGAGAGGTTGAATATAAAGCCAGGTTCGAGTCCGGGGCTTCCACATCGTGGCGAGTCACTCAGAAAGAGGCTAAGGGTACAAGCACGAGAGAAGAACACGCAATCGATTCGTAATCGGTTATTGAGAATCGGGCGGCGCAGAAGAGCTGTGCCCATCGCGGCGTGGGCGACTTGCTGAGGGATGCGTACCACAGCAGCGTGGGCGAGTATTTAATATACACGTAATCTCATGAGAAATAAAACACATTAGAACTATAGGAGATTCGAGCGTTACGTCCGTCAACTTGAACTTTTTGAGCGATAGCTTATAACTCAATCGCATGCATAGAATTAATGTACAACATTCATTATATATATATATATATACATATGTTGAAATAGACCGGTCAATTTGGATTTGCCCAAGAATTGGACCGTACAAGCACAACCCGTAATATCAAGTAGTTCAAAAATTCTTGTTCGAGTACTTTAGGCCAAATCAAATAAATGTTTGTTTTTTAAAAAAAAATAAATTTAAATAATATTTTACTTGAAAATAATTTTTTATATAATATAATTAATTGATTAATTTAAAGAAAATATGGAAATAATTATTAAAATTATATAGTTATTTATATATAATTAATCAACTTTTTTTTGAAAATTTTTTCATAATTTTTTATTATAATTATTATTTTCACATTTCAAACTCGTCCAAAAATTCCTATCAAACCATAGTTTTTAAAACCGGACCGGGCCAGAAACCGGTGTAGGCATGGGTTCATGGGTCGGACTGGGGGTTCAATGGGTTAAACCGCATGTTTAATAAATAATATTAATAATAAATTTACATAATATCATAATTTGAATATAATTTATAACAAAAATTATTAATATAATTATTATATTAAACAAAATTTTAATATAAAATATAAATATAAATCTAGTAAATAAAATATGTACATTATAATATATTTTTTTCTAATTTTAAGTCGGTCGATTTTCTCACGGGTTCAATTAGATTCACTGGTCGGACCAGGAACATGCTGGTTCAATTGGAATTTTTCTCTTTGAATGTGCAATTAGATTTTTTGTAAGAACCGGACCGGGTGAGTGACCAGTTCTAGATTTTTTGGCTCAGTCCGGTTTTAAAAACTATGATCCAAACACTTTTTTTTTTTACTGCACCTAGACTGTGCCAATTTTTGTCGGGTACCCTTGATGGGAGTCAAGAGATCATCGGTCAAGGTGACAATCCGTTGATAAGCTGATAACATACAATAAACCAAATTCAAGATTCGAAACTCTTGAAGGTTGATATTTAAGATTTAATTAGCGGACGCTAAACTGTACAATATACTACCCGGTGAACTAGTTGGTTATTATCGTACCGATCACCACCGATGTAAACAAAAAAGAGAGATCCTCAGCCAAGAAGGATGCTCTTTCCAAGAAGTTTCGCGTGTTCTAAGGGGCGATGCCCATCGGTCAAGTGTCATGACCACATTAAGACCTGTGGCACGTTTTATTAAAATCAATTTACTTGCATCTTTAATGTCGACGCAGGAGGACCACTAATTACCCTTGATTTTATTATAATTTACCTTTATTGACCACTATATTTTAATAAATTTGGAGATTAGGCGACCGATCCCCTCCGATTTAATGCATTCTCAGGAAAAATCTTCGGTAAATCCAATCTTTTTTTTTTTCCTTTTGGTCCCCCTCCCCCACAGTGTCACATGTGTAATTAATTCCACCAACTTTTTCTAGTCTATGCAATGCTCGACAATGTCAGGCCAGCACACGATTGTGTTGTAGTCATCCAACAACCCGATCGAACCTTTCCGAGTTTTCAGTAACTAAACCCGAAGGTGCTGTCATCATCAGTAACTAATCAATGTCTCACAGTACTTAATCGAATCAAACATTTTCATGATGTTTTTTTCCCTCCCTTTTTTTGGGGCAGGAATAGATAATTAAGGTTATTGGTTTTTATGGTTTCGAGAATTTCATTTTCAATTATCATGAATTTTGTCTTGATTTACTTTTTTTTCACCATCCATTATCTTCAAACCAGCCGAAACACACATTGAGACTAGTTTGCGGTCGGGTTGGGATCACTAGGAAAATTTTTGTCGACCCTCCCAACGTAAAATTCGATCGTTGAATCACCATTTTAAGGTCTAGTGAAAGAACCACTAGTCCAATTTCAAATTGGTCTAATTTATAATTTTTAACCTTTGAACACCTATTGCCTGAGTAATATGGTAAATTGCCTAGGATAGGGTTTCTATGCTCCTTTTGAGGCAATAATTCAACTTGCTCAAACCTCTTGAAGGGAAAAAAAGAAAAGAAAAGAAAAGAGAGAGAGTGGTGGATCCCCTCCACCGCCCTCCTACCAAATCAACTAGGCAAATCTCTCGTAGAGATAGAGTTTAATACGTAATATATTTTTAATTTAATAATTAATAAATTATACATTTAGTTGTCTCTCTTAATTTCGTTAATCTCTATCATAATCAATCGTCTTTAGAACTTTTTGTACTGCTTTATTATGATACGAGTAGTAGAAAAAAAAAAAGAGATATGGTGTAATTGTATTACTCCGACTTGTAATTAGTGCTTAGTGAGTCTTGCTTCTGGCCAATAACACTCCCCATGCGCACACTTTTTTCTCCTCCTCCAGTCCAGTCGTCCAGTAAGTCAATCAACTCCAGTCAAGCGCAAGAAAGGTGGGTCCCACGTGTAGGTGAAGGAGTCCGTGCTCTGGACTAAGTAAGTGGGTGGACAGATCGGGCTGACTGATCCCACGAGATTTCTCTGGGAGAGGGGATCCTAAGGATACCGTGGGATGACTTGGGTGAAGTCCTCCCTGACATTTTTGTGGCCAGAAAAAAAAAATGGAGATGTTTACACATGCTTCCGGTTGGGAGTCCGAATACCCTTTTTGCTCCAGTTGGGCCTCCTCCATCCCGTGCACAATTCGTTCACTACAAACCGTACTCGAATCAATTTCATGTCATTCTTACGTCATGTACAATAAATAAGTAATGCTTAACTTAATACTTACGAACTTTCACTCTCAGGTGTGCCCGTACGTGGATGCAAAAGCTGTCAATGATGGTCAAATCTAAAGGTGCATCATGCTAATTCCCAACGTAACAGTGCACTTCAAAATTAATTGAGCCCGAATTCAAATATAAAACTATAGAAAAAAATACTTAAATAAAATGATAATTATTTAAAAGGTTAAAAATTTCCCCTCCATTCACTTCCCTTCCCCCTCCCTCTCATTTAATTTAGTATAAAAATTAAATTTAAAAAATTATAATTTATAAGTTAAATGGATTATAATTTAAAATTATTATATTTGATAAGTATTTTAAGTTATATATAAAATATGTAAAAGTATAATATTAATATTTAATGTTATATAAAAGTTGTTTTACTAACTTTTCTCTCTCTCCTCCCTCTCTCTCCTTAGGGCAAGGTCAAATATGGGAATAACTAGTTAATGGTGGTGCCCCTCAACATAATTGAAGAAATTTCATATTTTCTTAATGTAAAAGTAATTATGGAAAATTGGAAGTGGTTGGATAATTTGTTTCGTTCATAAAAAGAAATTTTATTTAATTTTATGAAATTTGGAGTCAATTGTAGTGAACCAAACATAACCTCAATCCAAAAGGGTAAGGGTAATTTCATATATCAAACATAATATTAGATCCACTAACTCTCAAGAATACATAAACGCCCTAAATTAGAAACATTTTTCATTATTACTTTACTGATTTGCAGTGTAACATTGTAAGGAAAATTAAAGGATTTTCCCTATTTTAATTATATATATTTTTTAATTAAATACATAATATCTTCCTCTTTTTAATTCTACACTAGTCTTTACTTTACTCTCTATTGACATATTGAAATTATATTTTTCGGCTATTAGGAGAGGATGAGAGAATGACAAAAATAAGGAATAATTCGATCCATTATTAATAATAGCATATCCAAAATCTCTATTTGCCGAGTCGAGATATGTACCACCCCATTTCTGACGTTAAGTTTGTTGGATTAACTGTTGTCTCATGACAGCAACATGTAATTGCGGAATGATTAACGATTTATAATCCATTCTAAAGGCTAATCATCACACCCGATGGGCCCCACTCTGACTGCCCAACAATCAAAATTGCCGTACCACATCGATCGAGTTTCTCCATCCTTCAAGTAAATTTCGCTTCAAGGAACCCCCATGAGCCCCCTCTGCTCCTCTGCTCTTGCTCTGCATGTAAATGATTAGATTAGATCATCATCCTCTCTCTCTCTCTCTCTCTCTCTCTCTCTCGCTCGAGCTCTCCTTCACGTGGTTGTAGCTTCTCTCCGTCTCGAGCTGTCTCTGCCTTCGAACCGAGCAAAACAGGGGACAGCGTAGGGAAACAGAGCATGTCCTTCCCCGCAAGATCCGCTCTCCTCTTCCCCTCTCTCTGGGTCCTCCTCCTCCTCCTGGCCTCAAAGGCGTCTTCTTCCACGGACACCTTCGTCTTCGGGGGCTGTTCTCAGCTCAAGTACTCCCCCGGTTCCCCCTATGAGTCCGCCCTCAACTCCCTCCTCACCTCCCTAGTCAACTCGGCCGAGTTCTCCACCTACAGCAACTTCACCATCCCTGGGCCTGGATCGTCCACGCAGGACAATCTTTACGGCCTCTTCCAGTGCCGGGGGGACCTCAACGTCGATGACTGCTCCAGGTGCGTGGCGCGAGCCGTGAGCCGGCTCGGGACGCTCTGTGGCGGGTCGTGCGGCGGCGTCCTGCAGCTCGATGGCTGCTTCGTCAAGTACGACAATGCCTCGTTCCTCGGCGTCGAGGACAAGACCGTCGTGCTCAAGAAATGCGGCCCGCCCACCGGGTACTATGTCCTGAATAAACCTCTGTCGTCACTTCACTGTTCTCGGGTTTGTGGTTGATCTAGCTCGATAATCTTTCCCTTAAGTAAGCGGGCCATCACAGCTCGAGCACGAATTACATTAGGACACCAAAAAACATCTTGTACTCAACAGCAGAGGATCTGAATCCTGGACTTCTTGAATGCATGCTCAAATTCTCGCACACAACCTATTATGTTCATTTTTCAGTATACTAAGATCATAATATTCCTTGTTATGTAACTTTGCTTAGGTTCAATTCTGATGAAGCGACCAAGCGCGACTCGGTCCTCGGCTACGTGGGGACGAGTGATGGGGCCTACAAGCCGTACAGGACAGGATGGTCCGGCGGCGCCCGTGCGGTGGCGCAGTGCGTGCAGGATCTCAGCCCTGGCGAGTGTCAGGACTGCCTGACGGAGGCGATCGGGCAGCTGAAGACCAACTGCGGCGCCGCGAGGTGGGGAGACATGTTCCTGGGCAAGTGCTACGTCCGCTACTCGGAAGGCGGGGATCGATCTCACGAGGGAAACGGTAAGTAGGCAGTCACGACGCCAGCTAAGGTGTCGAATATTAAATTTCTTTTTTTTTTTCTGGACAATCATACCTTAATTTTGAGACGGTTTATGATTGAATGTTCGGTTTTAAAAGCAGTATATATTACGTCACAATTCTATCTAGAAGTCCACGTTTTGTGCCACTTCACCCCTCCTACTCGCATAAACTTGTATTTGTGTTTGAGAAATTAAAAAAAAAAAAGACAAGGGGTACAATGATATGATTCAAAATTTAGTATCAATATATATAATTTAAAATCTTTAAAATTTATGGGTATAAAAATAGATAAAAGAATATATGAAATAAAATGGTATAAAAAGTAGTCAATTCACTTTTTAAATTTGAATGTTTTAATGGGTATTTTGATGCAAGCCATTTTAATTTTTATACTCTCCTTTGTGGTATAAATAATTTTCCCCTTTTGTTATATAAACTTGACTCATTAGTTAAAAAAATATATAAGAAAGGGAAAAATGAATGATTATAATTTGATAATGATATCATCACTTGGTTTACTCTAACCCATATTCTGCTAGGAGTGAAGGCAGAGATTAGCCGTTGATATTGGTTTGCCTTGACATCATAGGGTCTAGCAGCGACGATGATGTTGAGAAGACACTCGCCATACTCATCGGCCTCATTGCCGTGGTTGCTTTGATCATCGTCTTCCTCTCTTTCCTGGCTAAAGTGAGCGAAAGAGGCAAAGGTACTCCCCAGACTTTACTCTCTCTCTCTCTCTCTCTGTGTTGGTGCAGCTCAGCTCGAAAGGAAATTATGTTTATATTTCATAATTAATGAATAAGCTGCAACGCATCTGTTCAAGATCCCATCGACCAGATAGATCATACAACACGTAACCCACATGCTATGAGGGTGAATTCCCAGATTAGCACGGAATAAGCATCCATGACAGTGTTAATGGTGGAGCTAACCGCTGCTGTTCCTTGTTGCTTCTGCATCTTTCAGGGGGCAAGTAGGTAGCAAGTCGCAGCCAATTGAGGAACCTGAAGGCATCCCTTTTTCCCTCCCTGGGATTGATTTCTCTTCGTCCTCCTCCTTTTCTTCCTCAATGTTATGGTGGACGTTCTTGTTGTGTTTGTCCGTAAAGAATGAAGTAAAAGGTCTCTGGATAAGGATACGCTCTCAGCTTCTCTCTCTCTCTCTCTCTCTCCTCCAATTACCGCACCTACTACATCCAAATTAAGCTGCTCAATCGGGATTCAGTCCCGACTAGCTGACGTCCCGACGGCTACACGTAGCGAGCTAATGAACGATCGCCTGACATTTTCCTGAATCTCGAAGAAAGATCGAGTTGGAGCAACAAGATAAAAGATGCCACACAGTAAGAGAGTGTGTATTTGAACAGGTGGATCAGGATCGAGATGAGTGTAGAATAAGCTCAGAAATTCGAAATCGTGATGGAGCACACGCACTCCTCCTCCTGTCGAGCAAGGTCGAGCTTTACTAGCCTGATCTTCGAAACTCGTAGGCGGATCAAACCCCGTAAGGCGACCCCTACGCAGTCCAAACGCGATCCAGCCACCCATCGACTACATGCCCGGAGAAGCATCAACAACATTAGGCATAGGAGCTATTAATCTACAAGAACGTTTGATCGGAAATTTTCAGATCTCTTAACTCTCTTTTTTATTAGCATTATTCTTGCCGAATCTATAAAATCCCATCAAATCAGATAATTAATTATGATTTTTTTTGTATTTTAAGAAGGTATTAATTATATACAATTTATCAAATTTAGTACAATGTTGATTTTTTCCGTTAAATTATCTTAAGTGGATACTCCACCACGTAAGACATCTATCCACACCGGCGAAGTTAATATTTCACGTGGAATAATTTGATAGAAAATAAACTCTTCGCTAAAATTAAAAAATAAAGTAAATTTTATATTTAATTTTAATACATAAGCCCGTTCATGCTAAATTTTAGAAATATAATCCAATTTTATATCTAATTAAGATATTAACCCCTCGACATAGTTGGCTTAGCTGCTAAAATTGCTCACAATATATATAATGTATGTGTGACATGCTGAAATTCGTGTGGGCCCAGAGCCTGTTCTCTGTCCTTGAGATGCTTTAGTTTGCCCCCACCCTCTAATTAAATTATGCGCAGGGCAGCGATGATAGGGTTAGTGACTCGCAGGTGTTGTCATCAACTCAGAAGCCTTTTGCTTTCTTCATGCAAAAGGTGGAATGGCACAAATCCCTTTTGTCGTCTTTGAATTCTTTCTGTACAGACGACTCTCCCAGTTGATCACCCTTTCATGTTTTCCTCTTTTTTTTTTTTCTTTTCTCTTGTCGTTCAATCATATCACACATCTCACTAGCTTAGCACGATCAGAAATTCGATACCCGTTCCTATTCTTGATCGAATTAATACTATCGATGAACGCATGCACCGGCGACAATCTTCGATACGCACTGTTTGATATTGGGAAGCCATTGGATATCGTCGAAGAGGAGAGGGGGCGTCGTTTAATATTAGAAACAATTTATATTCTATTAATTCTCTCTCTCCACAACATAATTATCAATAAAAGGAAATTCGAACATTATCAAATCGCTAATTATTGCAAAGTTAAATAATTACTTGTTAATTTTTGTTATTTATTTTGGGATTTTTATTGATCTCTTGTAATTTCTTGAATTCAATTCATCAGGGTCTTTTTCGGAGTTCAGGGTCTTGAAGACTCCTCAGGGTCGATTTTCCAGCAATTTATTATTCCTCAAGAAATTTATAGAGATAATAATAATTCGTCGGAAATCTCACGAAAATCCGTCTCATTTTCCTTCAACAAGAAAAAAGAAAGAAAAGAAAAAAAATTCATATCGGTTCAATGAATCATCATACCGTCCAGACAGGGCAATCTAGGAAATTGTCGAGGACGAAGGAGGGTGGATCAGGGGAGGAGGTGATACACTTAAATATATATATATATATATAGATAAAGTTCATTGAAATTATATAATATTTTAATAAATTTCTCGTATACAGATTTTTGGCCCATAAGTCTCACCAGCATTTGCCGCAACGTAATTTCTAAAATTATAGCGAATCGTCTAAAGTCCAAAAATTATAGGACCGAGCCAAACGGCCTTCCTCGAAGGTCGTTGGACTAATGAAAACACACTGATGGCACGAGAAATTCAATGTGTTATGAATAAAATAAAATCAGGAAAAGGAGAAGAGAGGATGGATTGGAATCAAGATAGACTTTGGGAAAGCCTTCGACAGGGTTGAATGTTCCTTCCTTACAAAGATAGATACCAAAGGGACTCGGATTCCACGATGACGGAATCGGAAGCTTTTTCTTTTAAAAGTAGAATGCTGCATAGAGCCGAATCGATGAAATTAGTGAACCAGTAAACTGTCTGTTATTCACGGGTAATCTTATGATTATATGCTCAAGGCCACCAGAAACACATTGTCGATCAATGTGAGCATGCCCTGCCCTGGAGGCTTTCCATCAAACAAGTGGTCGTCAGGGAACAAATGTTTCCGAGTAGTAATTATCCTGCGGGGATCAACGACTTGGCACCTGTTGAATTACTAGAGAAAGGTTCCTGCAAGTCAATTGGGAATGGGGAAGATGCTTTAGTTGGTTTGGACTGATAGATGGATCTCCCCCCATAACCATCAATTTTAATCTGGCCAGATCCTTCCAACGGATAGAGTCAGTGAATTGCTTATTCCCCATACGAACTGTTGGAATGTGGAAATTATCTGAGAGCTTTTTGACCAGACCAACGTAAAGAACAATCTTAAAATTCACCCGAGCCAAAGCACTCCAGGTAGAATTGTATGGCAACTGGTTAACTCCGGACACTTTTCAGTCAAAAGTCTCTCCCCGTTCAGCCAATTTAACAAATTCTCTAGGAGTAATGAGAAATTCACTTATGGTGAATGACCATTAGGTCTCTCCCCTGTCTTCTGTCAGGAGATCAACAATGTCCACCATGCAGAGCCCAGGCAGGATGAAATCACCCATGTATTCAGAGATTGTGATTTCTGCCGCACTACATTTTGTCCCCAAACACCAATCTCGTGTCATGAACCAAGTTGAATTCAATCCTAACCCTCCAAGTTTTCGGTCGACATCAGTGGGGAAATCCCATTAAGCAAATCTTTGCTGCAACTCTATACCATGGGCTAAGGACAAAAAGCCATAATGTCCTACGTAATAGGAAGGAGCCAAATCCTTGTGAATTTCTGGGTAGAACAGGCACTCACCATGAGGAACATAAAGGAGCCCCGCCCCATACAAAGATGACATCCTGGAGCATCTTCTGGGACGAACCATAAAAGGATCTATGAAGCAATTCGATGGAAGCTAAAAACAAAAACAAAAAAAAAAAGCGCCCCTGATAATACCATCCTCATTTATATTCGGATGCTTCGTGGAAAACTCGATAATGTTGTCATTGTAGGTGTAGCAATACAAAATGGAGGGATCGCATCTTGTCCTGGCACAGGAGACGTCAGCACCATCTCCAACCCGGGCCGAAGCTCTGGGTCTCCCCCTAAGCAGCTCGAGCGGCAAGCATCTATGAATGAATGGAAAGACATCATCTTCTTCACTGATTACCTTGAAGTGGTTGACTAGGACCCAGTAGGAATAGGATTAAATCTTGGGAGACCGTGAATTTTTTAATATTACCGAATAGAAGAGCTTATGATACCTACCGTGTTTTAGCTTAAAAGAATGGCACAAACATCACACGGTGCACGAGATAATAGTTGCATCTTATTTTACTCAGGAACAGTGATGGTCCAACGGGGCCATCAAAATCGATCGATGGCTCAAATCTTTAATCGGAGCTCGGGAAAGAATCCTCCGCCCGTTATTATTGCAAAAGGTCTGCGCTCAGTTCGTAATCCAATCTCACTTTCTTTATTGATGGATACAAGGAAAAGTAGTGTCATGATTCCCAGTTGCATACACGGGGATACCTTTTAAGGGACCTTGGTAGAGGGTCGAAATAGGTCGGACAAGTCCGGTTGGCGAAAGAAGATTTGACACAGTAATATTATCCTTTATATAACGTTAAGATATTATACATTTGATTCTTATCGGTTGAACTTTACGTGTGTATTCGTTCTCTCTTCCTACTAACCTGCTTTAGCCTCATGTACTTCGAATTGAATATAATGGGAGTAAAAAATAAAGCAAGTCTAATAATGCATTCAAAAAGGGTTTCATGTTCCACCACAAAGCAAAAGGCAAAGGGTACGTAAAAGGTCACACCCCTCGTTACCACCCGAAATTGGACGGCTTTGTTTTGGGGGTAAGGATGACGATTAAGGTAGAACCACATATTCTAATTGTCGGACGATGATATTCGAGCATGTCACGATATTAATCACTAAACTGAGTTACACGATCCGCGTATGTGACATCGACGGCAAGGCAATTACAGGGATATGTCGACTGTGGTCGTGCATGTTTTCCATACGTTCCAATAAACTAAGAAGGGAAAAAAAAATGGCACAAGATCGCACACCTTGGGAATAGTTAGCATATTCTCGAGAACTAGGTAATCGTGGGTTAAACCAAAGAAAGATTCCTACATGGTGTCCTGCAGCCGATAAGCCATGTTCTATTTGGGTTTACGTTAATTTGAAATACAGGAATTCAAAACTCACCGGGAAGATTTTGTGGCAAGTTCGAGATATAACACGCTTCGTACACGCTTTACAACGAAGTTGCATACCATCCAAACTCCGAAGCTGAATGAACAGGGTGTGGATTGGGTAAAAGAACAGGAAGAAGGCAATGGACCCTCGTAGGGTCAGTCAGCGGACAGTGCAAATTGCGGGACAAGGATGAAGGAGACCGAGGTGGGGACGGATGGTTCATTTGTCACCTCAAGATGGCAAATCATAATTGGGCATATTCTTGTGTTTGATGAGACGGCATCTTTCACAAACCCACTTCATTTTAAGGTTTGGACGGTACTGAGAAAGACAAAGTGGGGTCACTTTTGCTAAAGGGAATATGGGTTGCTATGTCCCTTCTGTCCTTCAAAGGTGACAACTGATCCTTCCTGAATATTCACGAAATCGACAAAAAGGAAAGACAGCTAATCGCGTGAACTCCAATCCAATCCCCCAACATTTACCCGATTTAAAGAATATCGGTTGATCTTAACCTGAAAATCATAACATTCTGCGTGCGTTCATGGACAATCCCTCTCGTCTGTCTGTGTCAGCCCATTTCCTCCTAGCTCGTGGAAATGATCAGCGACCGCACAATATCCGTCTTTGTGCGTAGGCATACAGTTGTTCTCTATCTATATATGAATGCGTAGAACAGGATTCCTGGGCTCATATTGCACGAGTATTGCTCGATCTTGATATACGGTCCACCGCGTCAAAGATACTCGATACATTATCAATACCTCCCTCGTATGTGATCCCAAAATTGCTTGGTATGTCCATCTTAAGCTCACTCGGTCATCCATGATCCATCAGCGAGTGATTTCTTGATTTCATAAGATTATCGACGGGTTGACGAGTGTTGTGATGATCCATCAAGATCGACATCAAAGTCGATAGGTATAATGAGAGAATTCACACGCCCGTTAGGGCTCTACCACCATCCGTTTTTGTGTGCTGCCCATACTGAAAAGGATGGTCCGTCCATTGGGCCACTTGGACTACAAGAACTAGGCCCAGTCAGCAACACGATTTATCTAATATCCCATGAAAATTTTTTATTTCATACATAAATTATTAAATAAATAATTTCGAAAAAAAAGAATATGAAGTAGTCATTGGGTGAAAAAGGGCTTTATTTATTTATTTATTATATGAAGTTGACCTTACTTCCATGCAAACCTATCAATTTGGTCTAAGAACGACTCACCATCTCGATTGACTAAAAATTTATGATTGGTCTGAATGTAAAAATAATTTTAAATATTTTTATATTTTAAAATAAATTTGTATGTGATATAATTGTTTAATTAATCTAAGTTATATGTTAATTTGAAGAAAAATATTAAAATAATTATGAAAAATATAATTAATTATTTTTTCAAAGATTTCTTTTTTATTACATATATTTTTTTATGCTAATATAATTTATTTTTGTATCATGACAACATGCCCCAATACCTCTAACAACCTAAAAATCCTGGCTTAGACACGTGTAATGACTGAATTATACTTTTAGCCGAACTAGATTTTAACTGGTTGACTTGCACAATCTATGGGAAATTTTCACAGGGTCCAGGACCACGCACATACAGTGGAGAAGATACGCCTTCACTGTCTCGTCATATAGCCGTATAACTATTTTTTACAATTCACCCCCTAAAGTTTTCTCTTGCTTAGGTAACATTAGACTTTGGAAATTATTTTTTTCCTTTTTTTGTTTAAACCGTGTAATATCCTTAAGTCAGCCGAACCGTACTTCAAGACTAATCTGCAATCAGGCAGGGAGTTCGGGAAAAATTTCATCGACCCTTCCAACTTGGAATTCAATTCTTAAATCACTCATTTGAGATATAGTAAGGGAACCACTAGTACAATTCAAAGTTGATAATTATTTGTTTTCCATTTACACACTAGGCACCCAGGTAAGTCTAAGAAAAATAGAGAAATAAAATAAGCACCCCATTATAATTGAATTTAAAACTCTTGCATTTATTCACAATATTGATTATATTAAAGTTATTATTTAATTGAAAAGAGTTTCATTCTCTTTAAATCATAAATATCCCACATATCCATAAATTTAAATTTTCGCAGAAATGTATATGTGAATATCCTTATTATCCACTCAATGGGAATTGAAAATACAAGCTAATAGTGGATTTTATTCTATATATCATGATAAATATTAAATTTTATTTTACTCCCTTGAGACATTGTTTGGGAAAAACATCATTTGTCGGGATCGGTTGGCTGGTTGCCATAGTCTGCTGTGTTCTATGGATTCTTTCTGCTTGTTCTACACCAGAATGCCGAGGTGAGGGCCTGTCCATATACCTTAATTTTGTGTGCTAGAGCTCACCCACATTTCTGGAAACAACTAAACCGCCAAGAAGACATTGGCTTGCCCAGTTTGCAGCTGCATGCAAAAGTATCAAAGATCTAATTGTGTTGTTCCCTAAGATATTTCTCCAGGGAGTCAATGGTTGATTCTTTCTGCTTTCTTTCATATGAAAGACTAAAAAGTTTATACTTCTACATCTATCTGCTTAATGTAACCTTGTCGATCCTTTGAAGTGGTTGAATTCATCACTTCATTCAGCTTCATGCTGCAAGGCCGCAACGTCTTTCTTTCATGATGTTGGCTGATGGTGTTTTCTTTTTGCGTCCTTTGACTCGTGAAATTAGGGTATTATCTTTCCCTCTTCCTGAAAGAGTAGTTTCAAGGATGTTAAGCTGCAGGATTCCTTCTAATGTCTAAGTGGAAGAAGCCAGAAGTGAAGCAGATGTGAGCAGGAAGCAAAATGCAGAATCCCAAATCTGATACCAAGCAAAGCTCCTCAATAGAATCGCACTGTATTCTTAAGGAGAACATTTTGAGAGGTACATTAGTCAGTTGAATCCAGCAGAGGTCGAGCCAAGTGTGATACCGCACTCACTTGTCCCCAGAGAAAGAGCATCGACATCTGAGGACCAAGATCTGGTCCCTCGCGCTCTCATCAATTTCCAGCAGGTGAAAGGTGACTTTGTGGTCTTCAGATCAGAGTGCTGCTTCAATAGAATCCAGGTTGATGTCGCTTATTTATTCTATGGATGATAAGCTACTGTCTATATTTCAATTCGTTCCAGATTTATGGCACTTGGAGAAGATTTGTGTCCAATAAATATCTCATGGGTTTGTATCACTGCGTATTCAGGCCTATCAACTTGGTTGGATGACAGAAAGAAACTTCCATGTCACAGACAACAACTGATAGAATATGACACACTTCCTGTACAGTTATGGGTGGATTACCGGTGTCGGTGTATGAGAAGAAGGTCCACAAAATAAGCCCTCCGGAGGAAGAGGCCTGTGACGACATAAATAACAATCGAGCTGTGTCGGCATGGCAGCATGAAATTGAAAAAAAAAAAAAACCTAGAGAACTGCTACCTGCCAAGACAAACGAAATCAAACATAAAAGAAACATAATCCTGGAGAGCAGCTGTTCACAAGCTTAGCCCCCTCTCAAGTCCCAATCGGCTGCCCTCGGTGCCCTGCTCTTCCTCCTCCATCACCATAGCTCCAACCTCCTCTGCTGGTCATCTACTCTCCTCCATTGCCAATCATATGCTCGTCCTCCTCGTCTACGATCTCTACTCATCCTCCTCAGCGCACTCGATGCTCATCTGATCGTCCTCCTCCACTGTCGTGCTTGTTGCTGCTCCTCCTCCTCCTCCATGCTGCTCTTTGTCCAGTCTGCAGCGCTGTGCTCGCTGTTCCTCCTACTTCTACTTGATCTGAAACTCGATCTTTCTTTTCGATATGTTGCATCTTTCATACATTCTCATTACATCTTTATAATATTATGCGTAGTTATTGACTATTTTATCTTTACTTGACGTAGGATTCCCATACAAGGCGCCTCTCGAGTATCTGAGCCCAAAAGTCAAAGTTGGAGGAATATTTGGAAGAGAAGAGGTCACGTATGCCATATGAAAAACCGGATATTTTGCCATATTGGTCGAAACGTGGCCATCGTTATCTGATCGTTTCTTCCATGGCTAACATACCTCTCACTAGCTAAGATTGCCTTGGAATCAGCACTTAGTAGTATATGTCATATTATCACCAAGTTCTAATCTTTCATTAAAAGTGAAATTGTTGAAATATTACTCCTTACTTATTTTCATTACAAATTATTAATTGATAACTAACTAGTATTACTTCTTATATGATTTATTTCATGTTATAGATATTTTGGAAGACATACTGCGTTTGAATTAGAGGTGGCCGATGTCTTACGTGCAAAATGACAATGAGACTAATAGTGGACCGACACGAGAATATGTTATCATTTGATCCATTTTTATAGTGGAGATAATCCTTTTTCATAAATTCAAATATGTATTTTCAAATTATTATATACATAGTTTCTTTCTTGCTCATCGCATCACTTCAATGGCAAGGGAAGCCATAGCACAGTGGGGGAGGAGGAGTAGAGAAAATCAGGTGTTATCATTTGCTCTTAGAGTTTTGATGATTAATACTTCTTTGTGATTTCTGGGGAGTTTAGCTGATGGAGTTTGGTAGTTGTAGCTGTTGTAACAATCCTAGACTTGACATGGTATTGACAATTTAAATAAATGTTTTTCGTTTAGGTATCTTAGTATTTTATAATTAAGTATGTTCAATCAATTTGAATTTTTTATTATCAGATTTTTTTACCTAATTCACATCCACGAATCGTGATTCATTTTATTTCATTAATAGGTATAGGACCATTGAATTTTTCCACCAATAATTATATTACATAAAATTACGTTTTGAATTTTATTTCAATGTAATCGTTTAGTTTATAATAGAAATTGAGCTAATTATTCAATTTATACTTTTTAAAATATTTATCATATCCTTGTAACCGGGGATAATTTGTAGCGGGCCAAGCTAGCCCGCCCCTGAGGCACGATCTAATTGGTGCCCGGACCAATCATTTTGGGCCGTCGGAGATGTTGAGCCATGCCTACACGACCCGATTACAAATTCAGGTCACACAAGCACAACCTGAAAAATCCATGCCAACCCAAGTTAACAGGTCTACCCCAAGCCAGTTTTCTGGTTTAATTTTAGTTTGATTAACGATTCGATTCAGTTCTTCGATTCTCCTGGGCTCTTCACATGAACTTTCTTTTGCATGTATCACCGTTCAAAATGTCTAAAGTTACATGGACCATCATTCCGGGTGCTGTTCCCTAACTGGGCTGAGTCATGGGCCGCGGAGTTTGCATCTCGTCACAGAAACCGGTTTCTCCCTTTTCCGACCCGTTTGCTCGAAGAAGCCTCGGAGCAAAAATGACTTCTTCCGACAAAAGGGAAAAGACCTTTGCCCCCTCCTCCCGTCCCTTGTAAAACCCTCTCTGTCTATATATAAACCCTTCTTTCCTTAATTGCCTCACTCTCTCTCTCTCTCTCTCTCTCTCTCTCTCTTCACTTCTCTCTCTTCCTCTGCCCCTTCTTCAGTCAGCAGGTTAACTCACCTCAGCTCCTCAGTCTCACTAGGCAAGCCCTCTTTCTCTGTATTCTTCTCCTCGAAAGGTGTCCTCTTTTTCTCTTTTGACACTTTTCCTCTGAAGCTCAAGCACGCTTTACATTCAATCTTTCTCCCCTCTTGTTGGGTCCTCTGGGTGGGTTGCCTCTCTCTCTGGGTCGGGCACTTTCAAATGGGTCTATACGGTTTCGGAAGTTCGAGGTCTCGTTGTGTGAATAGCATTGCTTCTCTGCTCCTACTTCTGCTTACAGCAGCTTCAATCGCCTCTGCTGATGAAGGTCGGTGGTCTTAATATTGGCTTTTTCTTTCTTCCTTGCTTTTCTGGGGAAACTCTGTGATTACTGGTTCGATTCACACATACAATTTCATTACTTTGGCAGTTCTGCAAGTAGTTACCTGCTCATTTGTATCTTTTTCCTTGTTAGTCTGTCTGTCTGGTCTGCTGAAATTTGGGGACGCAGAACGTATAACTTATATGAAGGAAATTTCTTTCACAGATTTTAGAATAAGAGGGAAGAGTAGATTTTTAGGGTCTTGTCCAAGCATCGATCTTGCTACCATTAGGCTGGAGAGAGAGAAAGTGGGACATATGTACAGAGACGCAGAGATGTTGTCTCTTTCCTCTGGTCAGAACTCATGGGATTCCTCTGGAGAAATCTAAAAGCTATTGAAGGAAGAGAGACCCTGGCCTGGTCTCTGTTGGAGTCATCTCCCCTATTGCTTCCCAGCTCATTTTCCAGTCCTTGACAATCTCTCAATAAAATAAATGTGTCTGGAAGTTCTGACACTACCATGTTTGGACCAAATTACCCCTCACTTTAAGACCGTGTTTGACATACATGGAAAGTGATGGAATGGATCCGGATGGAATTGGCATAGGACCCATTTCCATAATGTGCAGCCATGCTTCTGCCGCAACTATGTCCTGATAAATAAAAATTGCTACTGTACCATCTTGGTCTTGAGTAATTCATTCCTTACATTTCTGCAGTCTAATCGTTTTTGTGAGAAGAATGAAATGGGCCATTGGCATTCATCAGAATCTACTACGATGATTCTGAAGAGAATAAAGTGGAGCTCCACTATGCCACATGCCTGGCCCATCTGTTTCCCCAATCCCCACTGCAGTGTGTCGATGAAAAAATGGATCTGGTTGCCAGGCCAGTTAATGGGATTCAGGCCATTTCCTTTGCTTTCAGACACTAATTGCCTCTTGAGTGTACGGGCAAACGTTTTGATATAGGAAGTTTATTGCTCTGATGGTGACAACATGGGCTGAAATTCATATCTCTATCATATAATCGAAGTTTAAATAAACTATGCAAGCTCTGTTGGATCTTTTGATAAATTAATCAGCTGCGTCTTAATTGAAAATTTTGGGCAAAAGGAGCAATTACCATTCATGACTGTGGTGGCAGAGAAACTCTTGTTCCCTCATCTACCTAACTTGATTGGATTTATTATCCTGTGCCCCTATTTATAAATCGTTCTACACTAGCATGTAATGAGAAATTGCACATGGTCTTTTTGAAATAATTATGCTGTTTATACATTTTCTGGTGCACATTCTCCTTAAAAAAACATGTTGCTGATGTTTGTGTGTTCCTTTTAGTCTCACATAAGTGAAAAGTATGCAGTCTATGTGAGAGGAACTTTCTAAAGCCACTGAATCCTGATGGTGATCTGTCCTGTTATAAGGCTGAATGAATGACTGTCTGTACCATATGGTATGAATTGTGCAGTACAAATCTTATTGGTTACCCACCTGCAATCAATGCGACAAATCTTGATTGAGACATTTCATTTATCTTGTGCTAGAAAGAAACAAATCTTGTCTCAACATGAGGTAGCTTCTTCTTTAAGAAAGCATGAGTGTTGTACAACTGCTATTCGTCTCTTCCCCAAATCTTTCTTCAGCGTTTATAAGAATTATATTCTTTTGTTGTGTATGGATGAATAAAAGTGAAACAGATAAGAAGCGAAATCATTACTATGCCCCCTATTTATATTCCTTGACAGTTTCGCTGACCTTCTCACTGTGTCACCTCTCTAGGGCCCTTTGTTGGTGTGAACATAGGGACGGACCTCTCAGACATGCCAAGCCCGACCCAGGTTGTAGCCCTCCTAAAGGCCCAGAATATACACCATGTACGGCTATACGACACAGACCGTGGCCTCCTTCTTGCCCTTGCAGGCACAGGCATCAAGGTGACAGTCTCCGTCCCCAATGACCAGCTCCTTGGCATTGGCCAGTCCAATGCTACTGCGGCCAATTGGGTGGCTCGCAATGTGGTGGTCCATGTCCCTGCAACAAACATCACCACCATTGCAGTCGGGTCTGAGGTCCTGACTACCCTCCCCAATGCCGCTCCTGTCCTTGTCTCAGCCATGCAGTTCATCCACTCCGCTCTAGTGGCCTCAAACCTTGACTCCCAGATAAAAGTCTCAACCCCACACTCATCCTCGATCATCATTGACTCATTCCCACCCTCCCAGGCTTTCTTCAACCGCACGTGGGATCCAGTCATGGTTCCACTCCTCAAGTTCCTCCAGTCAACTGGCTCATACCTCATGCTCAACGTGTACCCCTACTATGATTACATGCAATCAAACAGCGTGATTCCTTTAGACTACGCGCTATTTCGTCCTCTCCCTCCCAACAAGGAGGCAGTTGATGCCAACACACTCCTACACTATACCAATGTCTTTGATGCTGTCGTGGATGCTGCATATTTCGCCATGTCTTACCTCAATTTCACCAATGTGCCTATTGTCGTGACTGAGTCGGGTTGGCCATCAAAGGGGGACTCTTCTGAGTCTGATGCAACCCTTGACAATGCCAACACCTACAACAGTAACCTGATCAAGCATGTGCTTAATAATACAGGGACTCCAAAGCACCCTGGTGTTGCCGTGAGTACCTACATTTATGAGCTCTACAATGAGGACATTAGACCTGGCCCAGTTTCGGAGAAGAACTGGGGGCTGTTTGACTCCAATGGAGAACCAGTCTATATCCTTCACCTGACAGGGGCTGGGACTGTATTGGCGAATGATACAACAAATCAAACGTTCTGTGTTGCCAAGGAAGGCGCGGACAAGAAGATGCTGCAGGCAGCACTGGACTGGGCCTGTGGCCCTGGGAAGGTAGACTGCTCACCGCTGTTGCAGGGGCAGCCCTGCTACGAGCCTAATAATGTGGCAGCCCATGCTACTTATGCTTGCAACTCCTATTACCAGCGGATGGCTAAGTCTCCTGGGAGCTGTGATTTTAAAGGCGTTGCCACTGTCACTACAACCAATCCAAGTATGTTATAATTTTCTCAGATATCCTATAGTGTAGCATGTTTATTTCAATAGTTAGATGAATGTTTCGCTTGTCATAATTATTAAATACACCTTTGTTTCCTTATTCCATTATCTTTTTATTGTTCTTAGGCTTAGGGCACTGAAGTATTGTTTGCTTCAAATTATATTTGGAAAATAAAGACAACTGATCATGCTTTCAATGAAGAGCACATCCTCTTGAATGTAATCCACACAGTCAACAAATATTTTTGGACGTGCTTTTCAAGAAGTGGATGCTGAAATTGAAGACTGTTTATTAGGAATTTTTGGTCTATAACGAGCAGACACCTTGTTCTTTTTTGGTCCATTTTGGCTGACCTTTCTTGTTCTTGCTGTGCAGGCCATGGATCATGTATATTCCCAGGAAGGTACCATATGAAATGCTTTTGTAATCGATTAATCCCGTCACTTCCTTGTTTCAGTTTGATCATCGATCTTGATCTAAACTAGATATGAAACAGAGATATAAACTTGACTGGCTTGAATGTGCTAAACTTTGTTTCTTCGTATTTGTGGCTGTAGTGGTGGGAGAAACAGCACCTTTGGCAATGGGACAGTGCTAGCTCCATCTTCAAATTCCACGAGTTCTGGGTGTGGGGGATATTATTTGTACGGTACAGGTTCGGTTAAAAGCTCTGTGATTGTCAGTGTATTGCTACTAGCTTTGGTGTTCTTGTAGAACGGTGGCTCGTCGTGTTTTGGTGTAATTTTCATTCCATTTTAGATCTGTCTGAACATTCAATTCGACCCGAGCAAAGCTCACCATGGTCCAGTTTTGTTGCTCGGGAAAGTAGAGTAGAGGGACGTCGAGCTTTGCTTGGGGGACATGACAGGGCGTGTGTAGTGTAGACAGTTTTTGTTTTTTCCCCTCACCTGGTTGGATTTGTACAAACAAATCATGAAGTGAATTTGTTGCTATAAGATCCTCTTCTTGTGACAGCACTTTCACTGTTTTTATCTGCACCACCTGCTAGGCTCATTTACGAAGTTAGATTTCTAAGTTTCCCGAACTAAGTACGGTGACCGGTTGGGATGTGAGTGTAAGCTCCTTGGCAAAATTTCAGAGAGAGTGGGTGCTGACGCCGTAGGATTCTATGCGACAATTTTGCCCTTTTCCTGTCGGTATGGGCTGTCTCTATGCCCTTAGTTCACATCGAGCATTGGGAGCCCTATGTGTTGTTGGTATAGGATTCTGTGGCAGTTGATTTGACAAACTGTCACATAGGATATGTTACATATACATTTAATAATAAAATTGAAGAAATTGGGAATAATATAAATCATATGCTTTTATTTTTTAAATTAAAAGTTTTTGGCTTTTTTAATGAGAAAAATGACAAAATCATGCTTTTATATGCAATTTGTCCTAAGCAATATAATAAATTTCTCGATAATCGGCAGTTTAAGTTTCATTCACAATATATATATATATATGTATCCCTAGGATCGTCACCGTCTTGGGCGACCCGGACACCGCACTGTTGGATTATGGGTGCAACACCGATACATTCGCCGACCAGAACCAGTTCCCAAGCAAGCCGAGCGGTGTGGCATGTTCCAAGAACTAATCTGATGAAACCCCGACCTCGAGTAACTACGACCACCACACGAGCCAGCTGGTGTGGGCGTGCGGGAGTGTATGGTCACGGGGTGTGCAACCCAGGGCTATCGCCTTCGGACTGCTGGGGCCGGGACGTGCGTGGGATCAGCCGTGGACCGGACGATCCAGTCATGTACGAGGAGTACCGATTTCAGGAGTAGAGCGATCCGCCACCAGCTGTTCTCTCTCCAGAAGATTCAGCTGAGGCATAGCGCCATTGGATTCTACGCGACAACCTTGTTCATTTGTTCTGGCTGGTACGGGCTGTCTGTACGCTCCAGTTAACGTACCAGGTGCCTGGCGCTTGAGCTGGAACCTTTTGGCCCTTTGTGGCGTCCGTACGATTTTAAGTATAATTTAGATTTAATAAATAAATGTGTAATCGATAGGATAAATTTTTATATTTGATTATCAAACCAAGCTTCAAAAAATATATAATTATCTGATCACTCCGTTCCACGCCACGATGGTATAAATGAACACGTAATGCGTTGGCGGGCGGAGAATGCAACGATGGGCGCACTTCTAATGGACTGAACAGTGCTGTACCAAGACTTGGCTCAAATTGAATCCGGCTTCCCTTGGTCATCTGCAAATCATCCTGATTCTTGAATGATGAGAAGTCGCATTTTCGCGTGAGAAAGCAACCAGAAAAATTCTTTTAAGTACAAGCCACACGAGCACAGCAAGACCAGAAGACATTTGATATTAGAGTCTCAGCGCACAACGGGGCGACTTATTATTTGAACTCAATAGCAGATAGAACACACCGTGTCAGATGGTAGAGCTCTCTCTGTAGCTCGGGTATACAGCTGTATCGGTAGGCATTAATGGCAAGAATATGACAAGCACCTTAACAGTGTCGAACCATGGAAAACTCGTCGAAGGGAAGACACGCATGCACCTGTTTGCATAACCATTACCACCCCCCCTCTCTGTTTCTGTGTTACACAAAACCAGTATGCAAATAGATGAAACGAAGAGTTTATGTGATAACGGTGGGGGCAGATCGGCCAGTGAATTCCTCCATCTTTGAGAGCTTAAGCGCAACCTCCACCTGTAAGTTGAACACCATACAAGAATAAATTCCAGGAATCGTGGTGAGGAGAAAGGTTGTAAAACTTGGAAGTTCTAAGGTGAGAAATGGTCTAACCAGAGGAGCCAGTGCTTCTTGTGAATCCCTTCCGATCTTTGATGAATCCTTCTCGTACTGCTCGATGTAGAGGCGGATCGTGGCACCTTCTGAGCCGGTCCCCGAGAGGCGGAAAACCTGAACGTTTTTTCATTTCATTCTCTTGATCTAAGAAAACAAATATTTGCCAAGTAAGAAATGTAACAAATCCACCAATATTTCTAGAATACCTCTACCTAATTAATTCTATTTCTCAAATGGTCCACAATTCCCACAAAAGAAGTCACCAATGGCCCCCCAGCAACCATAAGTAACCACCTTGAGGGTTAGATTAGCCTCCCTTAGGCACAACCATGAGAAGTTGGGATCCAGCATAGCCTTAGAAAGATGCTAAAAAAATCACTGACAAAACTATGAATTTCCAATAAATTCATCTCTATGATCTTTAAAATGTTTTTGGATGTCTTTTTATGTAATATATATCAGATACTCCACCTTCTGCCTAGAGAATAGAAGTTATCAATTTTTCCCCACTATTCTCCATCAATTTCTTTCACTTTCAATTCAACTTATGTCAAGTTACTTAACATCCAAATCTACTGATGCTAGCTTTGCTACTATTCGTTCTCTCAAAATTTCCTTCCACTTGAACAGATCATTTATAAGAAATTAGCTTCTGCCAAGTTAGATTGGGTAAATTGCTGAACCGTGGCAGCTCCAGGACTACAGATAACATTATTGTTGCCATGCATATGACCAAATAATTTCGGTATTCATGTAAATATTAGAAGGGGAGTAAGAGTGGAGCAACTTACAAGGCGAGAGCCATCTTCAAACAAATACCGAATACCCTGGTGCTTTGAGACAGAGCCATCAACAGGATCTCTGTACTCAAATTCATCAGCATGAACAACCTTAGATACATCTGGTCGTATTCCCTTCACAATGCTGCAAAATTAAAAGAGAAGATCCCTACCAGGTAAGAGAGATAATTCTAACTGCTACATAGTTGTTAAGAAGAAGAAAAAAAACTACATAAAGATGAAGGGATACAAAGGAAATAGAGAGAGAAACATCTAAATCTGACTCATTAACTCCAGAGAGTGAAGATTGCAGCTTGACCAAGTGGGCCATTAATTCCTTTGCTGCACCTGCATCAACATTCTGCAAGAAAGAAAAGCAAATTAGTCAAGCAGAATTTTGACCTCAATGACATGGATGCAAGAATTCAAGGGAGAAGTAACAAAGCAAGCAATAAGCAATACCTCATAATCGTATCGAGTATAATAGTGGCGACCATAGGTGGTCCAGTGTTGACGAACAATATCTTCAACAGTTACAAGCTTTTGCCCATCAATATTGTCCTTGTTCTTGTAGGCAAGAATAGAAAGCCAAGCCAAGACAGCCCAAATTCCATCCTTCTCTCGGATATGATCAGAGCCTATTGATTATTTTAAACAAGAGTTACAAGAGACGAATCTAAAATCCTCTTGATGATTAGAACCTTGATTTTCTCAATGTGGGAAAAAAATGTAATAAGCTAACCAGTTCCAAAGCTTTCCTCTCCACAAATGGAGCACTTTCCAGCATCCATAAGGTTGCCAAAGAATTTCCATCCAGTGGGCACCTACACATAAAACATAAGGAAGCAAGTATTAATAGTTTGAACCAAGTGCAGGGTCATCAACCTTAAAATTTAACATTCTTAGCATCTAATTACCTCAAAAAATTCCAAACCCAATTGTTTTGCAACAACATCAAGAGCAGCTGATGTTGGCATGCTCCTACAACCAACAAAATCATTTATCTGTGAGATCCAATGGCATATGAAAGGATTGGAGCACAACAATTGCTAAAAAGCACTAAATTATTAACCAAAAGAAACAAAATTGGGAAGATGAACTTTAAAACAAAAAAGGGATAATTAATATGATACATTGCACATAATACAACAAATAAATGCACATGATTCGATGTAAACATCCAACATTAAGGAAAAGACTTCTGCAAAAAAGAGCACATGAAAAATGAGGAACAGAGACCATAACAAGCAGCACCTACCTAGCAACTCCCTTGAGACCACCAGAGAAGTATGGTATGGCATCAACAGCATTTGCAGCAATGATTGCAACTGAATCTGAAGGAGTTACAAAGAACCTGCAGTAAAAGACATTACTCACAAAACATAACAAAATGTTCTGTTTTTTTGTCTAATGGACGAAAACAAAAGGTCATCTTTCCTTTCATCTGGCTGGAAAGTGTTTTAGGTCAAATGATATATCTGGACAGGTCTACCTCTTTCCAAGGATCATATTACGGTCTGCATCCCCATCAGCAGCGGCACCAAATTCGGGTGGCTCTCCTCCAGTGTTAGACTTTCCCAATCCCATACGTGCAACCAACCCTTTGGCATATGTCAAATTTGGGTCTGGGTGACCACCTCCAAAATCTTCCTGTAAGATTTAATCATCATTTTAAGACCACTGGAACATGAAAATAATTTAGATTACCGAAGATGCATGAGACAACTACTAAAACCTTGGGTGTGCAGTTCAACAATGAGCTCTCTTGTGCACCAAGCTCTTCCACAAAGATTCGTTTGGCATAAGCTCCAGCTACCCCATGTAATGCATCATAGCTGTGATCAATCAAAATGATAAGGTCATTGACAATAAAACATGTCATTTCATCAAATACAATGTTTTGCTTTTGCAGAAAGGGGACAATTATAACAAAGCAATCTACCAACCAGAAAGTAAATTTTGGAGAAGTAAGCAGTTTCCTGATAGACTGGAAGTCAAAGATTGACCTGTGCCATTAATGAATCATCAGTATCATAAGCAAGCAGTGGTTAGGTGAGAAATTTCACAGAAATGGAAATGATAATATCTATCTCATGCTGCACTACAAAAGCTTGGATGTTTCTATTGCAGGAAAATCAGTAATGATGACTAATGCATTAGTCCGAATTCCACATGCTGGTTTCACTTCCTTGAATTGGCAATACCCATTTACTGTTCATTATGCAAGATGGGCATAAGATAAGAAAATGTAAAGAATTGAGGGGAATTATGAGATAATTCATTTTGTAGCATTCATATGAGATAATTCAAGTTGAAAAATGCGCCTAAAATAACCAAAGTTGCAATTGTATAATTTATTGAGTTCACGTGGTATTTGAGATCATGCCAATCATGTGTCCTGAAAGCATAAAAGAGGGTTGGGATATGATCATTGAAAGAGTTAACAGGGAACAAGCTTAAGTTGCTCATGATTAAAAAATGGGGATAAATCAAACAAAAGCATTACTGACTAAATGGAAACTAAAGAGCATCGAGGGATTGCAACTTAAGCTTTTTAATGACACAAACAGAACAGTATATTATTGGTTGACAATATGACGTAGAACTTACTTCATTAATGCAACATAATCACTGGCTGAATCAAAAACCTCAACATCAAATTGTCCCTCAGGCCCAGTGAAACTTGTCACCCCTAGAGCGGTTATATCAACCTAGAAAAGAATGTTGACAGCTAATATACCAGAGTATCATTGAGAGAATAACACATAATAGATTCATGTTAGAGAAAACTAATAGCTGATGTTTGCAAAAAAATTTTGCATTAGGAAGATTTCTCTTCCCCCAATCAAGTAGCTTACGCTGGGTAGATTTTCTGCAATTAGGTATTCCTGAATTGTTTTAGTATTCTCATAGATCTTATCAGTAACCAACTCCGGAGCAGGCCCACCATTTCCCATGTTGTACTTGATCCCAAAATCCTGCAGTTGAAAAAGTACGTGCTTTGTTATACTTTCACATCTTACCCTCTTATAATTGTCAACATTCAACTAGCATTTGAATACTGATTCCTTGAAAACATCTCCTAAACCCCATATTTCTTTACGCACAATCAATTTATCATATTAAGAAACCACAAAATAGATAGGTCAAATGAAATTCAAGTATATTGGCAATAAATCCAAGTGAAAGGTATGATTTGGCTGGTCAGTTTGTATCCCGAAACCAACAGACAGCATCTAAGTAGAGAAGATAGCTTGAAATCCACCACTAATCCAATTTGCACCATCAAAAACACATTATTTATATTATTCACAAAATCTAAATGATAATAGCAGAATTATTTCCACACATTTGAGTTCCACCAAATGAACAATAACTTGAGATGCCTAATGGAGTTATGGGTTGAGACATCGTTATTCAGGAAATCAAATAAAATCATATCTATAAGATTTGGTATCTGATATAGGTAACAGTTCATTTTGCTCTCCTAGTTTTCTTATAGCACTTGGCCGGTAAATAGGTTAGTAATCTATGTGGTCCCTTAAGCCCCTCATTCTAATAAAATAGACTACTCCCATATTCTTACTTTCTCCCAACCATGGTTGTATATCTCCATATTTCTATTTTCTCCTAATATTTAAAAATTTTCTTGGTATCATAGTGGGTTAACCAAGACAAGTTCACTGCAGTTATTAGTTCAAGTTGGCATTTTTCATATGCATGCATCGATTCACATGATTTTGGCTCCATCAGACCAAAAGGTGAACTCTGATCAGACCACAAGAAAATGAGATCTTGGACATTTTTTGCAAGATGAACATTTTGACATCCACTTTAAAATAGAATGTATTGATATTGTTGTTTAGGAAACTAACAGGAAAAAAAAAAGAAAAAAAAAACATTTTTCAACATAGAGTGGTTAGTATTCCAGGGATTTACTATATGATTTGGTATCTGATCAAGGTACAATACTGATTTTACTTTCTCAATTTGGCCCATATATAGGTTGGTAATCTAGAATCCTTGATTAGCTCTTCTGATAAGATGGTCTACTCATCATTCTGGAACATGGGCAACCATTTTTACCTCTCTCGATATATCTGTTCTCTCTTCCCAATATTTAAAAATCTTTAATTCCAAATTAATGTATGTATATTAAATATTGTTGAATGACACATATTCAGTCATATGACAATTAGGAGGGTCTGCAAAAATTTCTTCAAGAAATTACTGCCCTGACCCATCATCTAGGAGCCATTATCACCCCTTTCATTGACCGATAATGTATCCACAGGTCTGCAATCATCCAGCAATCAATGAATGTACAATTTAGAAAGCAATTTAGTAGTAGAGAATACAGTAAAACCTACCTCATTGGGACCACCCGGGTTATGGCTTGCAGTCAATATAAATGCCCCTGTTGCCTTGGAACCCTAATAGTGGATTCAGAAATAAAGTAATTAATACGGGCAGATACACCCATGGATAACAAGAATTCCAAACAAGACCAGCAAGGAAGATAACCTACATCATGTCCAGTTCTTTCACGAATTACTGCAGAAACAGCAGGAGTTGAGAGCAAGCCATCCTGCCCAACCCAAACACGCCTCACTCCACTTGCAGCAGCCATCTTGATTATGATCTGATAATATTTATGGGTTGTGTGTCAAAAGCTAAGACATGCAATCCTCAAAATTTTAAAAATCAGATATTATTTCAGAGATGCATAAAACTTGAATTGTATCAATCATAGTCCTTAGAATTCACAAATTAATTAACTGAAAAGAAATTGACCAATATCTCGATGCTCCTTTTCTTTTCCACAGTGACATCAAAAGCAGGTATAAGAGAATATTAACATAATTACAGTGATTCAAGAAAGGCTGTTCTTTAACTTATGCAAAGCAAACCTGAATGGCATCCTTTGAGAAATATCGGCCATCACCAGAAACAACAAGCGTACCACCTACATTGATGAATTTTGTAAGTATTCAAATTGTTTTTCTAACAAGAACAAGCACAAAAAAGCAGTAAGAACAAGAAAAATAATTAATTGGCAAGTCAATATGGCCTGCCAATAGTTAATGTGAACTCTGCCTGAAGAATCAAATTGTGAATTATTGCTTTTCAGGAAGAGTATCAATGAGCCTAATTGCAGGAGATTACCTGCATATACTGTTACAAACCAAATGGGAGAACCCGGGCCAAAAAACTAGTCAATTAGGTGGAAGATACCATTTGGCCATATATTCACTATTTTTCAACCCATTCACACAGGTGTAAAATTTGTTTTATCATGGGCCAATCCTATATTGGTTGGAAAGGGCAAAACAAAAGGGTTTATAGGCAAAATAAAAGGCCAAATGCCTTTAGCATATTCCAAAGTCAAGCAGACTCAACAAAACAGGCTTCACCAGCCATGAGTTCAGTACATCCACATTCTTTAAACCCTCCTTCAAACCAAAAATAAAAAATAAAAAAAGGAACCAAGACCATTGACAGGCAAAGTAAATTTTACCAGTCGCAGTTCTAGAAGCATCTTAATTAAAAGATGTGCTCAATGAAACTTTAGAGAAGGTGATGGTAGTCAGAAAAGAGGGAAATAGTTTAATCTAAATACAGAACTGCTAATTCACCGAAAGAACAACAACAATCAGTCTTGAAGCTCAACAACTATTGCATGTAAGGCGTACATATTTTTTACAAGTTAACACAATCCTTACACTTTCTCCAAATTCTTTAAAAAAAATGCTGCATGTAGAATAAGGATTATAGAAGCTAAGATTTCTTCATAAAGAAACGTCTCTGTGAGATCTTGAAGAGTCAGAGCAGTCTGAAAGTAAAAATATATCTCCAGAGGCCATTTTTTCTGGTTGTATTACTTCGTCCAGCATCCAAAGGTCTTTATGTCAATTATAGTTATGTAGAGATAGACAGGCAACACAAAACCAATTTATAAATGAGAGATACTTGATGCCATGAACGACAGAGTCACCTACCCCTAACTTTTTCAGCTGAAAGAGCATTGAAGGTGGACTGAACAAAATTGTGCAAGTAGTGGGGTTGCACAAATACTTTCACCTGAAAAGTTGCAGCCAGGTGAAACTAAATATTAGACGTCTAAGAAATAATCATATATATATAACATCATAAATCAAGACATAAACATAAATTATGCTAATTTCAAAACTCATTTCCGAGCTAAGTCACGATACTATTTAACAAAGGAATCCCTTACTGATAAATGGGATCAGTTAAAAAAATACTCAACCACAACAAATTACAAAACACGACTTCTACCTAGCCTCAGCCTATCTCTAACTTAATCGAGCAAAACACAGCAGCACAATAGAGAATGATTAAAAGATCCAGTGTTGTGGAGTGAACCAAATAGAGGCTTCGGACAGGAGCCATGACAAAGATCGCACTTTGCAATTTGTTGTGTACCATCATTGATCCAACAATGGCAATAGAACTGTGCTCATGCAATGGATCAACAAGAGTTGGGCAGCCAATACAAATCTTGAGAAGATGACAGTTGAATTGAAAGAGGATGGGCTCTGATGCAAAATAACCTTGAGAGAGAGTCAACTTAGAGGAAAAGGTGGTCAGTGCTCAGTTTTCATTTTCTATTGTA
This sequence comes from Sonneratia alba, assembly GCA_900174645.1. Taxonomy (NCBI): domain Eukaryota; kingdom Viridiplantae; phylum Streptophyta; class Magnoliopsida; order Myrtales; family Lythraceae; genus Sonneratia; species Sonneratia alba. The sequence continues at coordinate 263,229 of FWPY01000073.1, forward strand.
TGCAGTCCTTCCAACATCTGTAGTGTAAAGTCTGTATAGTTTTAAAGCAATACAGATTCACTTTTCCAAAAAATGAAAAAACACTTAGAAGAAAAGAGAGACTGGTAGTAAGGGCTGATATCAAACTACAGAGGGACCTTATAATATTGTTCCATGATACTGCAATAGAGATACCCGGATACTGGCTGGTGACAGACAAAATAATTTCAAGCCTTCTCTATTGGAAGAGGCCGTGGAGACAGGACAGACAATATGTCAGAGGGTGGTGTCTCAACAGAACAACCTGAGAATGTGATCTAACCAGGTTTACTGCAGCCATTACCCTTAACAGCTGCAACTTTCACCAAACAGAAAGGACTTCATTGACAGTGGGATACCCAAATCTGGAGGAAAGGATATGCTGCTTGTGATAGATGACAGAAAGGGTAAAATAAGAGCAGGAACAAGTGGCAGATTGCCATCTCAGTCGAAGCTCCAGCTGCAAAGCCCCTCTTTGGTTCACTCCAGAACTCTAAGATGTAGGTAGAGGAATGATTCCATGAAGGAACACTACTCAAAATTGGCATAATGATGAAAGCATAACGCAAAAGATCCTGCATTTAATTATAAAAATGAAACAAGATCCTCTGGGAGGTGAATTCCAGCGAGAGAAATCTTATAAATTCCTGAGAGTAGTCAGCGTGCGATTTTCCAGAAGAGAAGACATAAAATGGCATTCAATAGCTTGATAATGGTCGACCATTATAATAAATTCATATGGGCAAGATCGGAGGACTGGATCAAAGCCAGCAGACTTGCTTCCAGCACAAACTATAAAGACAGTCTCCGAAGACTTAAGTCGACAGATTTCTCACTTCCGCATGCATTTCCGATAGTTTCACAACCAGTCTAGAATCTACAGAGCTTGAGTTCATATTAATACGACAGAAATCCAGGGAGATCCAGATGAGTTATCCTGCTGAGTCAGTAGACTTTCACAACGAGATTCGGGTCTCTCAGCATGCAGCTATCCCTACAGAGAACTCATTGGGCTGAAACGCTACTAGCACTGATTGTGCGATTCGCAAGTTAGATCTTAAGTAATCCAAGGAGGATCCGACAAACACCAGACCGCGTCCAAATCAAATATGCATAACAAACACAAGATCAGTGATTCACTCCGAGAGCATGTATCGGGCAATCTTCATCCTTCCGATCGGTGAATCTCTCCAGGCAACAGTGGAACACTGTAGGAGAAAAAGTAGGAGATTCGGAAGGAAATGAGAGGGGAGGGAGCGAGGTGACGGAACCTTCTTGCGGAGGCCGGAAGTCCCAGGCTTCTGGCCGTCGAAAGGGGTGGTCTGGACTTTCGATACAGCGAACGTCACCATTTCCGCGACACACAAAATGCAGCAAGGAGCTCCGAAGGAAGAATCCGCAGGCAGCAACGAAGAAATGGACAGAGAAATGCTAGCATGCATATAATTACATTGATAGTTATTTATTAACTTCTTTTTTTTTAAAATAAATTAAATCCGGAAAAAGTGGATCCAAAATTTTTAAATTTTATTTTCATATAAATGGAATATTCGGGAGTGTGAGATTTTTTCTTCGGGTGCACCGTCCAATATTTAAATACCATCTGGCACTGTAAGTAGGGGTGAAAATGGCTTGGATCGGTTAATTTTTTGCTAAATTCCTGAATCTCGGCTTTTTCGGATGGACTTTTTCAATAATTAAAAAAACGTACTAATATTATTTAAGAAAATAAAAAATCACCATATTTTTTACGTGATTTTTACGGACCGCGAATTTTAATGAAAAATAGAATAATATTACGTAGAAAGAGTAAAGGAATAAAAATTTCCCGGTAATGACGTAATAATTGAGGTGAAATTTCTTCTAAATCTCACATTTGAAGATTAAAAAAATGTTAACATCAAGTGTATAAATAATTAGGGAGGGTAATATGAAAGCGAATGTTAGATAATCCAATCTCAATGTGAGAGTTTGTTAATAAGTTGATAATATGTAATATGTAGATTCAGGATTTAAAACTGTCAAGGTTGGTATCTGAAATCTAATTGACGGGTCTCAGATTATATAATATACCGTTGGATAAATTAGTTAAAATTATTATAAGTCAGGTATACTATATAAAAAAAGAAAAAAAAGTTAGATAATCTTATGCAACGAACGGGTTGTTGGATGGCTTCACGTCAGAGCCGGTGACCTTGGCTCAGCTGAAGAAATTTTCTCCCCCAGGATCCAGACCTTTAGCGCCACTCAACGGACGATCAAAAGGTCAACCTCACCCCGATGCAGGTCGTGGTCGTCAATGTTAGATGGGAATCGAATACCCCCGCCCCCCGGATTGGGTTAAATCTGGGGGTTGGCCAGCCGGAAAAAGCACGAGCATGGATTTGCCCCTTCGGCCGGGGGCTCGAACGGTCGCGGGCCGAGAAGGGCTTCTGTTGTAGACTCTGAAGTTGGCGAACGGCCTCCAGGGATATAATATCCGATCGGCTCCTCCTCCAATTTAGGAGACCAAGCTTTGGTTATCGAGTTGAGCATCATGGTCGTGTGCGATTACTAATCGCCTACCATCACGTGCATGCCCCAATGCTACGCGGCGGTCGGATAAATTCGATGTTGTCTCTCTTTTTTTTTCCTTTATTTCTTTGGGTGCATTTACACGAAAATAGTAATAATATAACTTGATGCCCTTAGGATCTACTCATTTATCATAAAATTTTTTATACTATTTTATTTCATATTCCTCTATTTTATTCCATTTCTTCTTCTATCATTTTTGTAAGAAATTAGATCCACCCATGGGGAATTCGATCGAACCCGAACCCAAAGTCGAACCCGGTATTCAAACAGTTTTGTAACTTTCCCATAATGAACCAATTAGCCAATAGGGATTGTTTCCGTACCATGCACGTAAATATTTGCTGGTTATGTGATTTCTGTTCTAGATCCGATATTGATATTTGGAGTAATATTTATATAATTGGATTCCTTGTTTCGAGAGGATTTCAACGATATGCTATATAAGCCATTTTTATGTCGGATTGCAAAGTTATGGTCAATTGAAGTTTTCGAGCAAATCGAGAATTTTCTGGGATTGATATTTGTGAGGAACAGCAAGAACAATAAAGAAATGCTTTCAGCCACTCTCGGATAGGAGGAAGTGTGAGACACTCCAAGCTCCGATTGAGACATAAAAAAAAAAAAAAAAACTGCCGCATGCTTCACTCGCCCAGTGGGAGCGAAAGGTGTTGAGCACGCGCCGGAAGTGGGCCGGAATAACGGCGTTGAAGTGCACTCGCCGACAACAGTGAAATAAAGAGGGGGGTGGAGACGCTGCGGCTAGCTCGCGCACAGCGGCGCGTGGCTAGCGCGTGCGGCCATCTCGAGCATCCGATTGCCCAGCTGTTTTTCACCGTTGTGACCGTAACGCATTTCCCATTTTATGGTATATTATCGAAAAATTATGAAAATTTTTCCTAGCAATCAGCGAGACGTCAAAAATGATCTGAGTGCATTGTCTGATTTTTTGCACTGTGTATGATATTTTTCCTAATTTTGATTGCATTCATTGTGGGAATTGAACATGAGGTTCGATTCTTGTAAAAAGAGGCCGGATCAAACAATAAAGCAGCATCTTCAATGCATGGCTACTATGATTCGAGATCTCAAGGCTGGTAGAGTAGTCCTTTCTAACAAGCAACAAGTTTAGGCAGTGGTTAGATCCTTCCTAATTCTTGGGAGCACATGAAAGCAAACATGACCCACAGTGAGAGCGTCAAAATATTTGACGATATTGCTTGCCACTTGGAGTTGGAAGATGAGCGCTTGAAGGCTGCTAAGTCCAACTCAGAGGCAAATGTGGTAGCCTCTAGTTCACGCAAGGCTTTTGGGCCTAAACACAAGCGAGCTAGAGGTGCTCCTAAAGAATATGAAGAACCTGCGCCCAAGAAATCTAAGTCCACTAAGCACAAGAGAGGAAAGTGTGGTGGAAAGAAGAACTTGAGTAAGATCAAATGCTATAGCTGTCAAAAGATGGGACACTTTGTTCGCGATTGTGCTAAGGCAAAGAAGGTACTACCATGCCAAAATTCTCACTCTAATTGTTAAATGGTCACTAATCGTTCAACTGCTAATCCTACTCCTTTGTGGATTGTGGATTCAGGCACAACCGACCACGTAGTATAGAGTCAAGATGGGTACGTAGATTACCGTCGGATCCCAGCCGGAAGAAGTGTCAAGATGGGGAATAATTCAAATGTGCAAGTGCATGGAATCAGCACTTACATGGTTAATTTGCGTGGTGGTCACACATTGCATCTCCATGATGTTCTTCACACTCCTGAGATTCGGCAAAATCTATTTTCAGTTATGGTCATGTTGAAACTTGGCTTTAAGTTTATTTTTGAGGGCTCATCTGTGAGCATATATCTTAGCGATACCTTTTATGGTTATGGTTTTATCTTATATGGTTTAATGGTGCTAGATATTGATTGTTATTATAATAATAATATCGACGTTTTTTCTTTAGTTGCCACGAGAAGTGATGATTTTTACACTAATTCAAGTAAATGACACACTAGATTAGGCCATGTGAGCTTAGATCAAATGAACTAACTTGCTAAAGAAGGCCTTTTAGGCCCACTTGCAAAGGTTAGCTTGCCAACTTGTGAACATTGTCTTAAAGGAAAGGCAATCAGAAAACCATTTGGTAAAGCTAAAAGGGCATTTGTTCCATTGCAATTAGTTCACTTAGATATATGCAGACCAATGAATGTAAGAGCACGTTTAGGTGCATATTATTTTATCACATTTATAGATGACTATACACGCTTTGGTCACATCTATTTGATCTCCCATAAATCTGAAGCATTAGATTGCTTTTAGAAATATATGAGCTTGGTTGAGAATCAATTAGATAAGAGAATGAAAGCTCTACGAACTGATCGAGGACGTGAGTATCTATTTGAGCAGTTCAAAAAGCTCTGTGATGAAAAGGGAATTGATAGGCAATTGACTATTCCTAGAACTCCACAACAAAATGGAGTGGCAGAAAGGAGGAATAGGACCCTCTTGGATATGGTTAGGTCTATGATGGCGCAAGCTAACTTACATGTCTCCCACTAGGGAGATGCAATATTGACTGCTACCTACATACTTAACCATGTGCTCTCTAAATCAATTCCAAAAACCCCATATGAGTTATGAACTAGTGAAAAACCTAATTTAGGTCATTTGTGGCCATGGGGATCGGTAGCCTATGTGCACAACTCTTCTCATAAGCATGGGAAGTTAGGCCCTAGGAGTCACAAGTGTATCTTTATAAGATACTCCGAACACTCCAAGGGGTATGTGTTCATTGGAGAGAATGCTGATGGAACGGTCTCTGAGATTGAGTCTCGAGATGTGGATTTCTTGGAAGATGAATTCCCTAGCAGTAGTGAGGTTTCAAATAATATAGAGTTATTTGAACAAGAGGAATCCAACCAAGTCACTCCATCTGGACCTATTGAGGATAAAGGATTAGAGCCTCCACCTCTAGGAACGGTGGGAGTGACTTGAAAGTTGATGAACTTAGTTCATCAGGTGGGGCTCCATTTGAACCTCAACTGCGTAGAAGTAAACGTGGAAACATTCCCCATCATCAATTTGAGATTGAAGGGGATGCCTTCATGATTGATGTGCAAGATGATGCAAAGTCTAAGTCTGTGCAAGAAGCTCTCTCATCTCCTGCTAGTAAAGAATGGACGAATGCAATGAACGAGGAGATGGAGTCCATGAGGACTAACCATGCCTAGGCCTTGGTTGACCTTCCCGCTAACCGTAAGACTATCGGGAACAAGTGGATCCTGAAAGTCAAACGCAAAACTGATGGTTCCATTGCAAGATACAAGGCTCGACTCATAGCAAAGGGCTATACCCAAAAAGAAGGTGTGGACTACGAAGAAACCTTTTCACCTATGGTGAGGTATGCTTCGGTTCACATAATTCTAGCCATTGTCGCACATTTGGATCTTGAATTACATCAAATGGATGTGAAAACTGCTTTCCTTAATGGAGAATTGGATTAGGAGATCTATATGGATCAACCTGAGGGTTTCATGATGCAAGGTCAATAGTGCAAAGTGTGCAAGCTCCAGAGATCTTTGTATGACTTGAAACAATCATTGAGACAGTGGTATTTTCGATTTCATTGAACCGTCACATCATACGGGTTTACGATGAATGAGAAGGATCACTATGTGTATGTTAAATGCTCCAAAGGAAACTTCTTGATCCTATCGTTGTATGTTGACGATATTTTGATGGTTGGAAACGACAAGCAAATGCTTATTGAAGCTAAGGAGTGGTTATCTTCAAACTTCGAGATGAAAGACATGGGAGAGGCAGATTATGTGCTTGGAATAAAGATTCTCCGAGATCGTTCAAGGAAATTTTTGGGATTATCCCAACAGAATTACATTAAGAAGTTTCTTGAACGATTTCAGATGCACAATTGTAAGACATGTGACAGTCCTGTAGCTAAGGGTGAGAGTTTGAGTCTTGATATGTGTCCTAAGACCATAGAAGAGAAGCAACATATGTCACGGGTCCCCTATGCTAGCGTTGTGGGAAGCTTGAGGTACGCTATGATGTGTACTCGGCTAGACATATGTTATGCTGTCAGTTTAGTCAGTCAATTTCAATCAAATCTAGGCCCTACTCATTGGAAGGTAGTAAAGCGAATAATGCGCTACCTGAAAGGCACAATGGGCTATAAACTATGCTATCATGGTACCAAGCTGTGCCCAATCGAGTATGGTGATGCTAACTGGGCTGGAGACTTGGATGAAAGGAAGTTGACTACCAGATATGTTTTCTTGCTGAATGGAGATGCCATGACTTGGGCAAGCAAGAAACAGACCTACACAGCCTTGTCCATGATGGAAGTAGAGTTTGTTGCATGTTCTGCTGCTATGCAAGAAGCAATATGGCTGAAGCGCTTCCTGCATGACCTCAATGTTGAGAGTGATGATTCGGATCCAATATTAATATATTGTGATAACATGGCTACATTAGCTTATGCTAAAGATCCAAAATATCACAACAAGACAAAGCACATAGAAGTCAGATTTAACTTCATCAGAGACATGATTACGCAGAAGGAAGTGGTCCTAGAACACAAACCTACTAGTCAGATGATTGCAGATCCCCTAACTAAGCCTATTACTGCAGAGAGTTTTAGAGCTCATGTAAGGGAATTGGGACTTCGTAGATGGTGACTGTGTTTTATGTTTTTGAGATGATCATTTCCAATTAAGATGACACTTGTTGTTATCATATATTTTCAATAAACGCATGATTTTTTAGAGATTTTAATTATGCATTTTTTTGTGAGATGATTAGCACAACAAAAAGATAAGTATGTCAACAAGCTAAGATTGGCTCTCTCACACGAGCAATCACCCTTGGCGCATGAAGGGTGAGCAAGGATGAAACAATATGGGCTTCAATCTTTGATAGAAGATGTGTTTTGAGATACCATTATGTCACCTCGGATAGAGCCGAGATGAGGTCATAGATCTATGACTAAAGTGAATATCTCCACTCTATTCATTATGCATGATCGTAATAGCCAGATGTGAGACCTTGTCATGGCACCTTAAAGGGCGAGCTAACAGAGGACTCAAGTTAGGCGCTTGAGAAATGACCGAACTAAAATCTGTATGGTGTTTATAAAGAGCTCGACATACACTCTAAATGAGAGTAGCTCCACCATAGCATGTATTTCATACTACATGCGCTTAAGCGACCTATTTAGGAAATGGATGAATAGATCCCTGCTTCATCATTGTGTGAGTCCTAAGTAATATTCTAATACCCTTAGTCACTTTTGACTATATCACAAAGTGAGAAATTGATGATTGCTACTTTAGTGTGTTACCTATGGTCATGATTGATTCGATCGGTTGGGACACTACTAGGAAAGCAGTCAATTCCAAATGGAGTAATAGAGGGCAAAGGGAAGGCTATTTTGATCACATCATGAGATTTGTATTCAAGGATGTCCCAATTGTGTCGCTATTTGAGTAGTTTAGACATAATTGTGAATACAGAATTATGAGAGTAGTTAAGTATGCTCCTTACGAGGGATTAGAGATACTTGACTTGATGTGATTCGAAATTAATCTAGGGCACTCGAGACACTTATCTTCCAAAGGGTTGACGCCTTTATGCTAGCTCTAACGAGTTTCTAGTGTAGAGTTTCCCGCCTCTTTGTGTGCTCAGTGGTCGCATGACACATTTACCTGTATGAATCTTTCTCTAATGGATGTGAATAACATAGTGTTGAGTCGATTCCCAAAATGCGAGTGGGAGATGTAAGAAATTAGATCCGCCCATGGGGAATCCAATCGAACCCGAACCTAAACTCGAACCTGGTATTCAAACAGTTTTGTAACTTTCCCATAATGAACCAATAAATTACAATTAATTGGTAACGATTATAGCTCATTAATGAGCTAATATTGCCTTGAATGGTTGAAGAATAAAGCAACTCTTTCAGCCTCCATTTGCTCGAGGAATTGACTGAGCAATTGAAGGAGATTGGAGAGAAGACAAATAGAGTTTGGTTTCATGTGTGGCTTCCATTAGAAAACGACAAAGAAGGTATTTGTGTTGTGGTTCGATATTGGTTCCCGCTCAGTTACGTGTGAGAATCCACTGCTAGCTAGCGTGTTTGTACAGGTGTATGTGATTTAATTCTGCACCACGATCTTGACTTAACAATTTAGTTTCTTGAGATATTTTTAAAATCTATCTTGAATTTCATGATATGTGAATGAAATTGATATGCATTATGTATGTGTATAGAATTCCAACAATTTTATACACGGGATCTTATATGTAATAAAAAAATAATACATCGCTTTTCTATCCTTGTAAACCTTTCCATCTTAATCTTAATCTTATTCTTATTCTTATTCCTATTCCTCTCTCTCTCCCACGACATAGATACCTTTTATTTGCTGATTACAAATTTAATTTTAATAGCAACAGATAATATATTTTTTTCAACAACTATATATTACATATTGAGTTTTCTTAATAATATTTTTATTTTTCTATGTAACATTAAAAAAAATTTTGTATACACGGCTGATATTCAGTTGGATTTTGTTCAACTAACTAATCTGGATCGTCCCGGGTGGGCTCATTTAAGGGGTTAAGAGCTCCCCGCCGCAGGTGGGACTCGAACTCAAGTCCTCCAATTGGAATGATGAGTGTCTAGTCACTCGACCACGTTCACGGTGGGTCATTTTAAATTTTATTTATTCCTATGATTTTTTCCCTACCCGTTCTTAGTTCTTCATTCATTATTTTGAATGTAACTTTAATTTTTCAAAAAAAAATTTAACGCCTCATATGGGATAAAATTCGAGTTATTTTGACTGCACTCAAGTTATTGCAAGAAATGTACTTCTCACCATGTCGTGGCACATCGGAAGTACCAATCTAACCGGGTCTCGAAGTGACCGCATTCCGTTCCTTAGTTGCTGTAGCTCCGATGCTCCGTTAACCTCCGAAACTCCTCAGGATAGGTTCACTTCATGGACCTGGACGAGTACGAGGAAAGTATGCTGGGCACAGGACAAGGATGTCGTGAGTGAGACACCTGAATGGAGGCAAGAGAGGAGGGCATGCTGCGGCACAGCTCGCCTGCTTCGCATAGTTCTCTTCTACTGATTAGACCTGGCAAAATCCGGTCCGGCACGATAACAGCGTGCTGGGCCATGGCTTATCGTGCTAGAAGCTTATCGAGCATGCTGGGCCAGCTGATCCCCAAGCCGTGTCAGCACGATAGGCTGATTAGGAATATGTTAAAAAAAAAACTAATAAACTATCGTACACTATTAAAAAATAGAAAAAACTTCATTTATGAACTCACCTATAGTTGCAAATAAACCACGATCAAACGAGATTATCGGACTATCGTGCCAGGCCAATGTCACCCCTGTCTTATTGTGCCATGCTGGCCCGACACGATATCCTAAAGGGTCGTGCTTGGGCCAACCCTTATCATGTCCTCCCCCTTATTGTGCCGTGCCGGTACGGCCCGATAAGACTAGGTCGGCACAATTTGCCCCCTCTATTAGTGATTGTGTCATCTTCATTTAGCTCTGATTCTCGACATGTGAGGATTCGATGAGTTGTGTAACGTAATCACATGTCAGAAGACAGAAAAAATTGGAGATGGATTAACTAAGAACATTTAAAACTAACCCTCAAAAACAGCTATATTCTAATAAAACTTAATGAACCATAAATAGAATAAAACTAGTGTAAAATAAGCTAAGATCGACAATTTAGTTTAGTTATACGTAAGGTAAGTGCTAAGATCATAGCGCACAGTTTCGCTACGTTTTACACAGGGCCTCATAACTAAGTACCCTCAGAAATTCATGTCTTGCATCAGCTCAGCACAATACAAGCACATTTACCGGTAACCACAGCATACAAAGGAATATGATTACGTATTTATATAAGAGAATACCTCCAGTCCAGTGTAACACGAATGAACCATGAGCAACTATTCATTCATGCTGGTTGTTGTAGTTGTGGTGGTTCTCGACCTCGAGATGGAGACTGAGATTTGCTGGTGAGGTTGGAGAATCCTAGGGATGCCGTAACCTGTACCGAGTCCCTGGCATCCCAGGCCTGCTGATTGGTTGGTCATCTGGGGTCAAGGGCTTCTTAGAAAGCATTAACACAACCCGACCAATGTCTGGCCGAAGCCTGGGGTCACCCTGAGTGCAGAGAAGACCAATTTGAATGCACCTTGCAATTTGATCTGCAGCTGTTGATGCAGCCAATGCCGGGTCCACAATCTCCAGGCTTTTCTGTTTACTGTGCTGCTTGTACGCCTGCACCATTTCACAAGAACAAGGAACCCCAAAACTTGTATTCATGCCAAATGATACTTGGAAGGATAGAAGTTCATCTTCACTACCATATTGTTTTAAGTGCACTCTTATTTCAGCTTGATGTATTAAGAAAGGAACAAGTCCATTCAACCAAGATCAATTTGGCCACAGTTAATTGAAAAATAAATCTGAAATGTTTCTTTGTGACGCCATGCTGAGGAAGAAACAATCAGTTCCTCATGTTTAGGTGAACCCTTAGGTCATATCCTGGGCACTACACAAGCATTTCCCACCTGATTCAATCTTCACTCTTTCTCACATTATGTGGTGTATGGATTGCTTGATAGTTCTTCCCCTGAGTTTCATATACTTCAATCAATTGGATGGACCCATGTTTGAAATTACGAGAATTCTGGTCTCCCTTCAGGCAAATATTATTACCCTTTCCAGAGCTATTATAGTCGAAAATTGAAAAAAGAAAAAACAATTGGAGGCTGTGATCTTACCCAATCAAGTAGATTCTGCGCACCGACATCCAAGTTGAATGAGCTGTTTCTCAGCCCACTGATCAGCTCCAACACCAAAACCCCAAAGCTGAACACATCTGCTGCCTTTGACAAATACCCATGCATCACATACTCTGGAGCCATATACCCACTGAAACAAAAGGGCAGTAAGAATCAGACATAAAGAGCCAAAATTAAGCCAAAACTCGACCATGGAAATGGACCCATTTGAGCATTTGCAATGGGTGAACCATTACATTAGCCAAATCTTTCACGAAACCCAACTGTGCATATTGTTCTGCTCAGTGAACAACCCTTTTCGCTATGAATATTTCACCATTCACATAATTTGAACTTCCATTTTTTACTTTCCTTTTACCCACACATCTATAGATCAAGTTTGACACCCTTGTACCCCATGCAAACCATGACACCAAAACCCAACAGTTCAGTGTCTTGTGCACTTCTGGAAACTATGCTAACTCAATTGGCCACAACGATGAGAAAACAAGCAGCAAGTTTCAACACTTACTTGGTGCCAGCTGCACGAGTATCTACGTGCGTCATATTTTCAGGGAAGAGATAAGCCATCCCAAAGTCACCTATTTTGGGGACCCACTTTTCATCAAGGAGTATATTGCTGGCCTTGATGTCTCGGTGGATGATACAATTGTGTGAGTTCTCATGTAGGTACCGAAGTCCCTTGGCAATGCCATTGATTATATTGTACCTCCTTTCCCAGTCAAGCTCCTCCTTCCCACTAGACTCTGTTCAAATTTAGACCAGTTAGTCACTGGAATTACATGTCAATTATCAGAATTATCATCATTTACCTAATATAAGACAATTTTGAATACGTATGACCACTCGACATTAAATTCAAAGGCATCAACACAGAGAAAAGTTCAAGAACACTTATAAGTACATGGACTCATCATAAACAAGTAATTCTCCCTATATTAAAAGGTAGTGAAAAGATGGGGGATTACATTCATTAGTCTCATTTAGGGGAAAAGTTAGCAGTGCATTCTTAAATTAACATTAAGATAAGACTCATTACGAAGCATTGCTGTAAAATAGAAGAATTTGCTTGATGAGCACAAAATATGGCCTATTTGCCTGAAGGCATAACAACAACAGGTAGGATTGAAAAGGATTGTTAAATGAAGGGGCATCCATAATTTTTTCAAGTTAATTTTGATATTGTTTCTGTTTGGGCTGACAGAGAGTTGTGAATACACTTACTGAAGAGATGTTTATCGAGGCTCTCATTAGAGATGTACTCATAAACAAGCAACTTTTCTTCCCCATTCACACAGAATCCTAATAAATTCACAATATTCCTGTGTTGTACACGTGCCAATGACTTTGCCACATCCACAAATTCCTTCTTCCCCTGATTCCGAGTATGAGATAGCTTCTTCACTGCAATTTCTCTTCCATCATCCAACTTCCCCTGTAGAAGAAGGATAAGCACATGAAATTATTAATGCTCCGACATAAGGAATGATAGAGAAGTGAACATTCATATATCTTGGTCAAATGGAAAAGGAGGAAGTGTCATCTGATCAATAGCAGAAGAAACTCTTCAGCATTTTCATTTCCTTCCACTCTTTTCAGATAACTAACTTATTGAATCATAACTAACCCCAGAAATAAGGTCATTAAACTGCTGATATATCCATGTCTTGGCTTCTTATAGAAGTGACCTCAAAGTTTTATCAACAATTTTTCAATTTGCACATAATCTAGCACCTTTAACTTGAAACCTTTGGCCTGAATTGCAAACACCGAAAATTATAATGGCAACAGATCGCATGACTATCAGGGAGAAGGGCAAGGCTGGTAACTTAGCACAAATGAGCTTTATTGGACAGAGTAAACCCGAATCCAGCAGTATATGAGCAAGTGAATCTCATGGTTTGACCTGTGCTGGCCATGCTTAAGATTATGTATCTTACAAATCAAGGACAATCGAAATGTTTCAGTGTTGAGCCATAGTAGACACAAACTAGATCAGGGGCTACGGTGCCATCCCAAACCACATTTAGGTAAACACCATCATACCCTAACCAATAGATGCAAATCATGGCATGACTTCAGAGGATATAATTTTTGTTTCAAGTTGTTCAGTTACAAGGACACAAGCTCTAACATCCAGAGAAGCACTTAACAGGCTGGTTCACAAAATTTGGACCCAGAAAATTCATAGAATCCATTGATCAAAGCCCATGAGAGCCATAAAAATGCAACAACTTAATTCAAGTTAAGCAAATTCCATAGACCTGATTCTAGCAAGTAATCAACTTGTTTTTCTGGCAAGGGCATGTTTTTGGGCTCAATTTCAGTAAGCAAGCCGCGTTGTTATTTCCCCCAGTTGGCATATTACTTTCCCTTTTTGCTTAGCTCTAAAGACTGGACTTAAATACCAAACTTTCTTATAGATTGATTTCCAGATTCGATCCTTTACGAATTCCAAATTTATAGAGGTCAACTCAGAAAGTCAAAAACTTGTACGCAACCTATTTAAGGAACTCTTCAAAGTTTTACGTGGTGTCTATGCCCTTCTTATCAATAGATTGATCTCCAAATTTGACTCTGTCATTTCCAAACTTATAGAGGTCAGTTCGGAAACTCAAAAACTTGTATGTGAGCCTATTTAATGAACTCTTTAAAATTATTAGAGTTTGACATGGTATTTATGCACTACTTATCAACAAATCCTTTGTGCAGTCCTCAGTATACCACACCAGGTCGTCATAGATAATGGTCACAGTTCAATCCATTCTATCTACAATAGAAACGATCATATAGACTTTATTAAACACAGGTTTCTGCACATTGTTCGTGTAGCTTTGATACCAATAATCGTCGATAACTGAACCTCATTCTCAAGAAAGTGACACAAATTCAAGTGCATATCCTTTGTGAATACTGTTGTTCATTTTAGCGCAAATTATTTGCTCTATTCAGAAGGAGAAATGCATTGAAACAAGAACAGAAGTTCGAGAGGAACTTTAGGGTAAAAGAAAAAGGGAAAAAAATCAGAGCAAATCACCTGAGAGTTAGTACACCACTCTTTTCCCTTTCACAATACTCGTCATCAGTTAGCTTCACAATTGATCCAGTATAGATCAGACTAACTTCTCGAAACCTCTAATGTAAAAATCTGCCATTTCTCCAAGTTCAGTTGGTTCTTCTTTCATATGCCACTAAATGTCAAAATTGCTTCCCCAATTCTCCTCCTATAGAACGTGCCCTTTCTTTCAGAATCCCAATCTGGAGTGATACAATATATACATACGGAGAAATGTTACCCGGTAGATCGGCCCAAAAAAACCTTGGCCGAGTTCGTGGGAATGGTGAAAATCCTTGGTCGCAGCAGCTAATGTCTCGTACAAGAAATGCCTCTGCTCCTCTGCAGCGATTTTGTCCCAGTCCTCCTCGATCTGTCCCTCTGAATGATGTGAACCAAAACAAGAAAGAATTATGACCAGAAAGAAAAGGCAAGCCACGTAGAATTCCCGCCTCAAAACGAAAACGGGCTCTTCTACATTACACTTGAAATCACCTTTCCCGGAGCTCTGCTTGAAGGATTTGAGGATTTTCTGCACGAAGCTCTTCGTTCTGCCCATAGCTCAGCAGCAGCAATTCGTAGCTAAGCCATCAAAGAAAAAAAATCCTCCCAACAACCTATAACGAGAAATGTCCTCCAGGACCAGGAGGGCTTGCTTGCTAGTCTAGGAAGAGATTGATTGACTGATGCTTCTATCTGAACCTTTCGTGGATACAAAAGAAAAGTATGGGGAAAAGAAGAAATGCTCCATGGGGAAGAAAGAAACTCGTCAGTCGACAGAGATGGAAGGATCTCGATCAGCTGGTAGGGGCGATGGCCGATAGTCTCATTGGGCGTGTTGACTGGGAAACTCTCGACAACTCAAATGTCAATGTCAAAGTCATTGGCTGGTAGTCTCACGGGGCCTGTTGCCGCGGGTGGGCTCTTGCTAATTCCCAAGTCGGCTGTCCAGTTGAACAGTCCCTCCGGGAACCCATGGGAGTCAACTCCTCTACGAGGCGACCGACTCACAAGTCAGGATTGGCCTAATTTCCATCTGACACGTGCCCTTCATATTATCATGGGTCTACTGCTCCTTAATATTACGCTTTGGAGACAGGTAAGATCACTATGCACTCGACCAAGTCACATATAATTTAGTCATATCAGTTTATGCTAAGTTATGTCATGCTCATACATAATTTTGCTTACAAATATATATATATATATATATATATATTAAAACTCAAGATAAGTTCTATTAACAATTCTTCATGTACTCTTTAATATTTACACTCTTCATACCCTTTCCTACTTATCTATTGTCTTAGGCATTAGAGCAACATTCCATACAATAACGCCCAGCCTTGACTTCTTACAAATCTCCAAGAGCCACCGGCGACCACCACCAACCTTATCAAGCCGTAGATGCCTGAGTTCTATGCATCCAAGTCAACCACCCAATGGATCTACCAGAAGAGCCCATGATCTAGGACCTACATGCTTTCTGTACGTCTTGTGGGCATTTTTGCTTTTGGGATTAACATAAGCATAGGAAACAATAAATTAAATAAGTACGAGAAATAGGATTAGTTGGAAACTGATTTTTAGTGTGATTTTTTCATATCATTAATATGAAAAAAGACATAAGATATCAACATAATAGGGGAAAGGTACATTTCATATTTGCTATGATGGTCCCTTTACTGGTTACCCACTCTATAATTAACTAGTTATATCATTTATGGAACTATGATAAGTATGCTAACCGGTTGCTTGAAGCAGCTACTTACTCCCAAACGTCGGTTCCACATTGTGGTATCAGCGCCCGGGTGAGCGAGACTGCCAAGGAGCCCAATCCCTGACCAAATTTCAGGCCTTCGAACATTTTCCAAGAAGGGCATGCTACGTTTGATAAATTCAATCACGTGTCAAAAAAACGAGAGAGAGTGTGTGATCGAATTTGGTGAATTATCTAACACCTTGGGGTACTGGTCCCAGCCTTGTCGGACGTTGTCGTCCAAAAAAATTTGTTAATATGAGCCCACTTTTTGTCTTCTTCTACCTACCCAACAGTAGTTTGCTCCTAAAGAAGCATCCACATGCGAGCAATAATGGGTCTGTTCCTCTTCCCCTTTCTCCTATTATCTAAATGCTAAGTCATGCCACACACTGCTAGTGTCATTTCAATATAATAGATTAGAAATACTAACTTAATCAACCACTCAATAGAGGTTAAATTACAATGTTCAATTTTAGCGCATAGATAAATTTATAGATAGTGAGGAAGAGCAAACACCCAATGACACAATTTATACTGACTGGATAGATGTGATAGAGAAATTTATAGTGGGCATGGCCAGTAAGACAACTTATGGATCCCAGGTAGATTGATCATGCATACTACTATAGGAAGGTCACCTACTCCTAGCCCCTGCCTCCCAAAATTGCAAAAACAGAAAAAAGCACTAGTTTTTCAAAAAGGAAAGCGTAGTTGGACTGAACCTCCAGTTTCGCCCTAAGATCCGATCGCGACTATTAATTGCAATTGAGTTTAATGAGATTAAGTAGATCCGAAGAAAATGGGTGAGTTTAGTCTCGTATATACCTGAATAAACAACCATTGACCAACCGGCAATGGAAACTTTGTTGGATATATGTCCCGGCTTTTTCTAAGATGGTGGGGTGTCTCTCAGCCTTCCCACTCTTCCATATCATGATGCACACAACTTACCCACCTTCACCACTTTTCCCTTAAAAGTTTGGATGATGGACACAACCCCACAAAAGATAAGGCTGTCTTTGACAGTACATTTGGAGAAGAAAAAGATAAAAGATGTTCAGATGGCAGATTTTCTCTATTTCATGTTCACCAAGTTGACCAAAACAGACCAGGGAGGACCGGGGATTGGAGGGTACCTATCCCCAGAAGGGACTTGAATCTGCTAAGAACGTCAGAACTGGATCATTTGCTTGGCCCCAACCGAGCCAGATTCTCTGACACCCCAAGATACGCAGGATTTTCGCCAGCTTCTTGACAGTGGACCCCGACCATCAATCTGCATGCAGCATCATCATAACAAAATACTTCTTTTAATATTTTCAAACGTGTTTGTTTAGGAGTAAATGCACTGTTTGCATCGGTATAAAGAATAACAGTGAATTACCTAATACTGCTTAATATTGTCTCCACTTATTTGTGTTGCCCCGTGGAGCTCGGCAGATCTCAAATCTCGAAGGAGCTGCAAGATCTCCATGAGAAGTTTCAGCCCATTATGACCTTTCCTCAATGAACCAAAGCAATGCTTCAGGAACTCTCCATCTGCTTCCAAAACTTGTAGCCTCTCATAGATATGGTCCACTTCTTCTTCAATAATCGCAATCTTACCATCGTCTATGTTGAAATGATCCTCGGGAGCTTTCTGCAACCTATGTCCATCCATTTCTTCACCGATTGCATCAAAGAGGGGAAGAAGCCTCTTTGCGTTTGGGCCTACAAACCTCATTTGCTGGTAATAATGCCTATTGCCGTTCATCTTGCAATATCCATTACCAGAACCGTTAACTTCCCCGTCGAAGTCACAAGTCTTGACATGTCCATTCCCATTTTCCTTATAGTGCCACTCCCCATTAACGTGCCAAATATTATCTTCCAAATTCCTCAGTTGCTTGAGAATCAATGCCCTCTCTTCCTCAAAATTCGCCAGTGAGTCCTCCAAGTACAAAACTGCCTCACTTGGAGTATTTCCATGGGCATTGACAGCATCAAGTCCCTTGGCTTCCTCATTCAGATCGATAGACCCATCACTCTCCCCGTCATTGCTACATGAATCAGAAGAATCCTTGCTATCACCTGGAAACACCATCACTGGCTTCTTATTCTCCTTTGCCTCATACTCCTCAACCTTCCTCCGATACAGCTCGAGCTCCTTTTCAAGCTCCTGGTTTTCCTTCTCCCTCTTTACCATGAGATCATTCAGGAGTTGTAGAGCCTCCTGATCATACTCGGATTGTCCTTCCATCATCCTCTGGTACTGCAGAGCTTCCATCTGCATTGCTGCCTTCTCTTCCTGGAGCCGGTTGATCATTGCCATTGTTTGGCTTGCTGCAACTGCAGATGCACTTCTCTCCTCTTCGAGTTCTGTATATAGAGCAAGCAACGTCTTCCGTTCAGCTCTTAGAGCCAACTTCAACGTCTCAATTGTTAGTGTCCCTTCATCACCCTCTATCTCGCCCATCAAGCTCCCATCCAATGACTCTTCAGTTGAGCCTGAGTCTTGTTTTTCAACCAGAAGTAATCTTCTGTGGAGTTGATGAAGGCTGTCCATGGCGGTGGTTGTATCAGGGATCCTTTCATCTTCATTCTCATTAAGCTCCGCATACAACTGATGGTTTGAAGCATCAGCGCTCATTTCATTTGAGATAGCCCTGAATTCCGAGGTTTCCTTACTTTGCGCGATGTCAACACCTGCAACTAAAGCAAAAGGCTAAGATGACCAGAAATTTCACATTTATATAAAAGCAGACAGAGGAATGGCTCAAAGCTAACCATGACTATTAAAGTCCTTGGTCTGCAGAAAATCAGGACTGGTGAAAGAATCTTGACCACCTTTTATGCATGGGTCAAACTGATGATTCAGAGCTTCTTTGCTTATCTCAATCCAGTTGGCCCTGGATATCAAGGTTTCTTCACCACTGTGACCAAGATCTGCGTCGGCAATTGACACAAAATGCTAATGTTTAGGATAACTCGAGAAATCATAAAGCAGACAGAATAACGGGTATGTGCACACCGTGATCATTATAGTTTAGTGCGTGTTGAGTATTATGATCCCCTTCTCTGCAGTGAATCTCATCAATATCGGAGTGCTCCTGACGAGGAATTTCAGTCCCAATCGGAACTTCCTCTTCGCCCTCATCATTTTTGGAAGCAAAATCCTCCTCCACTGCATTTATCGAAACAATCCTCAGAAACTTACAGATATATACATACATATATACATATGGAAGTAAGCTTACAATCCTCAGAAACATACAAATAGAATAAGCTAAGTCACCACGAATAAGGGGTTGTTACCGATTACACCAAGCAAGTACCTTGAAAATCATCAGGGCTTCTTCTGTCTCCTTGCGGAAATAAACTTTCTTCCATTTTATTAACATTTTGAGCACAAGCAAGTGGCCCATCTCCTTCCTTGGCGGAATTACCCTCTGCTTCTTCCATGACATTCTCAAGAATCTCAACCTGTTTCACTGCCTTAGAGTCATTCACTGAACTGAAGTCCTCCATGCCCAGATCGGGTTTTCTCATAGAAGGTGGGCAGAAGTCCATGATCACATCTTCATAGCCACTGCCACTGTCCTGATCTTCCTCCATGATTGGGCTGAGTCTGAGGCAACTCCAGACGTTAATGGACTCAGTCCAATCAACAGGAATCAGCTCACAGCCGTTGCCCATGAAAAAGTCCAGATGACGACCCGAAGAAACTTCCACAGATTCTTCTTTCCGGCTGTCACGTTGGAGTAGAAAGGCCTGATCGGAAGTAGAAGAATCCTTCCCTACCTCAAGAACTCCGAAATTATCTCCCTCCTTTTTCTCCATGACTAGAACCACGTTTTCGTCTTCTTCAGTAATCGCCTTTTCTCTGACGCAAGACTCAGCAGCCTTAAATTCCCCGAATTCTTCATCTCCCAGATCATCTTCCATATGATTCCCCAGTAGGACATCTGATCTGCCCTGATTAGTGATGCAAACCCTCTTCTGGATACAGCTAGGATTATGATCATCCTGAGTCGGGCAGCAGAGCAACTCCCTCTCCATGCTCACACCACAGCAAGAGCAGTTTAGAGAATTCAGCTCACCATTTCCTCTGGGATCAGAGCCTCTGCCGTTTTCGTCCAGACTCGGGGAGGACAAGCAGTCCTCGCATAAATCCGCCAGCTCCGCCAGTCTCCTGTGGCTGGAGCAGAACCCAAGCCGAGAAATCTCGGCGGCATGTCGGTGGCAGACAAGGTCCCGGAAGTGGTGGCCGCGGGAGTCGAAGACGTGGTCGAGGCGGGAGCACCAAGGACAGGGACGCTGGAGGCCGAAGTAGTCGGCGAAGCGGAGGATGAGGTAGGAGAAGAGAGAGTTGACAATGAGGAGGACGACGAGTGCCCACTCGAGGACGGCGTAGGTGAGGACGAGGGTGATCTTGTCGGTATTCCTGTGCTGCATCGTCGCGAACTTGTTCGCCGCCTTAACCGATCCTTCCTCCATCGCTCCCTCCATTACTACGTACATGCAGGGGCAGAAAATAGCGATTGACACAGAGAGAAACGCAGAGAGATAGATGGAGAGTATGCTATGAGCAGAATGACAGCCGAAGACTGCTGCTGGGACTGGGAGCGGTCTCTTCTAGTTTGAGATCGGCCGCGGAAGTGAAATTTAAAAAACAAAATGAACGAAATATCATTGAATTAATTATTCTTCCCTTTTCTAAATATGGAAATAAATAAAATATTATTGACTACATCACGGACTGTTCATATGGGAAAAAATCATACGGCATGAAAAAACTTTATCTTGGTTGTGCCAGTACTATACAAAAAAAATTATGCTACTCTAAAAATTAAGAAAAAAATTTATAATAAAAAAGAAAATTATTTAAAATATTTTAAAAAATGATTAATTATATATAATTATATTTTAATAATTTTTTATTAATTATATGTTAAAATTTTATTTTTAAATATAAATTATTTATAAAAACTCCTATTCACATATGTGTATACATGTCCTACATTAGGCTCACTAACAATTAATCATCAATCTCCAACCATAATATGCCTCAAAATTTCAGCATCAACCCCATCAATATTATTATTAAAAAAAAACATGACTCAAAGCTTCGCCACGGTATTGCCTGTGCATCTACTGTTGTAATGTACCTTTTAACCCCATCCCAAGGCAATTTCTCCATGTTTAAGACTCGACCATGACCTGGTGAACCCTAGGGCGCAGGAGAATTTGGTAGGTGACAGAGAGGGAGAGTTACGCACGGACCAAATTCTTTATTTGGTAGAATTTCGGGGGAGTTATGAAGAGATAAGTATGGGTAGATGATGGTAAAATTTTATGGAGGTTATGAAGAGGTGAGGATGGATGCTGATAAATTTACAGTGTACTTCTTCATTTACTGGTTAGAAATATTTAATTAATTAAGAATTATATATATTAAAGGATCAAGAAATGGATAATAAAGATGATTAATGGTATATCAATCCCTTCCCTTGGACTTTCTTTCCTTTTTTTAAATAAATATTTTATGGTAAGTTATAAAATTGAGTTAAAAATAATATATAGATACATAAATCTACTCTTAAATTTTATAAATGGTTGAATAATGTGTATCAGTGAAAAAAAATTATAGCAAAACTCCTAAAAGCTTTCCACCTTTATATATAAATTCTAAAAATTTTAAAATATCTTTTTCAATTCAAAATATTATATTTATTATATCATTGAGCCGTTTCTATTAGATGCTATTAAATGTTTACAAATTGCCTATTATTAGTACTTGCATCAAGTGACACGATGGCAACTTGGTGCCATGTCATCATTTTTTTCATAATGTTAGCATGACATATCAACGTATAAATTATCACATCATCATATATTTGTTATCTCAACAAGTCCGTTGTAGAGATTGATGGATATGATTTAATGTTGTAATTGATTCAAACAAATATGATATAATATGATATTTTGAAACTTATAGTACTTAAGCACAAAAATGAGTATTTTTTTTAAATTTTTACTATAATTTTACCTATATCTTATATTAGTTTTAGAAACTATGCCATTAATCCTTTCCATGAACTCTTACTCATGAATCCATGCCTTTCATACTGTCAAGTGTGGATCATTTTAGAAAAAGAACCACCAAAAACCACACACAAATAATAGGATTTTCATCGTTTAACATTTGGTGTTATAGATTTTGTTAATGAATTTATAATATATTGTGCTTATTTTGACTTAAAATAAGTTAATACGTGATATATTTTAATTTTCTCCTATAATTATGGAATTTTAACCTCAACACCCTCGAGCCAAGTATTCTAGTGTCCGTTCAATATTTGTCATTAGATCTGAAGATGAGCATGTATTCACTTAAAATTTTAAGTTAATAAATTATTTAATATAATTATTATGTATCATATAAGTTTTGTCTCGAAATCCTTAATATAATAAATCGTAACTAATAAGAGTTGGATTATATCCATCAATCAAATTCATAATTTATAACACTGGAATTGAAAATTTTATTTGAATTAAGATTACTCAGTCAATCTCAACAAATCCATGTATATATATATATATGTATATGTATATGGGGCAGAGGGTGACCCACGGCCAAGAGACCATCCGTGCCTCCGTGTCGGTGGACCACGCGCCAAGTAAAGTGTGGGGCCCGGTCTGATACCCTCCGCTTGATTGCTTGAGCTCATCTACACATCCATGTCTATTTCGCAAGTTTAGTGTCTGGTTATGTTTAT
Organism: Sonneratia alba; assembly: GCA_900174645.1. Lineage (NCBI taxonomy): Eukaryota > Viridiplantae > Streptophyta > Magnoliopsida > Myrtales > Lythraceae > Sonneratia > Sonneratia alba. The sequence goes on from FWPY01000073.1 coordinate 286,247, forward strand.
TTTACTTATAAATTTAAATTTAAATTAATAAATGATAATATTTGATTATCTTATAAATTTATAATTTTTTTATTTAATTAATATAAAATTATATATTTTAGTAATTTTACTAATTTTTTCATTTTAATTACATTTTTGTTTCTTTCGTGAGATTATTTTGTTCATATCTGGTGCCCTCAGTTAAAAAAGTCTTGCCCACTTCTTAAGTGTCCATATATTAATCCAGGCTAGCTAATCTCTTCAGAAAGCTCGGTTATATTTGATCATAGAATACCTTCAGTCGATTGAGAATCCCTGCATGGTCATATCATAACAGTGTCATTTACTAGTTACTTTATCGTTGTAACTATAAAATCTTGAAATTATTTTAATTAAAAAATATTGTTGAAACATTAAAATTTAATAAGAAAACTTTCACTCAAAAAAGAAACAAATCTAATAGTGTATAAATAGGATATGAGAGGTAAATCTACCTTAATATGTTTATTTACCGATCAAAACTATCACCACTCATCTCGAAGCCATCTAGCATTCCGTGCCATTATCCAACCCATGTCATATTCGACATGGCAGAGCCATCAACCGACACCCATGAGGACACATCGTATTCGAGTAAGTTTATATTCCCCATAGTTTGGGGAGAGCCCTTTCTACGAGCAAGCTGACCGTCACTCCATATAAACACATGTGCTTTGCCCTTCCACGTGGCATTGGCTTTTTGGTCTACCGTACACTTCAGCGTGTCTTCAAGATGTTCCGTGTTGTCCCTTTACTAGGCAAAATTTCTGCACACCATCAACTCTATGTTTGTGTTAGACCAATTATAGGTGTGGAAGATTAGATTACAGATTGGATAATTAAAAAATATATATAAATTTATAAAAAAAATTTGGTGCAGTATGATTTATTAATTTATAATGAATTCAATAAAAATTTATGAGAAAATTACCTAATTGTCCCCCTCAATCAGAAAAAAATATTCATAACGTAAACGATTATTAAGAGACAAGTGTTTAACACTACATTTGCCACATATGGACTGATATAGATAATACAATTATACATTAAATAATTAAGATAAAAATTATGAATTTATAAAAAAAAGAGGTATTGTCGCTTATCAAGATAAATCATAATGGATTGATCCATGATCCACCTATTGATCTTGTCTGGCAATTATAATTTGCATGTATCTAGGAATAAGTCTAACTTACATTTTTTTTACTTGAAAAGAATGTTGAAACGCTTTAACCAACTTCTATAAGCTCCAAATGCTTTGATATATATACCAACAGTAACACTTGTATTATTATCAATTTTAAATTACTATAATTGAGAAATAAATTTCATGCAATAATATCACTATTACCTTTCACATTTTTCCTCTATCTTATTCTATTCTTTTCTAAATTCATAATTTTCAAATGTAACAAAAAAAATTAACAGTATGTTCAGCGGTGTAGTTGCGGACTACTCTACGGGATAGTGTTCTCCAGATATCGATCAATGAAAATTTTGAATTCTAAACTTAGCTTACTATATATTATCAACTTATCAACGAATTGTTACTGTTAAAAGTATCTAAGATTGGCTTTTACTTATAATTGAAAGATGTCATATTGGATTATTTTGATAGTGAAAATTCTTACAATTCTTCACTTCCCTCTTCTTCTTTTTTTCATTCTATTCCTTCTCAACATACGACAATTTTTATAACAAAAAGGAAAAGGAATTTGGGATTTTTATTTTTATTTATTTAAATAGTTAGAAAAATAAATAAAGGAAATAAAAAATCATATACCCCGGAGTTCATCTGCCCCACCATTTCCTCTCTAATAAAAAGAAGAATATATTCATTTAATTATTTTTTCCCTAACTTAATGATTTTATCAGTCAAGTCAAGTGATCCTTTATGGGCCTATAATCATTGGGACACGCATTCACTCCAACATTCATCATCATGACAAAATTCAAAAATTGCCTACTCGCCCCCGACATTTGGATTGGATCTAAATTGGGTGGTGGGGGGCGGGAACCCTTTGCTTTGAAGTTTATCATGGATTTTCGATCATGCTAGTACAAAGGTTAATTATAATTTAATAACATATATATTAATTAATTTATATAATTTAACTTTCTTTTCTCTTAAGTAAAATTTTCAGTCCAACTTTTACAAATAAAAAAAATTATATTAAATGGGTTGATCTACTCAATTTTAAATTAAAAAAGACTCAAATGATTTATGGATACCAAAAATTTTCATACATATAATTTAATAGATTTTTAACTATTTAAGGTTGCGTCCAAAAAGACAATGAAGAGTATAATCCTGATTCTTTGTGTATAGCATAAAGGAATCTTGCAGCTATAAATGTATGCGTTTTTTCTATTTTTGGACAATTATTTTCTGATTTTTCTTACTCTTTTCGAATCACGAGTTTTCTCCATCAGAAAATGGAGTAGAGGTATTTCAGCCAAAATGAGTACAATAATATGTTAAATTAAAAAAATTGTATATTATATTATAGAAAAAGTTGAGCTCAAATTAAAAACGTAAATTATTTCATAATAGAAAACAATTACGTTATAATAATAACAATAATAAAAGAACGGTCATAAATTAAAAAGCCCCACACAAGAAAATAAGTAACTAAAGGAAAAATAAGTTAAGAAGAATTTCTCTCACTCATCTAAATTTTAAAAAAAATGAAAAAGGGATATCTTATTTTTTAAAAATTCCATTCCCATATAAATATCTCCTATAGTCCTCCAATTTTTAGAAAAATTTCTGTAAAATCTATAGATTAGGAATCATTTTACAAAGAAAAAAGTTGTTGATCCGTCTTTTAGTAGGCCAACTCACTGATAAACTAATAACATATAATAAATCAGGTTTAAATTTCGAAACTCTTATACTTGAGAATTAATAGTAGATCCGAGATCATATAATATACTCGTTTTTATGATGCTGCATACCATTAATATTAAAAAAAAAACAGTTGATCAAATATTCCCATTTCTCATAATTAAAAGAATATATATATTTATATATATATGTAAGTAAGATAAAATTTACAAGCAAGCACGGGCGGGAAAGGGCCATTGCCAACAACACCTGCTTTTGGGACCGAGAAACCGGACAAGCAAGCACGGGTGTGCCATGGTCGCCCATGCCCCGAACAGTATGCTATTGTAAAATCATTCACCTCCGAAGGCCGGATCTGCCAAGAGCTATGACCGAGAAGTTGTCCGCTAACTGCAGCATCCACAGCAGAAAGGCCGATATTGTTAAAAAAAAAAAAACTAAATTCAAACCAGAACGATCATAAATCTAGATCACTTAGCATCGAGATTTGACCTAACGTCATGATCAACCCGGTCCAAAAGTATCTATTCTCGGCAATAACAATCTCAGTCCCATATTACCTGCCATAACATCATTTTTGGGAAGACATGGATTCCTCGATCCGCTTGATAACTGTACTGAGACTACTCCCACTCTCGAGAGCCTTCACAGCAGCTCGATGTGCATGTCTGTGCCATTTGAGCAGGTTATACGACTGTAGAACTGACCATCTTGCCTGATTTGACATCTATTGCAGCAAAGAAGGAAGATAGGGACAATTAACCATGTCAGCTCTTTTTTTACTTGGATTTCTAAAGCAAGATTCTATCATGTTCTTTTGAGGCACAGACCTGTGCTATTGCCATTGGGGGATCTAACAGGACACATATGCTCCGGAACAAGTTCTCATCATTCTCTCCACCCTCAGCTTCACCATAGATGAGTGCTTCAGCTGCAATGCCAGCGAATAGCACCATGCAGTACCTGATCCAAGGAGCCAAATCATAATGACTTAAACTTCAGCTAACATATTCCATAAATATTTCAAACACAGTTGTTTTATCATTTAAGGGGAAATTTCTTATCTAGATTCTATCCAATGATGGGCCACAATCAATTGCCAGTCGCCATTTTTAGACCTAGATCACGTTAGAATTTTCCCTTCATTAAAGGACAACATAAGCTCTGAATACTACTCAGGAACTTGAAGGAGATTGAGGTCATACCCACCTGTCAAAGGTCGTGCCACTGAGCTGCCCTTTGGCAAGCTCTTTGTCCATTTTTTCATCCCAAAACTGAGTTCCTGCCTGTAAGTGAAACGAGCATATAAGAACCCTAAAAGACATCATATAGGGCTGATAATAGATAGCAGAACCAGCGTGCCATTTTTTTGTGAAAAAACTGTCCCGCTTTTCATGTCCATTGCTTGTACATGGAAAAAAGGACTGGGGCTCCTAGCAGTACAGTAAAAATAGAGAGCTTGAATTGAATCAGCAGTCGTATCACTTTGTTTTGCATTTTTCAACCATGGAAAAGAGAGACTTCAAGACCATTTTCTGTTGCCAAATGTTATGTTTAAAATTTAGCACATAGGACAAAAAGATACCTGCCCTTGAATACCCATTTGCATGGCGACAACAGGATCTAGAATTACACCACGAATAGGGCAACCCATGAGGTATGCTGCATCATGCAATAAGTTTAACAAAACAATCCTGGGCGATGAGATAGAATTGCAACAGAAAAGAATGATGAGCAGCAGCAAAGGAGGCCTCAAACCATGAAAAACTGAGGCATAAAAATAAAATGCTTCTGGATCAGTTGTATTTTGTAAATTTAAGCAGAACCATGCCTACTAGAAGATGGCCTGCCTCATGAACCAAGATTCGGCGCCTAAATGGAGGCCAATAACTTGATATCTGGGCGACACAGCAGCCACCCAGGAAGATTGAATCCAGGAAGGCTAGACCTAATAATACAGCAAGATTTGGTCTTATGTCTATCCCACGAGAGAGAAGAAATGACACTCCAGCAAGAAATGCAGCCAAGACAGCAGCAGAGCTCCCTGAGAGGCCCCACTTCTTCGGGGAAAACCTAGAAACTACATTAAAAATAGTGTGTAATCAATGATTAAGCACTTCGTGCTGATCAAAGAAGATACATCTTAGCAAGTCTTTAGGAAAGTACCATCTAACCCAGTAGATGACTTTAGCACTGTTGGTGTGACCTCCCTAGGCCCCTCAAGAACTGCAACAATTAGGGCAATGAAATTTAAAAATAGAGAGAGAGAGAGAGTAACAGAGATAGATCAAAGGAGAAATTCAACAATGTTGTAAAAATAAATAATATTTCAACATATACATATACTCTACAATCTAAAGCTTTTGTAGCAATCAGTCACCATGATAGCAAAAGAATGAGCTGGCACAGAGATCCCAAATCCAAGCTGTGATCTGATGACAATTTGAAAGATCACTTGCCACCAATAATATTTCAAAACGTACATATAATCTAGATTAAAAGCAAAATCTTTTATGGCAATCAGTCATCATTTTTGGATAAATAAGGATAACTTAAACATTGTTTTAACAGGCACTTAGAGAAAGGATATTTAAACATCAATGTAACATTATAGAAAGAGATTACTTACCTATGTTTCTGAATCTGCCAAAATTGGGAAGGAAACCCTTGTCCCTGAGAAATGAGTAGGCACTTGCAACGAGTATCATGTCATCTGCATTCAAACAAGTATCCAATACCTCCCAATCCCTATCTTCTTTATCACTGTACAGATTCAAGTCCTCAAACGGAGGCTGAGAAGAATCACTCAAGGGCTGAATTGAACTTTCAACAGATTTCAATAATCTCAGAGCTCTACCTAGATCCTTCGCCTTTAATGCCTCTTCATACTCTTGCCATTCTCGTACAGCTCTTGCTCTAATGTTATGTTGTTGCTTTGGGAACTTCCAGGGAAATGCAAAGGAATGGTGACAAGAAAATGAACGAGAACTGAGAAAGTGGGAAGGTGTCTTCAGGTGAAGAGAAGGCAAATCAGGGGCCATGTTCAAATCAAATAGGAAATGAAGTTAAGATGCTGCTTAATCTCATGCATCTATGGCAGCAGGTACCAAAAACAATCATCTGCTGTTGGACACGTCAAGAAAATGTCCAAGATTTTCGCCAGTACAGTACTCAAACTCCTCTTGATTCCATCATCAAACAACCCAAATCAAGTCTAACCTGTGAATAACCAAAAAAAAAAAAAGCATGAAAACATCTGCCTTATCTGATATCAATGCCAACATAAAAGATTCAATACAAAGTGCTTCTACAAGTGACGAAAAGTTTATATGCAGATACACCCAATATCATATTAGAAAAAAGGCAGCTGAACTGATGTTTTATGGAACCTTGATCTATGCTCTCTAAGGAAAAACCAAATCATTATTTTCATGAAGACTTTAATTAGTCAATTGAAAATGCATCTGAAAGTAATTCTCTGTTCTCCTTTCCTATTCCCAATAATAAATTCAGTTGAGAAAATTACGTCCTACCTCTTCAGAATTGGAAAAAGCAGTGTTGTCAATAGCCAGCGTCTTGGCGCCTAGGCGGCACAAGGCCCAGCGCGCAAGAACCTCGGCACCTTGGCTTGTGCGATGCCTTCAGTGAGGCGCAGCCGAGGCGATGGAGGCGTGCGCTTTGACTGCGCCTTATGAGGCTTGAGGCGCTCGCTTTGTGCGCTCTATTGAAGTCCTCGACAGTGAGAAGGCTCTGCCTGGAAGAAGTCTTCAGGAACGGTTTTTGAGAGGGGGAGAGAGAGAGAGAGAGCAGAAGCAACAACAGAGGAAGGGAGCCCAGGCAAGACACTTAGGTTAGGGTTGTTTAGGCACTTTGAGATGACTATGGCAAGTTCCTCATATGGGTAAGCTGTTCGTGGCTCCATGCAGTTTAGCTTTATTAAGTCATTAAAGTTATTCAATTCAGTTTATGTATTATATTTCTCTATCTATAATTATTATATATCTATTAAATTAAGTTATTTTAAATTAATTTTATGGTTTGAATTATTCGAATTGATTTCTAAGGTTCCATTAATTAGTTTAAACGGATTAAAAAAATAAAATTTAACAAATTAAATATAAAATAAAACTTAACAAATTAAATAAAAAATAATATCAAAATATAATAAAATAACAAATATATATAAATAACAAAAAAAATAATTGAAAATAAATTAAAATATAATGTTAAGATTAGTTAACTTAATTATAACAAAGTACAAAAGTAGAAAATACGGTACATAATAATAAAATAATATATATAACTATTTTAAAAATTTTAAAAAGTATTTTTAATATATGTTTTTTATTTTTAAAATATTTTAAATATTTATTTTAAAAAATATAATTTTATATTCAAATCAATTAATCAAATTAACCGATTTTTAAAGTTTAGTTTGGTTCGATACATGGCTCAAAATCCAGTCCTTTAGTTCTCTATCTAGGACCCTATTTATGGGCTAGGCAACGAGTAAAAATAACGGAAATGGGATTATTTTATTCGGCTTATTTAATTTGTGGAAAATACTAAAAGCATACATTTGTGTAAGAGAATTTCTTGGGATATATTTGGTAGGGAATAAACTGAACTAAAAGCGCAAAAGATATTCTATTGCCGGGAAATATTGCATTCGCATGATTTTATACATGCTACATTACTTTCCCGTTACAACTCCCTGTTATGCCCTAACAGATATTTCTATTCTTCCGTTACGAAGTTTGGTTCTAGCCGTTTTTGATCACAGCATGACTCGATTGCCACTAGCAGATTCAGTAGTTGGTATCTAATAATTAATGGCATGTCTCAAACCGTATAATACACTATTTGATAGATTAGTCGGTTGTTATGAGACCGAATACTATCAATATGATTGTTGATGGATATGTGAAAGGTGACTTCCATTTCAAGCTACAATGGAGGAAGAACTACGGTGCCTTAGTAAAGAATATTATGGCTCCGTGAACTCCGACCGGTGCCCGTAGCTTCTTCTTCTTCCTGAAAGATCAAAATGTCCGGCGCTAGCGCACTGCAGATGACTTGACTCTCCCGGACGCCGATCCTCATAGCTCCCTTACCGAAGAGCAATTGTGGTCATTGCGGAGGTTCAAAGACCTTGAAATCGAGAAAGATGAGAAATTACGTCACTTTGGACTTATTTTCGAGGCATCGTAGGAATAGACCATCCATCGATCCAATTTCCTGCGGACTACCTGAACCGGTTTTGGTAGTTTTTCTAACTATACACCCTTTTTTAGTTTTTTTTTCTAGGCAATGGGACCTAGCTTAATATGCTTAATACTACTCTACATGAGCGTGCTCTATTCATGCCCAAGGGCAAGAAGGAGAGAGCGAGGAGAGCCGCTAAAGGCTCCTCGGGCCCTGCTTCTCCTACGGAAGGGAGTACCCAAGTGTCCTCGGACTCCTTGGACAGTAGTAGCATGTCAACGCTTTGGCACTAATGCTAAATGTGTGTGGGTGTGGGATTTAAGGAGATAGTTACCTTCGAAGAAGCTTTGCACCACTGTGGTGATGTCCTCCCCCACTATGCTCCAGTATCTCTAATAAAGGAGAGTCGACATGCCATTTGGGCCCTTGCGATTTTCAGTAGCCAAGTGCAAATTGGGCTTGCTGCACTTCTAGTGCGTCCGGAATGGCACAAAGTACATTCCTGTCCTCCTCTGTAATGACCGACTGGAAAAGGGATATGCAGTTATGATCGTGAGTTGGGTTTGATGAGGTGGACAGCTGAGAGAAGTGGCTACAAAGGCTTGTGCTATGGAGTCCTCATTCAAAGTCCACTGATTGTCTGATCCTTTGAGAAGCTCAATAGCGTTTCTTTTGCGATTGCTGATAATTGACAGATACAAGAAGCTGAGTATTAAGATCAGTGCAAGTCATCCATGTGATCCGAGATTTTTGCTTCCACACGATCTCTTCACGCTTTTGGAGTTCTTGGATCTTTAGCTCAAAAGTTCAGATTCTTTGTGCAAGTTCTCCTCAATCGGCTCGGCATTTTGCAGCTCCGGTATTTGGTCGTGCAGATCTTTAAGCTGGGTTTTTATGTGGCCAATGTAACCTCTATTCCAATGTCTCAGAGCCATTCTTGTATTAATGATTTGCTATTTTACTATGAACATTCTCGATCCTCGTTGAGGTGTGTTCCATGCTTGTTCTATTACCCGAAAAGTGGAGGGATCCCGGGTCCACATCTCTTCGAACTTGAATCACCTGGGCTTCAGGGAATAACAGCCAGCAGTAAGTAATAACAGCAAAGCATGATCAGAGGACACTCTTGGAAGATGAAGTAATGAGGCCGATGGAAATTGCTCTCTCCACAATATTGTAGAATGGTTTTATCCATTTATTCTCGAATGTTAGCTTGACCATGCCCCTTACTAGACCATGTGAAGTGAACACCTGAGAAGGGAAGATCAAGGAGTCCCTGCGAAGATCTACAATGAAGCAGACCTGAGCTGGGGGATGCTATAAAAGGACGACCACCTGATTTTTCTTCACCGGAACAAATACAGTTAAATTTGCCAATAGCTAGCCATGGTCCATGGAAGGAAGAGCTGAGATTTTCCTACAATTGCTCCCATAAATAGGCTTTTCTTCCGTTCGTTGGTGGTCCATATACCATTGTGATCATCCATGGGCACAGTGGATCAGGAGGCCGAATGATCAAGGAGATCACATTGCGCGTTTCAGTGATGGCCTTAAAATCAATTCCCTGGCTCACATGACTGTTGGGAATCTAAACGCGGCGGAAGTGTGCATTTTAATTTCAATTAAATTATATTCCTGAACCTAGTATCTCTTTGATGCAATTTGAAATTCAAATACGAAAAAATAAGTAGAGAATATACATACCTACAAAGACTCCAAATCGGTTCTTGTGTTTGAATCCTTAATTCGGCGATGTCTCACAGCGCCTTCACGAATGACTTCAAGAGTCGATACTGTGACTAGACGCACACGTGTATGCCATCCACGGTATCCACACTAAGTTTTTCTCGTAAGCGTTGGGAACTGTTCCCAACAATCAGTCGCCTTTTTAGTTTCGGATTTAAAGGTTTGTTTATAGCACTTAGTAGAAAATATCTTCTTCAATTACTCTCGGATATCGTATTTTGGGTAGCACTATTTTCTTCTCTCAAATGGCAAAATTCTTTTTCTCCTTGTTAGACTCAAGCACACTTGACGCCCTTCAATTTTTCCTATATATATATAACATGAAAAGGGACTTTTGTCCCGCTTGGTGGGCGAAACGTTCTCACCTTTTAGAATTCTTTCTCCCACACACCTTTGCACCTCTTTCACTGAAAAGAGGCGTCCCTCTTTCACTGAAGAGATGCACACCGAATCGGCTCAAGATGTACTTTTTTACAATTGGCATATGTTATGCCATTTTCAATATTATGCCATTGAGAATAGATCGACCGTTGGTCTACATGACATATACTACTCATGTACATACATATAAACATGTATTTATTTAATCAAATCTCATTCGATAATTTAGCATGCATATATAACTAAGAGTATTATTAAATTTATATAAATTTAATTTTACAGTTAATTCCAAAATAACCTTATTTAATAAGGCGCGCAACCGATATAGGCAATTCCATGCTAGCAGAATTAACTGCCCAACACAAAATTTAAACAATTAAATTTTGGTTACGAGAAATGACTTGTATTGTGTGTGACCCATTGGGCTCCACACTAAACCGGTAGTGAATTAATTTATCTTATTAAACTTTTTAATAAGATCATCAATTAACTCTTAATCAATTAAGTTCACAAGTCAAGATTGACGTCTAGTAACATATCATAACCACCTGAATAGTGAAGATTTCAATCAAAGGATCGAACACTCTTTGGTGATTAGTTTTCGTGTAATTAAATCATTCAGTTATACAATGTCCAAGATAAATTAAGGTATGAATAAAATGTCAAACCCTAATTCTTATCCATATGTATCTCAATTCTCTAGTAATTAATTTAACAATGAAATACCGGAAATTGCTTTATGATATTTTATCCTACTATGATTAGAGATTTTCTGAGTCAATACTAAATATAATACATAGGACATTCTCTCATGTTATGAGAAGTAACCGATCTTTTATTGATTACATACCATCTCCATAAGAGTCTTGTTGGGTCCAAAATATCATATACATAGTTCATAGAACTATGTAAAGGAATAAAGCAAAATACAACTTAACTCTTCCAAGATGCTATGGTAATCTCAAGTCTAAGAGTCATTTACACCTACTATCACTTAAGGAATAACATATTGACATTTATTTAAAGATTCATTAGGTTAATCCTCTAAGCATATCAGTTTAGTAAACTCATTCCATAATACCTACACTTTTACATTAGTGACTCTTCACAAGTAACTGTGAGATCAGTTACCCTCTACTTTAGAGTATGTAACAAGTGTACTAGTCTTACCAGACCACTGATCCCCTATTCAGTGATCCTATAACTAGGAACATTTTAAACTAAAACTTGTGGATTTTAAGTCTCACTGGCATAATCTTATCATGACCTTAAAATCATTATCATAGTTTATGGGTTTCATCATAGAATATAATAGCATATGATAAATAATAATATTTTAATTTTATTTTATTAATAAAATTACATCAGTTGTGATTGGGTTTAGAGCATTAATCCCAACAATGACAACATAAACCACCAGGTTTACCTAAAGCATAATGATGATCAGATGAAACCTACGATTCCTGCCTAACTTTTCTCTGACAATTCTCCCTTTCCACTTTTGTTATCAGGAAAATGATATCAGGGGAGTGTTCCCTGATGAGGATCTTCAAGGAACGAATTGCCACAGGGCGACCCAACCCTCAGCAGTTCCAGGATAGAGCTAACATGGGGAAGGGGGAGCCGGAGGCATGTCTAGGCCCACCTCCTCGGCCTCTGGATCTTCAGGGGACTGCTTCAAGCTTTGAATGAAGATTTTCCGAGCCATTCTCTTCAAGCTGATCCTCTTGACCTTGCTGGACGCTGATGAGTTGGGGGCGTCAGTTATTGGCAGTTGAGTTTGGTTAGCTTGAGGGAGAGTAATAGCCTAAACTGGTGAGCAGGGGGAAGAGGGGAGATTTATGGGATGCGGTGATGGGGTAGTCTCTCTATCGAGGGTAGGATGCATTGTTGTTCGGCTGGAAGAGAGCGGTTGGGCTGGATTTGGTTCTGCACACTGAGCTGAGGTGATTGGGGGTGGTTTGGGCTTAGGACATGCCGCCGAGGTGGGCTAAGGGTTTCTGGGCTTACGACTGTTTGGTTTTGGGCAAGGGTCAGGGTGGCTTGGCTATGGATTTGACCAAGGATTGACAGAATGGGACAATGATACTTATGGTGGGGGCGGCTGAGGACGGTGAGATTGGGCATTCACCCGACACATATCTTGACTCGATTGCTCGGTAGAACGCGTCTCGGACAAGGTGGCCGGGGATAAGCTGTCATGATCTTTCCTCATCAGTATCCGTACAATGGAGTGTTCAACACGCGCTGTGTGCTTCACAAGAAATTCAAGCGCTTTACTCTGACTCTTTCTTCTCGTCACCGTCATCCATGGACCAGATTCTTGGTGCTCTTTTCGATCCCTCTTGTTCAGATTATCATCAACGCCACAAGGACAGGATCGATTGCCATGGCCTGATCTACCGCAGGTATAGCAAATAACCGTTCGTACTTGAAGCTTATCCACCGTTTATCTCCATGAGGGCATTCCACGTAGAAACCACTAATTAATGGATCGGAGACGAGGTGGTTAATCTTGATTCGAATAGGGCTGAGGCCTCTGGCTCGTTCACCCTCTGAGAAGTCCAAGTTCCCCACAAAAAGTAGGAAATCCGCGGCGCAGATTCGGGGCAGAATTGTTTATTAAATTGAAGATACGTCCTTCATGTTGTATATTTGTGCAAACAAGTCCCTGGACTTCTAATTCTGGGTCACACGCTTTCAAATTTTCATATATTTTTTTTCATGTCCATAAAATAATATCCAGAAATTTAATATGTTCACGCTAAGTTAGGCTTGAATTGGGTTAGTCTATTAACATTCTTCATTATGAATCGGTAACTTGGACTCATTAACCGCACATGAGAGAGTTTAGGACACAAATATGATGGCCATTTTTGGTAGTTGGAACCTTAGTTTTCCCATCCACCCTGCATGCATAATTTTAAAAATTGGACTAGGTTAACCAGTTCAACTTATTTAACCAAAAATCAATTACTCACTTGGTTTGATTCTATAAAAGACTTAATTATACTTTTAAAGATGTCAACTTTGGTTGAACTGGTTGATTTTTAGTTTGATCAGTGAACCCAGTTGAATTAGTAAAAAAATCATCCGACTTAAAATTAAAAACAAAAACTTATTATAATATATATATTTTATTTTACTAAACTTATATTTATATTAAACTTTTATTTAATATAATAATTATATTAATAATTTTTTATTATAAATTATATTCAGATTATAATATTATATAAATTTATTAATAATATTATTTATTAAATATATTATTCAACCAATTGAACCATTCATTTTATCCATGAATTTATAAATCTATACTTACACCGATTCCTGATTCGATCTAATTTTAAAAATTATAACTACATGATTATGACATAATGAAAGCACGCTAACTTGGTAAGCTATTTCCATTTGTTGACTTATATGTACACGTACCTATCGTTGGACCAGGACCACGGAAGCACATCGTTCGATGACCCATCGGGGCGAGCGTGGTCATTGTCACGTACGAGAAGGGCGACGTGACTGCCGGGGTGGGTTGGAGGCTGTATCTGCGGAATAGGCCGTTCCTTGATTTTCTCGGTCTTCCAGTAAAGGCCGGGGCGTAATCCGGTCAGGGTCAAGTCTTAATCTTGTTCGAAATTACCTAGGTGGCTTTAATTGACCTTATTTACAAAAATTAACAAGCTAATTTTTGAATTTGTTAACCTAACCCATTTAAATATAATTTTGAATTTAAATTTTATAAATAAAAAAAATTATATTATACTAATTTTATTTTTAAATGGATCAAGCTAATTTAAATATAAATGGATTGTAATTTATTAAAAATTTTAATATAAAGAGATTAAAAAATATATTAATTTAACATATACTATCAATATCATCGAGTCAATCCACATAAGGTTAATTTTTAGACTTGAAATTTCCACCATATAAGTAGTAATCAAACTGACTCATTCTCGTTACTTTGACAGTATTAATTTTTAATCACCACATTAAATAATTACTTTTATGTCCAATGGTGACTCATTAAATTACAAGATTCTAAATCTCTTGTGGACCTTCCCACCTGCCATCTTCCACCCAAATCATCGTATGATGATCTCGCCGGTAACGTCCCTGCATCCACTGGTCCAGCCCAGCCATCTCATGGAAGCTAGTGCCTTACACTCTTGAGTCTGGTGGCCGGCCCTCTGGTCATCGGTGTGCAACACAAGTGGCATCCCCGTGAAGGGATTCGACCATCAGAGATCTCAGTCAATCGCTCTTCTTAACCCCACCTCGGGGATTCATGCTTTTTGACGATTTCCTCTATTGCCTCTGTAACTCACCAAGTAATACTCACTGTGTTATTAATTATAATATAGAATTATATTATAAACCCTATATAGTTACATTTTTAACACTAAACTTGTATACGTTTAAAAATATCTCTTCTAAGCCACATGTACTCCAACCATATGTTTAAATAAATAACTTTAATAACATACTGACGTGACTGTTATATACTGAAATGGTATAATGATATGATAATAAGTTATTAACATAATATATCGATATCCAAAAATTTGAGTGATATGGTGAAAAGGTAAATATATAAAATTTTCACCATACTTCTATTGTACAATGATAATATATATAGAGATGGGACACATTAGGAGAAATTTATCATGATAATTATTCTAGATTTATCGTGAATATTAATTCTATAAATGTCGGGTGACACTTACCCGAGAAAAAGGGTAGAGACGGCAAGAGATTGGCTTATCAATTCCCTTTTCAACACGTAGATGAGTAACTATACTTTCCCGATATCGCCATGTGATGCCCTCCCTGTTCTTAGAGTAATAAAATATATTTTCTTGTAAAAATAGTTTGAATAAAATTAAGAAAATTCAAATTTAAATGTATAAATTAATTGATTTTATATTATAATATATATTTTGAGTATAGAAAAAAATAATAAAATAAAATATATAATTAGCTACAACTTTCAAGTAATAATTGTCACTCTAATAGGTTTGGTTACCCACTGCCGGTCGTTGCATGGATATATTTTCTCTTGTAATGAAGGATTAATGTGCAGGCTTTTTCAAGCTCTTTCCATGTCAACGACAAAAGCATATTTTTTAAAATTGGACTGGAAATTGATTAAAACATAGGTTTATGAGTTCATGGGTCGAACTGGAATTTCAATGGATTGAACCATGGATTTAATAGTATAATATTATAAATAAATTGATATAAAATACTATAAATTGACAATGATTTATAATAAAAATTCATAATATGAGTATTATATTAACTTCAAATTTAACATAAAATGTAAATATATGTTTAGTAAAATAAAATAAGTACATTATAATATGTTTTTAAAAAAAATTTAAGTTAACCAGTTTTTTACCGGTTCAATTGGGTTTACTGGTCAGACTAAAAATTGGCTGGTTTAATCAAAGTTGACTATATTTTAATTACAAATAAGTTAAATCTAGAAATCGGACTGGATGAGCGATCGGTTCCTGGTCCAATCGGCCAACCCGGCCCAGTCCGATTTTTAAAACTATAGACAAAAGTCTTTCATCATACTATCTTTCTTATTGTAGTTAAAATGTATACTGCTCAATTTAAATTTAAGTTAAATTAATTTATAATGATATAAACTATTTTTTATCATAAATTATTATTATTATACAACAAAATTTTAATTAGTAAAAACAACAAAATCCAATGGAAGATAAAAGGGGATTTTGAAAATTTTCTATAACAATTTTATTCTCCTAAAATTTATGGCCACTCATATAATATGATTGATTCCATCAAGGATTATGATCTTAATAAAGAAATCAAATTTATAATATCATAAACTACTCACATGTTGTATACATACCCTCTCTGCTTGAGCTTAGTCTTATGGTTCCATTTTCGAATTTTAGACCTTTCAAAAAAAATATTTTTTGGGTTAAGTTGTCTATCAATTTGTTGAACTAAACATTGAAAGAATCATTATATGGATTGCTCTCACCGGAGTTCAACGCCAATCTATAGGGGAAGAAAACAAACACCAATGATTATTTGTTGCAGAAAATGGAGAAATATTCAAGAAAACGACCTTTTCCGGGTTAGGCCATCTCCCTCAAGTATAATGACATGGACCAACTGCTCCATTAATAGAATTTGGTTGCCACTAGGTCATGCTTGCCATGATTAAAGCTAGTTGAGACATATTAACCGTCTCTCCTGTTAAAGTAAGATCCCGTGTTTCAGTTACGTGAGTAGAGGTTCTAGCGGAGGAAAAGCTAGAGAAAAAGCACAGAGCAAGCGAGCTTAGGGTCAGCTCTGAGGCAGGAGGAGAAGCGCATTGGATTGCAAGAAGTTTACTTTTAATAAGCAGAGCTTACACGGACAAGAAAGAATTAAGATAAATTAGATTTGCGGACCAGCAGGAGTTGTGCCGGTCAACCAAGAGCGTTTTGGTCTTTCACAGAGATGGAAAAAAAATAATGAAATCGGTGAGGTGATTGTTGTCAGACGTGAACGAGAGAAGAGAAACGCGGATTGGAAAAACGCGGATGTTAATAATTTTGAGAAAAAAATACAAAAAGAAATTGAAAAAAAATTCACCTGACGAGCTGTCCCTTCTTCATGGTCCACACGCCACGTGAAACATTATTACATTTTGAACAGTTTATTTGCCGAGTCGTCTCGCTCCGTTTTTACTATGGAAAAAAATAATTTATTTGTTATTATTATTCCCAAATTTATATATATTCCAACTTATAGACAAACTACGACTATACCACATGCGACATATGGCTTAACAATATAGCCATTCTCTCCAAAAATTCCGAGTCTTTTATCATGTTTTAAAATTTCCATATGATCTATTCTTCCCCAAAAAAAAATTAAAATCGTAATTGTCTTTTTTTTTAATGAATATGTAGTAATTGTCTAACTTAGCAGAGGATGAAAAAGTCCAATCATCTTCCAATTTTATAATCAGCTAAAAACAGAAGAAACAATTCCATAGCAATCAATACCCGAAAATACCATCGCGTCCCCGATGAAGAGACGTGCCCAGCGCTCGCATTCTCCTCGTCCTCGTTCCCATCTGAGGCGCCGGTCCTATCCGAGGGAACCGTCGAGCGACCACAACTCATAAGCGGTCCGGTACGAAACACCAACTGCTCCGCATTTTGAATCCGGTCCGATTTACCGTCCCACGGGCAACACGCATGGCACAACAAAGTCTATGCCTTCACTTATTATTATTATTATTATATTTTTTTGGGTGGTGGGGGTGTTGAATGTGAAAGGAAGAAGCTTCTAACACTAATACTTCTAGATATGAAAGGAAGAATATTTATAAATTAATGAAACATGGACGCTTTAATGCCGGCGGGATTTTCGCCGACCCCTAATATGAACACAAACATGTCACCGAACAACCTCTTAGTAATGGTGTTGCTTGTTATATATATATATATATATAAAAGAGAGAGAGAGTTTTGGAGTTGCTAGCATGCAATCTCGCCACATCCTTAGTAGTGCGCTTTCAGTGGGGCGCTGCTGTTCGACTTGGGAAATTAGAATAGTGCGAGAGCTAGGTGTTCTTCCGCAATTCCCCTTTTGAAAGCATACACATAGATCTCTATAGCTACTCGATCGTAAGATCACGGAAGAGTAGAAGTGGAGGTGGAGGAGGAGATCCATGGCGGGAGGGGAGGGAACAACGTTGGAGCAGACGCCGACGTGGGTGGTGGCGGCCGTCTGCAGTGTCATAGTGGTCATCTCTCTAGCCGTCGAGCGGCTCCTGCACTACACCGGCAAGGCAATTCTCCCGTTCCCTCCTCTTCCCCTTCCTTGCTCCCTCTGTTACGGAATCATATGTCCATAGCAATAGCATTTGATTTGATCCTGTCTTGACAGTTGAAAGTAGTGACACTCTCTGTTCCTTTATGTCGGATGTGGCTTTCGAGTTCTCCTTCACCTATGGCTTTATCATGAACATGTCTTTGATTATTGGTGCTTGCAGTATCTGAAGAGGAAGAACCAGAAGTCTCTCTTCGAAGCCTTGCTGAAGATCAAAGAAGGTGACCATAGTTTTTACTTCGATAAATGACAGCGCAGTTTCAAGATCGCCTCTGTTTCTTCTTACAACCGACCTAGATAGACTGTGGTTATAAGGCAATACGATGATGATGATACGGGCATTCGGGTTTTATTTGCAGAGTTGATGCTCCTGGGATTCATATCGCTGCTGCTGACGGTTTTCCAGAGCAGAATCAGCAAGATCTGCATCTCTGAGGAGGCATCGAAAAAATGGCTTCCTTGCGAGGAGGAAGACGACTCTGAATCCACCACTTCCCACTTTCAGGCCTTCTTCTTCTCTCCGGGAATATCTCGTCGGCTCCTTGCTGAAGATTCTTCCGAAGCCATATCTTACTGCACTAAAAAGGCAAGTCGTCGATACGGCCATATCTTCGAAATCTGTCAACTGATTTAACTAACCGGAGTTTCCCACGCCGTTCTCTCAATCGACTCATTCTTGTCCTTCTTCAGGGGAAGGTCCCCCTGTTATCTACAACTGCACTTCATCATCTCCATATTTTCATCTTCGTGCTTGCGGTCACCCACGTGACCATTTGCGCCCTCACAATTCTGTTCGGAGGAGCAAAGGTGACATATGTTCTGCCCCCTTTTTTCCATTAAAAGACGACGACGATTCCACTAACAGCATTTCGCTGACATCCTGCCCAACAATTCATTTATTCGGCTGCTGTTTATGTCTGTCTGTCATTCTTCGAGCAGATAAGTCAATGGAAAAAATGGGAGGATGCGATACAGAATAGAGAATCCAATCCTGAAGATGGTAACTCTTGCAGTCCTACTTTATTATCAACACATCATCCTAAATCTGGCTTTCGAAGAAGTCAATTATTTCATCCTCTTTTGTCGGCTTAATGATAGTTTTCTGATAGTCCAAAATTTATGACATCTCATTGGATGGCATTGCTTGTGCAGAGCTCAAGACGAAGTTCACTCATGTACAAGATCATGCCTTCATCAGAAATCGTTTTCTGGGCATCGGGAAGTTGGCCTTAATCGGTTGGGTGGTAAGTGAACAAATCCTTCAAACTTGGTTGAGGCCACGAGCTCCCACAGTTGCCGTACCGCCTGACAACTCTTGCTGATTTTATCCCCGTGTTCTCTAGCACTCATTCTTCAAGCAGTTTTACGCTTCCGTGACCAAGTCCGATTATACTACCCTGCGCCTGGGTTTCATCATGGTGAGCTATTTATCTGAGGCATTTTCAGCTCAAAGAATGTTTTCCTCTTCATTTCTCACTCATTTGCTTCTTAATCTTGTAAATGATGTCGAGTTCTATCGCTTCAGACCCACTGCAGAGGGAACCCGAAGTTCAATTTTCACAGGTACATGATCAGAGCCCTCGAGGCAGATTTCAAGAAAGTTGTTGGAATGAGGTTAGACTTCCACTGCAGATGTATATTTACTATCTCTCCTTTGCTTTGTTCCGAAATGCCATCGAAGATAGACTATTATGTCACTGACTCTACGCCCAAATTATTACAGTTGGTATCTCTGGGTCTTCATGGTCATCTTCCTATTGCTCAATGTTGCTGGTAATTTGATATTCAAACATCTATAGCAGGAGAAGCTGCTTTGGCACCTTTTCTGTTCTGTTTTTTTCATTTCCGACATTGACTACCAACATAGTATTTCATTTAAGAACCTGCAATTTACTTGCAACATAACTTTGCAGGTTGGCATGTGTACTTTTACATAGCTCTCATTCCAGCTTTGGTAGGTTCGAGTGACTCTTCCCGTTGAACTTCCAACCAAACCGTTCTTGGAAAAAGAAAAATCATAGCTTGTGCTTCTTCGCAGCTATTACTGGCGGTAGGCACAAAACTCGAACATGTAATAAACCAGTTGGCTCACGAGGTTGCCGAGAAGCACGTGGCCGTTGAAGGAGACATAGTTGTTCAACCTTCGGATGATCACTTCTGGTTCCACAGGCCAAAGATCATACTTTTACTCATTCACATCATTCTGTTCCAGAACTCGTTCGAGCTTGCCTTCTTCTTCTTTATATTGGTAACATAGACGAATTTCCTCATCGCTAGTGCTGGGTCTAGGGAGGCTTGAAGTATAGATGAATGCAGTAACCGATCTTTCGGATGTATTGCAGGTGCAGTACAAGTTCAGCTCCTGCATAATGGGCCCAAGTGGGTACGTGATTCCGAGGCTAGTTGTCGGGTAAATTCTTTTCTGACTTTATCAACTCATCCTTCTAATGTCACCATACCATTGCATCCACCTTGTAAAGATTTGGCTGTTCAAACCAAAATGAAGCTGACCGAGTTACCATGTTAGCCGCATCGACCTGGAGAAAAGAAATCATCTCAAAACTTCAAATTCTCTAGCACAGCGAGTCTAGATTGAACCAAAATTAGGTTGGTTAAATGCGCAGATCATGCACAGATCCTTCTTTCTTATAACTGCACTGGTTAGAACCGGGGATCAGATCCGACATGGACCCATTTGACCGCTGGTTCATGGGTCCAATTTCGATGACTACGACTCTACTGTGCCCCTGGATTCGGAAACATTTGTAACTATTCCCTATCTGCACTTTCAGGGTACTTGTTCAGTTCCTCTGCAGCTACAGCACTCTTCCCCTCTACGCAATCGTCACACAGGTGAGTCTCCATCTGATTAACCAAATTTGGTTCTTTTACAGTCCGTGTAGTCAAAGCTCGAACAGTAACTGATTGAAGTTGCTTGGAACTTTCGAAGATGGGGAGCTCTTTCAAGAAGGCGATATTCGATGAGCACATACAGCAGGGGATATCCGCATGGGCTAGGAATGCGAAGATGAACAAGAAGAAGGCAGCCAACGGCTCTAGTCACACCAACCCCAGTCAAGCCGGTAGAAAGGAAGCCGAGATGGCGCTCGTCAATAAGGTTGACAGGGCTGTTGATTCTTGAAGCGAGAAATTGAACGTGCTCATACCTGCTAAGATGCCAAGGTCGTGAAGAACCGTGGCAAGGGGCCCGATTATTTTGCTAGTTCCATAGATAACTTAGCACGCAAGTAGAATATACATTGTATACGAGTTGCTTCCTGGTTCCAGGGGCATCGAAAAGATGATGATGATGATCTTATAGTTTGTCATAGAGATGTCACTACATATGTTTCTTCAAACTGTAGTAACGGCCTTCTCTTGCCTCCTCTGCCTTTTTGACTTCTTCCTAGAGAACAGGAAATAAAAAAAAAAGCAGTCAATTTAGAGGTTCACAAGTCCATGAAAAGCTCCCGTGTACAGTGCAGATGCTCCCGTTTTTCTTGTGGAAAGCAAGAGGAACTCTCTTGGACCCCCGAACTAGGATTCTCTACCCAGGCAGTCTACAGACTTGACCAAAAAAACACACTTGTGGAGCTTCAATCACGCTCTTGACCTTTAAAAGCTCTGCTCCAGAAGTCTTGAAATTGCTGCCAGAATTTAGTCCCAGCTGGAGCTCTTCTACCCATCTGATCGGGACTTGACCTGACCTATCATGGGTTCTCGGATAAGCTGCTCTGTTTTCCCGTGTTCGTGGATTGCTTTTTCCTATGTTTTATGCTATTCTCGGCCGCTCTCGTGGACCCTAATTTATGCTACGTTATGGACCCTAATTTAAACTCGGCCCAACATGGTGGTCATGTGTGGGTCTACCATGTCTGAAGATTCGTCCCTCTCTCCTAGCTAAGACCCGGTGGCTCAATGCCAAGCTAGCCCGTCCAGTCGAGGGCATCAGTGATCTTACCAAGAGCTATTATTTTGTCACTGGGCTATTCTTATTCTGTCCTGTCCGGGGATCGCTCTTCTCATCCCAACCACCTCAGTGGGGACAGGCAACATGGCCACTGGTCATATAGCCCCGCAACCTCACATGTCAAATTGGTAGTAATTGTTACATGTGTACGTACACATAATAATGAGTTCATTGTCTAAAGTGATTTAGATGATGACGAGTTTAAAATTCTAAATGTCATAAAAAAAATTCAAAAAATACCTTGGAAATGTGCACGTGTCTTTCCCTATTGACTTTTACATGATATACTTGTCGTGTAATATGTATACTAGAGCTGACAATTTTTAGCATGACACATAAGACCGTATTTGAGCCAAGACTTATCGGGCCAGGGCTGCCACGACTAGATAATTTTATGGGTGTGTTGTGCCAAAAATTATTAGGCTGTGTCAGTCTATAGTCCAAATACTATTATTTTTATTAAAAATAAAATTAACATTTAGATGTATTTTGATTATATCAATGGGATTTAGGGGTAGAAAGAGAAAAAATGTGCTCATTCATTTGAGTTGAGTTGCTAATAATTATTTTAAGTTCCTAATAATTATTTTAAAACAACTTTTTACAGTGAAAGTTTTTAATGGGCCGGGCTAAGACCCGATAAATACTCGGGCCATGCTTGGGTCTATTATTATTGGGCTGTAATGGCCCGGATGATAAGCCCGACCCGATAAGACCGCGCCGGCCTCCGATTCACCAGCTCTAATGTACACACTGAATATTCAATCTCAAATTGTGAACCCCACCTCAACCCCCAACCACCCCCCCCCCCCGGGTCGGTATCTACATAAGTCACGTGTGCCGACGAAGATTCCGAATGAGCCCAAAAAATCCGAGGGACACTTTCCGCAGTATGGGCCGCGGTTAGGCAGTTGCCGATTTTTGACCGACCCTTTCTTACTCCCAAGAGCCCTTTTTGGTGTAAACTCTACCGCAATTTGCAACCTCGTCCTTTTCCCATTCCAACATTTCCAAAATTTTTTTGGCTGTCCATGTTCAGGCTGGCTGGCAATTCGGGTCGGCCCGATTTTTTGGAGGCATTTTAAAAAGGGCTTTAATTTTGACTTAATCTTAATCCCATTAAATTTCTAGTATACTTTTGATGAACTGAGAAGAAAAAAGAGATTAAATTTCTAAGAATCTCTAATGGCAAAAGGTGAATATCGAGCCAATAGCAAGTCACCGAGTATGGCTCTGTCCCCGATCCGACTCCGGCCTTTCACTTCGCGAGGACGGAGGAAGAAGACAACGCTGTTCCCGGAAAAAGAAGGAACAGGAAACGTGAGGGGATTTTGCTGCTGGGTTGACGTGTCCTCCTCCGTCTCCTCCTCCCTAGCACTACCCTTCCTCGCTCCTCTTCCTGTTCCAAATTCTTTGACCTCCCCCAATCCTGCCGGTGCTTCTTCTCCTTGTTCTTCTCCTTCAACTTGCAATTCTTTTCTTGCTCCTCTTTGCCCGTCATCCTTTGCTTCTCTAACCCACCTACCTTCCTCACCATTCCTGTCTGTTATTCAGATTTAAAAAAAAAGGTCTTCCCTTTTGGTCGGACCAAACTTGGGGTCAATCATTGGGCTTAATCTTCGTTTACTTCCACCTTCACAAGGGAGAAGCGGCAGCTGAAAAAGCAGGACCTGATCAATCTGGGCTCCTGATCTCTGAGCTGATCTTGGTGATCATGGAGGTCTCAACTTCTTCCTCCTCCTCCCCTCTCTCCATTCACTCCCCCTTTAGCCGCCCCTGCCGCCGCCGTCTCCCGCTTCGCTCGTCGCGGTTCATCAACTCCTTACCTTCCTCTACGATTTCCACCCCGTCCCCTGCATTGTTGACCTCGTCGTCTTCTCCCTCTTGTTTTTGGGGGGCCGCGGTCGCTCGACCGCAGCGTAGTGGATTTAAGTCGCAGGTCGTGAGGAGCAGGCCCTCGCCACGGTTGGCTCCGATAAGGGCTGCGTTTGAGCGATTCACGGAGAGGGCGATCAAAGCCATCATCTTCTCCCAGAGGGAAGCCCGGGCTCTGGGCAAGGACATGGTGTTCACTCAGCACCTGCTGCTCGGCCTCGTCGCAGAGGCGCAGTCCCAATCCAGCTCCAACACGAACGGGTTCCTTGGCTCTGGCATCACCCTCGAGAATGCCCGGGAAGCTGTTAGCTCGATATGGCACAACCAGAAAGAAAAGAAGGGTGACGATGTGGCCGGTGAGATGGCTGGGACGACTACAATATCGTACTCGTCGGCCACTCGCATTCCCTTCTCAATAAGCACAAAGCGGGTGTTTGAAGCGGCCGTGGAATACTCCCGAACTATGGGCCACAACTTCATCGCCCCTGAGCACATTGCCATTGGCCTCTTCACGGTGGATGATGGAAGCGCTGCTCGTGTCCTCAAAAGGTTCTTTTTGATCCTTCTCCTGCATCCATGGCCCAGACTTTTAAGATCAGTTGTTGGAAGAGATCAATTCATTTCCAAATTAATCAATTTGTTGGATACTCAATGTGTTGTTGGATTATGTCTCAGTTGTAGTAAATACTGGGCAAATGTGATCGTGCTTTTAGCTTTTTTAATCCCAATTCATATGCTGTTGTAGTTTAACTAATGAAGAAATGTGAGAATCTTTTATTGATTCTTCATACTCCATTTTATGGCATGCCAGATGCATGTAGAGGTTATTTTTTACAGGAATAAGAGCAAGTTTGCTATTTATAGAATTTGTTGTTCTTACGTCTGTGTACAGATTGGGGGCAAATGTTAATCATTTGGCTGCTATGGCAGTCACGAGGCTTCAAGGGGAGCTCGCCAAGGATGGGAGAGAGCCTTTGCCCTCCAAAGGAGGAATGTCCTTTACCAGCAAGTCGGCTGAGAAATCCCAAGGTTCATAATGTTTTATTATTTCTTGCTTGCTTAGCTTCAGAACTCAACAGCTGGCTTGCACGTGCACATTGTGAATGTAACTAATTGCTCTTTCCCTTACCAGAGAATAGTGCCCTTTCCCAATTCTGCGTGGATCTTACAGCCCGTGCTAGTGAAGGTCTTATAGATCCTGTGATTGGGCGAGATTCTGAAGTTAGGAGAGTCATTCAAATATTGTGTCGCAGGACGAAGAACAACCCAATCCTTCTTGGTGAAGCTGGGGTTGGAAAAACTGCCATTGCGGAAGGATTGGCATGTAGAATTGCCCAGTCTGAAGTTCCAAGTTTTCTTATGGTGAGTCTCTGCCTAAATATCAATGGACCATGGTGTATTTTGACATACTGTTCTTCCAGGGAATAATTTATAATGACCTAGACTTTCGTCTAAATTGTTTTTTAGGCTGTGACAGTCTCAAAACAGCTGATTGTCTCAAAACTGGATCATCAATGACCAATAGCTTTGTTACTCTTGGTCTAAGATTGTTTTGTAAGCTGGGTCTATTAAGAATGTCTCAAGTCCTGATGGCTTTCTGGATTTGGCCCTACTGCATATATGTGCAGACAAAGCGGATATTGTCCTTAGACATTGGTTTGCTAATTGCTGGTGCAAAGGAGAGAGGAGAGTTAGAAGCACGTGTCACTGAATTGCTTAAGGAGATAAAGGAATCAGGCAAGAACATTTCTGGATTTCTTTCAAAGAAAAACATGGGCAAGGTCAATCCTCTTTGTTGACAATTACTATCTGTTCAATTATGTAGGAAATATCATCCTTTTTATTGATGAAGTCCATACAATCATTGGGTCTGGTACTGTTGGGAAAGGAAGCAAAGGATCAGGTCTTGACATTGCTAACCTGTTAAAGCCTCCTCTTGGAAGGGGCAATTTGCAGGTAATTATATTGCAGACTTGATCCCTTATCCCCTCTTTAACGTTAGCCTCGACCTGTCTATGAATTGAAAGGTGAAAACTTCAATTCGCTAATTCCCTTCATTGTCATTAATTTCCTGCAGTGTATTGCATCAACAACCATGGATGAGTTCAGGACACATTTTGAAAAGGACAAAGCATTGGCACGGAGATTTCAGCCCATACTTGTGAATGAGCCAACCCAGGTTTCTTGAATCATTAACCTTTTCTTCCTTAAGGGTGAAACAGTGTGCTTTCTTTTTGGTTCTTACTTCAGTGTGTATAAATCTTACAGGAGGATGCAGTTAGAATACTGTTGGGCCTACGTGAGAAATATGAAGCTCACCACAAGTGCATATACGCTCCAGAAGCTATTAATGCTGCGGTGCATCTTTCAGCTCGGTACATCTCTGATCGCTATCTGCCTGACAAAGCTATTGATCTCATTGACGAGGCAGGGAGTAGGGCCCACATTGAAGCCTTCAAGAAGAAGAAAGAAAGACAAACTTGCATACTCTCAAAGTCTCCTGAAGATTACTGGCAAGAAATCAGAACCGTACAGGTCATGCACGAAGTGGTAAGGATGCCTTTTTTCCGTGATGTGCAGATTAGTATATTCACTTTGTTCTATAATTTCACAGAGATATTGATTTATTGGAAAATATCAGGTAAATGCAAGCAGCCTAAAGGAAAATGTTGATGCTTCAGCCATGGAAGATTCAGACTCCCTTTTGCCAGCAACAATGGAGGATGATGAGTATGCTCTAAACCTATGCTAAAACTGAATAAACAATGGGCTCTGGCTCTGGAAACTCATAAAATTTTTCGAATTTCCTATTTTCCTGTTCATGTTTGAGAAAGGAAATGAAGTAAAGATGAGTTCCATTTGCTCTACAAAAGATTTTTTTATGGTCCAACACCTCTTGTAAAATGTGATCCAACGTTGTACTGTCATCTTATCTGGGAAAATAGAGAAAGGAGGAATGTAAAATTTTTTCCCCACTTCTTCTGGGACATAATTGAGCTTTGACTTTTGGGATATGATTTTTTTCCTCTCTCATTGATTGCTTTCATGTAATTATTTGCAGGCCAGTGATGGTTGGACCTGATGATATAGCTGCAGTTGCTTCAGTCTGGTCTGGCATCCCAGTCCAGAAGCTCACAGCAGATGAAAGAATGCTTCTTGTGGGCCTTGATGAGCAACTTAAGAAACGAGTTGTAGGTCAAGAAGAGGCTGTCTTGGCAATTTCACGTGCCATTAAGAGGTCACGAGTTGGGTTAAATGACCCTGACAGACCCATAGCTGCAATGCTGTTTTGTGGACCCACTGGAGTTGGTAAAACTGAACTTACAAAGGCTTTGGCTGCCTGCTATTTTGGTTCAGTGAGTAGACACACCACACCCTTTACTTAGTTCCTAATCTTTGAGTTTCAAAGTCATATGTAAATAAGCCTATCAATTTTCTTTGCTAGTAACATCACTATTTCTGGTAGATGGTTGGATAGTGAAAATGATTTATTCAAATGGAGAGTAGCTAATCTTTAGAGAAAAATGGAATGACAAAGTATAGATGGGAAATGGGGGATATAGGGGCACAATCAAACAATACTGTTAGGTCAAAGCTTGAGTTGCCTTGCAAAACTTGGTTCGACCTTGATTGTGTATCATTTTTTGTTGTTGACCTGCCTCATCATACTATACATGCTTGAAGTCAATTTGATTTCCCTTCAAGACAATCCTATGAGGCCTAGCTCAACCTGGTGTTGGGACTCAGTCAAGCTGTAGGGCCATGTCAAACCCAAGATCCAAATGGTTCGAGTGGAAGAATCTAATCTGTACTTTGGTTTACTGTTGCCAAAATTGTCAATATAGGAATCTTGGTCTGGCTCACAAGCCTCCGAATACCAGTACTTGTTGAGCTCAAGCTAGAAGTCAACTCAATTGCCCAAAAATATTTACTAGCTCAAGTATCCAGTTGAGTCAGTGTAATTTGCTTGTAGCTTGCCTCACTTGCATATGTCATGGCATGGTATTACTTTTTCTCAACATCATGTGAGGTTCCAATATTTTCATTAACTGCTGTTTAGTCCTTTCTTCTGTATTCTCACTCCTATCATATGAATACAGGAGTCTGCAATGTTAAGACTGGATATGAGTGAATACATGGAGCGACATACAGTCAGCAAACTAATTGGAGCACCTCCAGGTTATGTGGGCTTTGGAGAGGGAGGTATTCTCACTGAGGCAATCCGGAGACAGCCTTTCACTGTTGTGTTGTTCGATGAAATCGAAAAAGCACACCCTGATATTTTTAACATCCTCCTGCAGTTGTTTGAAGATGGACATCTAACAGATTCTCAGGTTTGTTCTTTGCACAGAGACCTATCAAAGACACATCTTTGGAAGGCAAATTTGTGTATTTTGCCTTATTGAATGGAATGAACTCAATGAAAAAGGAAACATCTTTGGATGCATGGAGAAAGTTATTGTTTTTCAATTTCAGAAAATGAGAGATAACAGAAAAGTGCCTTTTCCAACTATAGAAGATGGACCTGAAATTTCTTTTGAATTGATGTTGAATATCCATCGTTTAATTATGACAAGAATGGAACGCTAGAACTGGATTTATAAATTCGAGTTTTGCTGCTGATTTGAAAGATTATGTTCTACAGGGTCGAAGAGTTTCATTCAAGAATGCTTTGATTGTGATGACATCCAATGTGGGCTCGAGTACCATTGCAAAAGGTGGACGCAGCTCTATCGGTTTTCTGACTGCTGATAATGAGTCAAGTTCGTATTCTGGATTGAAAGCACTGGTAATGGAAGAGCTTAAGGCTTATTTCCGGCCTGAGCTGCTCAACAGAATTGATGAAGTGGTCGTCTTCCGTCCTCTTGAGAAGTCTCAGGTTCAATTTTTCATCTGTTTTAGCCCACGTTAATTTCTTTTTGTCTGAGCAAGAAAATATTGTTTCCCCATATATTCTTGTGGTGGATTTTTGTAAGAAAAAGTCAAGACCAAGTCAATCACGGCTGGTTAATGATTCCCAATCCTAAGTAAATTGCTAGTAGTTCATCTTGATCCAATCTGAAACCGGGTGTTCGTGAGAATTTCTCCCATCTCCAACTGTTTAATGAATGGGACTTTTTTATTGCAGATGCTTGAAATTCTGAACTTGATGCTGCATGATGTGAAGAAACGGCTCATATCAATGGGTATTGGGCTGGAGGTCTCTGAGTCGGTAATGGATCTGGTTTGCAGGCAAGGATATGACCAGATCTATGGTGCCAGGCCAATGAGGAGGGCAGTGACCCAGCTAATCGAAAATCTATTGAGCGAAGCTCTCCTTTCGGGCAACTGCAAGCCTGGAGATACGGCCATAGTAGATATTGACGCCTCAGGAAACCCTTTTGTCACTAATAAATCCGATAAGAGCATCCATCTGTCTGACACCTCGTCCATCTTATGATATATTTAGGTAAATGTATAACCCATCAGTTATGATTTTTCTGATGAAGTATTTTTTTGCCTTGCATAGAATCGATTATTCAACTGTATATTGGTTACTGCAAAATCTGTATATTGGTTACAAGCAATAGTCTTGTAGAGAGACTATTTACTCTTCATGTTGAGGAAAGAGCAAGTGGAAGCAATTTCACAGTTGTCCATGTGGATATGACATGATCGGGTGCTGAGCGATGCCTGTCTTCCGAGCTATCAAATACCAGAAAATGATCCATATCTCTACGCCAAACACAGTGACCATTTGTTCTTCCAATAAAAAATTACACGGGAAGATATTCACTGCCATCAGGAGAAAATCCATAATGGATAGCTACAAGATTCGATGATTCCAATATATGCAACGGCGAGAATTGCGGCAAATCGGTGTAAAGAAAACTAAATTTGAGCTCCTCAGCAAGTGACTAGCTTGGCTCATGGATGAGGAATTCAAGCTCCCGAGAGGGAGAACGCATTCCAGGAGACAACTTGAGGATATCGAAGTCATGAAAGAGGACGGCAAGGTTTTGTAAGACGCACTTCATCATGACTTTCAGCATCAAATGCGACCATGAGATACGAGAAAGAAGAGTTGGATTTAGGAGGCACCTGGCACTTAACGAGTGAGGAGACCAGGACTACAAAGAAGAACAGAAGGCAGAAGACAAAGTACATAATGAGCCTCAAATTTCTAAGACTACATCTTATGGATTTGAACACGTTTATATGTCATATGTTATAGATGAAATGAATGACTAAAGTGAAAGGATCAATCACATTTCTCATGACAATTGGTAGGGAGGATCCAAACCCCAAGTTTTTTCTGATCATCGACACTAGATACAAACAGATTCTACCCACTTCATCCTGACATGGAGAAAAGGAAAAAGTCATGGATAAAGAAATCTCGGACACTTTGATAAGTCATCCAACTCTCTCCTCCCGAGCTATAGTCCTGACTTTAGAGGCTCTGCAGGAGCTTCAGGGTCTCGTCGATGTGCTTCTCGGGCTGGAACTGGTTGTTGTAGATTAGTTGCACCATACCCTTCTTGTCAAGGACATATGTCTGTCTCCCAGGCAATGCTCCGAAGAGATCCCCTGGGACCCCCCACTCTTTCCTCACCTTGTTGCTCTCATCACTTAGCAACGTGAATGGGAGTCTGTACTTGTTCGCAAAAGCCTGCACCAATTTAATGCACTTTCAATCTTTGGAAACACAGTATTGCCAGGCAACAATCATGAACTTAAGCCCCTAATCAAATTATCAATAAATAATAATGAAAGCTGTTCGAGTTAACTTTGGGATATTAATCCACGTTACTTCATCAAGTGTTAGCAGAATTTTGTCAGAAAAGGATATTCTTCGAGATATGCTAAATATCCTACAGGTAGAAGACATAAAGATTCAGTTTTTGGAACATCTTTCCATCAACTATACAGGTTTTCCCATCACCTTACCAGCAGTGCATTAAGCACACATGTAGTTTATGGGATTATTGTCGTATGTCTTTCTTCCATGTCTAAGATTGGAATCTGTGTTTGTTTGCCATTCTTTTCACTTGTTTGTTTGTCCACAATTGTTACTGTTTATCTACGGTCGTACAAGTAGTTTTTCGACACATCTTTTTCCATTTTATTTGTATTAATTCCTATGCTATATATGTTGATTATATGTTCTTTTTTTTTTATATAAATATACAAGATAAGGAAGAAAATTACTGCACAACATGTTGGTACCAACTCGAGTCCAGGAGCTAGCTAATTGATCAAATGAGCTCTCTTTGATACGGGAGAATTTTTCCAGTCGAAACTGTAACTACTTCCACATAAAAGGGCAAAGAAACCTCGTGTCTTGCATGGTAAGTTTAGAGATGGAAATTATTTGACACTCTCATAGCTCATGCACTAAAATCTGGACTCAACAACAGCTCATGAGCTACTTAAATCTCGAGCTTGACTCAAGTTCAAGCATGACAGACTTCAGATAAACAAATCTAGTGCTTCACTTGAATGAGTTTAGTCTCAGTTCAGAGTCGTCAAGAGAAAAGATATGGGACTGAAAATTGCAAGGATGTCCTTAACCCTGAAAAAACAGTGTTGAATCATGTCTTAGCTAATATTTAAACTTCAAGCTTTTCAAGGGGTCAAACTTGAGCAAAGTTTCAAGCTTAGATTTTTTGAGTCATATCAAACTCCACATTATCATTGCATAGATAGGGATCTATTTTAGAGCCAAAGGGGTCTTTAAATGCAAATGAACAGAAAACTGCCACTTAAATGTGGTTCCACGATCTCCCAGTGTCTCATTAAAAGCAAAAGTTGGATACATTGATGGTAGCAAAACAAGGTAAGTATATGCTTGAGTATAGAAGATTTTACATACCTTGTGTGAAGATGGGTCATCGCCACTAATTCCAACCACTACAGCCCCGGCTTTCTTAAATTTCTCATAAGCGTCTCTAAAAGCACATGCCTGCAATAAAAAACTGATTCCTAGGATGCTGTTTCTCTTTAGGAAAACATAAAATGCAAGAAAATAATCAGACAGAGTATGGCAAATTCAGTTAGTAATCTGAAGCAGAGATCAAACTGGGGAGGAGCTGAAAAGTTAGTCACCCCACCCGACCATCCTAGGTCATTCCTTATCTTGCAATAGATATTGTTTGGCATATCGAGATATTGCATCTGTTGTAGATTCTCATTCAATGTTACATTTACACTCTCTTCACAACTAATGCATGCATTAGCAATAGTCCCTTGAATTGTCAGATATGTTGTAGATTACTTGAGCGAACTCAGTTAAAGGTCCAGGTGAAATGCATGAAACTTGCATGATATCTGCCTTGTAAATTGGACAGCATAAAATCAGTGAATTTGTCCAACACACCATAGTTTACAGGTTTCCCGTAGGAAAGGTGGCCAAGTGAGATGGACATAAGTTTTGTGTCCTCTACATTGGCTCTTTAGCTCTCACTTGCCATATTTTTAAGACAATTGAGCGGAATGAAGATACCAACACACATGTAGCACAGACACTAGTAACAGGCAATCATGGTGCTGGACCAGTATCCTGGAATATCGCACAAGTCACACCAAATGTGTCAGCTCTTTTTTTTTTTAATACCTGTTTGGTGCATCCGGGGGTATCATCTGCAGGGTAAAAGTAGACAACCACAGGCTTCCCCTTGAATTTCGAAAGACTTACAGGCTTACCGTCCTGGTCTTTCAGTGTGAACGACGGGGGCACCTGCCCTTTGTTCACCTGCAAGTTTAAGGAACAAAAAAATCCTCAACCGCAAGCAGACTAACACCTAAAAGGGAAAGAAGCTCCTCCCATGAATTCTGCAATTTCCCTATTGTTTCTAGCTCGACGTTTTTCACATACACAATGTACCTTGGCAAAAATGCAACTTTTCACAGAGGAAGGAGAGGGCAGTATCAGAGAGGAAGAAGTGGACAGCCTGAGGCCATGAAACTGAGAATGTGAGGATTTGGGGAGCACCAGGGATGCTTGGGAAGATTGGGTCTTGGGAATGTGGGGTGACAGGAGAGAGGGAAGAGAGTGTTTGCTGGGGAAGGAGAGGGTCGCCATTGATTCAACGGGTCTCTCCGCGTTGGTTAAGCGAGAAGAGAAGAGAAGAGATAAGGTAACAAAAGAGACGAGGGAGGCACCGAGGAATTCTGAGGAAGAGGGAGAGAGACGTCAGATGCGCGAGACAAGAACAACAGAGCACAGGATCTGACTTTCATGACGTGGACAATTGCTGACCCAATAACTTTAAGTGTGTCATCAGACAGTTGGTGATAAACAAAAAGCTTGATAAGATAATATTTTAAGTAGATTGAATTATATTAATTAATTTATATTAATATAAAAATTTTATTAATTATTATTATGATGCCTAAATTTTTCTTTCATATTTTAATAACTATTTTTTAAAAGATTTGTTAAAATTTTAATTGTCATTTAATATTTTTATATTTAATGATAAAAATGATAATACTAGTTTAATTTTTATTTTTTAAACTTATTATTATTATTTTAAAGGGAAAATACTAAATAGTAAAAAAAAATTTCCATCTAAAGATTTCTTGCACAGACAGAAAACTCCATTCTAAAACCCTACACCCATCTCCCTCGGTCATTCTGCATCGCCCTCAGTAATTCTTCGTTTTGCTGCCTCTCCATCTTCCCGCTGCCTCTCTCTGTTACCATTCTGCGTTCTCCTCTTCGATCAACAGGTGCATGTCTCCCGACAAATTGTAATGATGCTACTGTGTATTGTTGTTTGTTCGCATTTTGTGAAATGGAAGAAAAACCGTTTGTGTAGCCAGGGAGTAAGCAGCTGCTGTTCTCAGCTGGATACAACGTAGACGGTCCGATTCAATGCTTCTATCACGAGTCTTAATATATACTTCTAAGCTTTTACTGTTCTGTTGTTGAAGTGATTGGCTGATACAATGACCATGAAGGCCTTCAATTTACGTTAGATTCTACTTTCTTGAAGATATGTAAATTTTATTTCACACAGAAATAGATTGCTGGAGTTTTCTATTTCGTTGTCCAAAAAGACTTCTGCAGGCTAAGTTTGAGTTTCCAGTTCTTTGTGGGTCTCAAATTGAATACCAAGGAGGTTTGAGATGCTATGGAATTTTGACCAGATACTTGTTCCTTTGTGGTGAATTCTGGCTTTGAATTCGAACAATTCATGTCTTAATTTTTTGGGAGAAGGATGCTTTTTGAAAGCAGTATATAATTCCTCGTTAATAGCATGGCTTAGGGCTCTATACATTTATAAATTTGAATGATAGTTTTTTCCTGCTTTCAAGATCTCATTTTCAGAGGCAGAAGATTCCTGTTTTGCATTTTCAATTTCAAAAATCCATAACATAGCTTGTCTTTTTTTTCCCCTTCAATAATGTAGTTTCACTTTGGGTAAAACGGTTTAGCACTATTTAATGCTTAAGAAGACTGTCTTGTTGTAACTTTTTTGGTCATGATGTTAGTCTCCCAGGATGGCTTACAAATATTAGGTTTTTGTTGGTTGATCTTGGATCTGGTCCACACTTCTTGAGCTGCATTGTTGTTTTTAATGTAGAAGCTGTGCTTTGTGTGCAATTCCTCGTCAGAGGTCCTCTTTTTACATGGTAATTGGTCTACTTAGGTTTTCCTAGATGCTATGTCAAAGTAGACCTGGCGTTGGTTCAATGTGGAATCTTGCATTAAATGAAGTGGAAAATTTTTCTTATTCAAGTGTTTGTTGAATAAATTTGTGAATCCAAGTACCTTGCATGCAATATTAATCTATTGGCTAGCAATTTTTGGCTAGTCTTTTTTGAATGGTTTTTTTGATATAGAAAATTTTCATGAATTCTTAGTTGCATATATTGAGCAATATATTAAGGTCTTATACCATTATAAATGGAAGTTTGGGGATTTTGTTTAATATTAAACTAGAATATCTCATTTTAGTCATTTCCTAGTTTTGTAACCTAAGAAAATCAGAGTTGAGTTCCTCTTAATTGCACTTCCATTTTAATTTGAAGTAAATGAATACTAGATTTTGATTGGTTTGCAGAAAGATGAACTTCAACAATGTCAAAGTACC
Organism: Sonneratia alba; assembly: GCA_900174645.1. Taxonomy (NCBI): domain Eukaryota; kingdom Viridiplantae; phylum Streptophyta; class Magnoliopsida; order Myrtales; family Lythraceae; genus Sonneratia; species Sonneratia alba. The sequence goes on from FWPY01000073.1 coordinate 321,246, forward strand.
TAGGGTGCCAGGTGGTGGGGCTGCTTCTGCACTGATCAAGTTAGGGATTATAGGAGGACTCGGTGTGTATGCAGCTGCCAACAGTCTTTACAACGTTGAAGGAGGGCATCGTGCTATTGTATTCAACCGTGTAGTCGGTATCAAGGACAAGGTATGTGTAATATTGTTGTTGACATTGTCAGGGTTTCTCCCTATCATTAGGAGCTGTGGCAGAGATTAGCCTTAGGTCGCTGATATTGAGAAACTGTAAACTTTCATGAAGTCTTCTAAAAGAGTATCATTGTTCTAAGTTGGTTGGTTCTGTTGCTACCATCCCTCCTACCAGGGCGCTCTTTTATTATTGTTATTGGTTTTTTTTGGGCTTAGACCATATAATGTATCTATTCCTGTGCATAATAAACAAAATATTCCCATTTTTTAGAGTCTTCGAGTGGTGCAATAGTTTTTAGTTTTTAGGCATATTGGGTTTGCCTGTTGGCTGAGCTTGATGTAAATCCTGATCATTTCAACTCAATTTTATTTGTATGTTCTGTTATTTAATGTTGCAGGTCTATCCTGAAGGGACACACCTTATCATCCCATGGTTTGAAAGGCCTGTAATCTATGATGTCCGTGCAAGACCTCATTTGGTCGAGAGTACTTCTGGGAGTCGTGACCTTCAAATGGTAATTGCTCAGGAAAACGGGAAGTTGATTTAAGGATGTTTTAAGCTGACATTCATTACCTAGTTACGTTAACTACGTAGATGATAAGTCAATCTTCTGCACGTGCAGTATGATAACTCTTTCACCTTTTCTCCGCAGGTTAGGATTGGACTTAGGGTTCTCACTCGTCCTGTACCAGACCAACTACCAACAATTTACCGTACACTGGGTGAGAACTATAATGAAAGGGTCTTGCCTTCAATCATTCATGAAACTTTGAAAGCTGTGGTTGCACAGTACAATGCTAGCCAGTTGATAACCATGAGAGAGGTAATCTAGGGCAGTTCTCTTAGCAGTTCAAATTTCAATTTCCATATTAGTTAGTAGACATGTTAGTGACTGAAACTTAGAATAATTAGCACAAGATGTTCATTTTATATTGCATTCATAAGTTAGTGGCACCTGTAAAGAGAGGATTGACCTTGTTCCCTTTTCAGACTGTCAGCCGGGAAATACGGAAAATATTGACAGAGAGAGCTGCTAACTTTAACATTGCTCTGGATGATGTGTCCATTACAAGCCTGACTTTCGGAAAGGAGTTCACTGCTGCAATTGAAGCCAAACAGGTGGCTGCACAGGAAGCTGAGAGGGCTAAGTTCGTTGTCGAAAAGGCTGAGCAAGATAAGAGGAGTGCTATTATTAGGGCACAGGTACAAATAAAAAACTCTATCAGATTACTGAGGAACACTTTTAAGTACTACTCTCAACTCAAGCTCATCATTTGTTTAACGGATGAATTGGTGAGGTTGGACTGATTTGTCTAGTTTAAAAATCTTCCTGATTTGTCTAGTTTAATAATCTTCTTGAGAGTATACTATTTTTTTTTTTTTGTATAAACTCATGTATTATGTTTCTTGCTATCTCAGTGTTCTTTCTTTGGTCCCCTGGAGTTAAATGTCTTGATTATGTGCTTGCTTTCTTCTTTTTGGGTTGCAGGGAGAAGCCACTAGTGCTCAGCTGATTGGTCAAGCTATAGCAAATAATCCTGCCTTCATTACTCTTAGGAAAATTGAAGCATCAAGGGAAATTGCACAAACTATTTCAAACTCAACCAATAGGGTCTTCCTAAACTCAGATGACCTGTTACTGAATCTTCAGAAGGTGGAAATGGCAAATGTAACCGGGAAGAAGTGATTGGCTCAACCTTCTGTTTAGTCTTGATTCCCATTATCTGTGTCGGGAAGAATTTCCAATCTGCACTGATTAAAATTGTCAGATGACCCGTGAATTGAGGGTCATGTCTTCAGCCAGAACATATAAACAATTAAGGTTTAGGTTGAACAATCTGTTGGATAGCTGAAACTGTTGTTTTTAAGAAGGTATCTGCCAAAAGCTTTTAGGCACCATGTCCTGCCGGTTTTGGATTATATCATGTGCTAAATTCTGAATAAATTCTGCTGAAAGACTTTTTGACATGGGTCAAGGTTGCCGAGTATTGTGCTAAAAATGTTCATCTACACTGTGCTCTAGCCATGCCTAGGAATTCAGATGCGACTTCTGTAAAAGCGAAAGGGAGCCTGGACCTTTGGGAGGATTGACAACCCTAGGGTTACATGACCTTATGTATGTCTTTTATTACTGAGGATCGGGTTGTATTTTAGACGTATGCTTTGTTGAGCAAGTTAATGGGTTGAACATGGAAGTAGCAGAACTTAGGAGCTGGCATGGCTTGGGCCTTGGAGGAGTATGTCTTACCTCGGGACTTAAACCCGAAGCCTTTGAATTTTTCTTTTCCCATTGAGAAGTAACAGCAGAAGATCTGGTATTCAAGTAAATCGAGCTCAGCCTTGGCACTTGCGGCCTCAAAATAAGAGTTTTTACTCCTAGATTTGTCGTGGAATGCTATATAAGGAAAAGGTATGGTGAATAAGGAGGTGATGGGCAAGTGAATGACGAGTTGCCCACGTACCAGCAAAAGGTGCATCACGTCTGAACCTAAACGGGGCTCGCGGTGATGGGATAACTGGGTCAGAATGGAGATTTCTGGGGAGAAAAGGTACGATATTCTATAGCTATATTTTCTCTGTCTAACTAGTCGGTTGGATTCCTAAAGCATGCACTTTTCATTTTTGTTTTTCCATAATGGAGAACTATTTTCTATTCATCAGTTTATGGAGGGTGAGAGAGTTCTTATGGTATGGGTAAATGACCATGCACGTGAAATCCCATGCATTTCAAATGGATACGCCATTTTTGCACAGCTGGGTTATGAAAATCCACAAGAAGCAATCGGGCATTATTTGAACAAAAGAAACAAATTTTGTTTTTGGGGAACAAAATGATCTGAGGTGAGACAACTACCTCCGTGGAATTGTTCAAGCAGGATGTGTGGATAAAGATACGCAGAGGAAACCGCTGAGATGAATAGGACTTGCAGAATTGGTGGCTGCCTGTATTGCAGAAGTCAAGGAGAAATCTACTTAGTTTCAGTTTTTGCGAATTATCATGGGAGAACTGATGAAGCTGGTAGTAGTTAGGAGGAATCCAAGGGGGAGGCTTGGACTGGAGCAATTGCACAAGTTGAGATGGAACCCGTGAAGGGTTTCGGCAAGCAGGTGGAATCAATGTTGTACTGGATTGAATACGAGTTAAGGTTTGTCAGGTTTCTTGCATTAAACCTGGAGATTAAGAGATTCAAGATCCAAAGAACAAGCTAAATCATTCGTGCAGATATCTGCAATGGGTCCTTGTCTTCTTTGCCTGCTGTTCTGGGTGGCCTAGAAGCTATGCATAAAATTTCAGCATTGTTGCTAAATGCTTATAGATCTAAGGTTTCTTTGCTGGTCTTTCAAGGGAGCCATGTTTGTTGCTTCTCGGTCAACTCCGGAGATAAATAATAATCTTCCATCTACAGAGACAGGGTGTCGACTTTGAAGCTGCTCAATGACAGAGCAAGGTCTAATCAAACAGATGAAAAACGCTGGGTTTATTATAACAAAAGTCTCTTATAACTTACATAACAAACAAAAGCAAGCCAAAGATAGACAAGACGTCTACAACGGGCTGCTCGACAATCAGAGTTAGAGTTTTAGAACACGTACACGTAACTCTCACCCCCAAGATCAAATAAACTCAGCTAGGGGATTGCAGGGAATGGTTGCCACACAAACATATAATCGACATCCACCAGCTTCTCTGAAGTTCACATACCAGAGCCTGAAAGCAGGCCAGCATGCCCTTATTCATAAAGATATCTCTCTCCGACTAAATAACTGAGACATTGTGTCGCTTCATGCATCTTCTTCTGATTAACGTCGATCAATCCTGCAAAATGACATAGAAAACCCAAAATCTGAATGAGAGAGACAGAAAGGGCAGTAATACACATAAATGTTGCTGAACATAGTCATTTGCTAATCTAGGACCATCACTGTCATCTCAGAACTTGAAACGCCACAATTTTGTTCAGAGGAATGGAATACAAGATTGAACGAAAGCTGAATAGGGTGCACTCTTCTTCCACTCCCTCGTGCCAAAACAATCACTTCACTTACATAGCCTAAACAAGCGGAGATGATGTGGTCATATCTAGTACAAAGGAATGGAAATGGGACACAGTAGAATGACCAAGCAGATTTAGACTAGCTAATATGGCCAATTCCTTTCATCCTCCCAGATCACATTGCATGACTCCTCTGTCTCCGACACCAGTGAGTAACTGATGCTTGAGCGGTGTATACTATGCCTAAAGAAAATTCAGTACTCAATCCTTTCTGGACAGTTTCAATTGTCACGTTTCCTTCCTTTCATTCTCCGCAGCTAAACACTATTTTTCCCCCATATAATCTTGCATTTCACTTCAGATCTAACTGATACATAATTTGTTCCTTCATCTTCTGCTATCAGATCTTACAGTTCAGGAGATAAAAAAGAATAGACAAATAAATAAACTCCTTCTACGTGGGGAAAAAAAAAAGATAAAAAAACAAGCTTACCTCATCATCATCCTCATCCTTCTTTAGGCGGGTGGTTCCCCCCTCTTTGCTAATCGGCAACTTCATCGCTCCAAAGGGTGTGTCCACATTAATATTTCCCTTCATAGTGTAACCCGTTCCTCTCCCTCGAATCATATCCCATAGAGCTGATCCAAAATCCTTGGGCCTGAAAGTGATCGGGATATCTATATAGCTAATTCCACTCTTCTCAATTTTCTCAGATTTCTCAAGCTCTGCTCCACCAATGCAGACATCAGCCAACCATAACTCATAGTCCAGTGCATTCAGCCCCAAGTCGAAGTCGTTCTTGTTCTCCAGCTTCATGTGAAGGACCGCAACAGTCTCGTCAAACGAGAATTGCTGGAAATGGATCTTCTCGAGATCAATATCCGGCTTGTAGGGAATCGGGATCTCCCCAGTCTTTTCAAGCGGCAAAGTTAGCCTCCCAAAAACGGGAACGTCCACTATCAGATCGACCTTGACCTTGTAAGGAACAATACTACCGGGCTTGATATCATCATAAGTGCTCTTGATATCGTCGTAAACCAGGGTCACCGGTACCTTCACTGTCTCCTCTCCATGAGCTTGAATAGTCCCAGCATCAGGAATCAGTCCCGAGACTAACTTTCTCCCATCGCTCTCAATGAGGTAGTTGATATCAATCAACGGTATGGGGACAGGGTTAGGGTTTTTGATGAGGACATCAACTACAATGTCCGCCTTCTCGAGACTGATGGAGGGGATATGGATCCCTGTAACATCTGCAGTTGGCTTCCCGAACCCAATAGCCTCGTCGATCTTCTCACCAATGTCGTGGATGAAGTCCTTCACCTTCTCGATGAATCCACCCTTCTCTTCCTCTTTCCCCTCTTTGTCCTTGTCCTTCACATCTCGATCAACGATCTCAGGCTTATCCGAGGATGCCATGCCTTCGTTATGACAAAAGCACCAGTACAGTCAAGAGAACACTAGAGTCAGTCCCAGAAAATGGCTAAGAGCAGGTCTAGAAGTAGAACGCAATATCAAGCACCTCAACGGGGGTGTAACATCGAAGTGCCGTATCGGATCATGAACCCAAAGCAAGATCTTAACATCCCAAACGATATATCGTAAGTGACAAGTATGAACCAAGGAGATCAAACTAACAGGATAACTGAAAACACTTGTACCGGATCAAAGGCAATTACCCAGCGGTCATCATTTTCTACAGCAAAACTATTGCTAGTCCAGTTGCCAGAGTCATGAGTACGCAGGATCGCCGAACCCCGATTCTACCCGGATCACAACTGTCAGGAGAACCTCAAGAGAAAGAAAACTCTGGAATAATTTGCGAGAAATTGACAATGGAACAAAGTGAACGCAACCTCAGCTCACCTGTGAGTGCTCGAACTGACGCAGAAAGAAGCAATGTCAAAGAAGAATATGACCAGGAAGAAGATGAAGAAGAAGATGGTGATGAAGATGACGATGAGGTTGGTTTGAGATGAATGCGGGATCACTCAATCAATCAGACAGGTAAAGGGGGAGTCGCCCATAATACTGTGGGGGAGCCTGGCCGTCCTCTGCCTCATATAAATGCCCACTCCATGCAATTACTCCCAAGGAAAAACTTTCATCTAAAAATTTAATAATTTTTATATTAATTTACATTAGAGTAAAAATATCTTTATTAATATTAATTAATTGAGATTTGATATTTTTATTTTTTAATAAAAATAATTATATTTAAAAAATTTTAATCCTTAATAAATTGAGTATAAATTAACGAAAACTTAAACTGCGTCGACTATCTTTCGGATAAGAAATGTAGCGACAAAACCAGTAAATTTCCGTTTGGTCCTTTAAGATTCAGTCGACCTCAAACCTTTGCCCCACAGTTTGATCTGTCCTCATTTGGCCCCAGAGTTTGGGGATTCTCTGGAGGGCATTGTTAGAACCTCCTCAAGAGTGTCTTCAGAGTCAACTGACATCCAGTCCTGTTTAAGTTTGATTTTCGCTTCTCAAATCTGACTGAAAGCAATTAACTTTGCAAGCATCCGATTTACAATTCGTAATGCATAAAGAAAAACGGTCTGTAACTGCTCAAACAACTCTCTCTTATAGATCGTCATGTTTTTTTCTGTGTCATGTACGACTCATGATTCCGTCAATTGTCACCTTGAACGGCAAAGAGCAAAGAGTTGCACTGTGCTTCTAACTTTCATCATGGCACATTAGTTAAAAATGGGCAAATTCTCATGCTTATGATCAAGTTATTATCCTCTTGGGCCATTTTGGAACAACATACTGAATAATTAAAAAAATATGAGAAACTATTTATAAGCTGACAATATGTAGTAAGTTAAATTTATAGTTCAAAACCCTCAAAGGTTAATATATATGATTTAATTAGAGGATTTTAGACTATACAATATACCGTCAAATGAATTAGTCGATTGTTATAGTATCGGATACCATTCATATAAAAAAAAAAAGAAAACTGAGGGAACCTAAGCTGGGGGGGAGGTCACTCTGTGATCTCACCTAAACTTGAAGGCCCAAAATGAAATCGAGCATGAGTAGACTCGGCAAAAATTGGCCTTATCTAGTACGGCATAAAAAGGCTATGTTTAAGCCGGTGGTTTCAAGCTGGCGAGATATCAAAATGTGTCGGTATCTCCGAAAAAATTATGCTAGCATTAAATATATGAAAATAATATTTACAATAAAGAAAATTATAAAAATATTAATTATATATAAGTTTTTAAATATTTTTAATTAATATAATATTTAAATTAATTAATTATATTATATTATATAAAATTTTATTTTAAAATATAAAATTATTTAAATTTATATCTTAAATACAATTATTTATTTGCCTCAGTCACTATTAGAAAGGACAAAATATTCATGTTGAGGTGAGATTTTCCAGACTGGTTGCGATGGAGTTCCGTGCCGACACGACCCAAATTAGAAATTAGAGCTCTTGAAAATTTTCCACCTTTGCCCTTCTCAATTGGCTCCATGGCACACGTTTACTTGATCACCGTACATATTTATTGCCCTCAGTGTCGACCGACCACAAAATATCTTGTTTATGGTCCGACAAAAAATATGGCAATCGATAAATTCGGGTAGGTACACGTAGCTCGAATTTGCCATGTGAGCTTATCGGGTCAATCCCACGTAGCATGTCCGAAGCATGCTGTGTGCAGGAGGACATCCATCGATCCAGAAAACCAGTGGCATAAGCCGTAGCTGGGGAACACAGGGCCGCGTCAATATCCAGAGGTACTTCGAGAGAGGTCCAACTCGTGCGAAGGATAGCGCTGGCACTGTGGTCCTCATTTCACAAGTGTGCATCTCCCGTTACGCCATTGAGCAAGGAGCTCTAATTGATACTCCCGATCTTCACCGTTATAACATCCGCCTCATTGTCTAAAATAGCAGGAGCAAGATATCGCACATGAACCGACCATTTGAGTGAGGTGGTCTCAGTTGTGCCCATCGTCATGATCACTGACAGGGAAGCCGCTCCAATCCGGTCGGATCACCCGGCTTTGCTCAATCTACTCGGATGACTTAGTCCTATTTAGTCCATGGACCGCACTCTCCCCCTAATCAGTCATACGGCTCGACAGCATCTGGTTAGCTGCCTCCACTCCATTCCTTTTCAACTCGTCCGTCCGGTCACCCTTAATTGATCGACCAAACCTTGGTTGGTCGGCCAGCCTAGTCCATCTTAATCAGCTTGGTACATTCATCCATAATTATTATAAATACCTACACCACGAAGGAGAATCTGAATTTTTTAAATATTAAAAAAAAACTCTACATTCCACTTCCACAATATTCTCTCCATTTAATCTATTGCCTTAATTAGTGTTGTTAAAAGTGTAATTTGGATCAATTTAAAATGGACCTAGAACCAGTCATGGAACCGGTCCCGTTACAGGTCACGATTCAGGCAAATATAAACCCGTCCGAAACCATTTATAAACAGGATAGGTTTTGAATCGTCCTTTTTTTTAAAAAAATTATTTTAAATGAATATTTTATTATTTTAATTTTAAATTAACTCGACGAAATCTGACCGTTGATTTGTAAGATTTTTGGAGATCCGGGTCGGTTTCCAAAGGGTTCCAGGCCGGTTCATAAGGGTAATGGTCTTGACCGATTATGATTCAACGGGTTCATATTTCTGAACCGGTCTATAACTGCCCATAACCCAATAAGAATGGTTACGGACTGGGTTATGAGTGGTTTGGGCCGGTTCCTGATTTGGACTGTCCAATTACGGGCTAGCCCGATCCGTTTAACATCTCTAACCTTAACTATCAGAGGGCCATTTCGGGCGACTCGACATGGGCAAGGCTTGTTCTGTAAGTCCATCTGTGACGTTCAAGGCCACAACAGGACCATAGGCCCTCCATTTGGACAAACGCTCCCCAGCAACCAGATCCGTATCAATCACAAAACAGAAACACAACTCAAAATTGTCACGGCATCAACTGAGTGATTTTCCAGTGGCTTATTGATTGCAGCACCTGCAGCTCATATGTCGAAGCTAAGTTCCTCGACGTGGACTCTCAAAGCTAAATGAGAAGAGACCACTACCGCAAAACATAACATAGTTGGAGTCACCCGTCCATATTATTCTCGAAATGGTACAAGTTTACTGGAGATGATGCTCAAATAAGGATGCCATCTCAATCTGCAGGAATACAAGAAAAGAAATTTGTCCGAGGCATCATCCTTCTAACTTATCTGCAACAGTAACCAACCTCACAAAACATTGAAACCTTAACAGCTGAACAGCATTAGTATGGCAGCAACACCTTCAGTTTCAAAAGTTTATAGTGGTTTCATAATATGCTTCATGCTATAAAACAATAGAATGCGGATCATACTGGGAAGTTTTATATCTCTAAGGGTAAATTCTTGGGTTTGGAAATCGTTCAACTAAGAAAGAGATCGATAATTAACTTGAAATCAATAGCGTGAGATGCAGGATTCAATTCATTGCATGCTAAAGCTAAATTTTGTGCTCATTGAATTGGCAAACTTACCTTCTTAAAATATGATAAATCAAGGGAAGTTTATGGGAGCAACTAAACAGCACATTCAAAACGGCGGCCAACAGACAATGAGGGGAAGAAAGGGAAACAATTAAGGATGAGGAAAGATACTGAAGATCTGATTCAATGGGCTTAAGCAGAACTAAATAGTATTTAGAGGAGCAAAAACAGAAGAATGATTTGCTTAAGAAAACATAATTTAAGTAATCCAAGATAAGAAGGAATGATCAGAAGGGGAGAGATAGGTCAGCATGAACTTAGAGCTGTCAAAGCTGCCTCAGATCCCTTATTTACAGCTTTTCCACCAGCTCAATCTAGCGCCTACAATGAGGATAAGGCAAAATGGATCAGATCTTCTAAGGAGGTATTATCGAGTATTCAGCACTAAAAGCAACAGAAACTAGCTATGCACCTGCCCCATGTCATCGCACGTTAAGACACCAAAGATGCAAGGAACTCCTAAAGAGACAACCTTAAGATCTGTTAACTTCCTCATATTCATGATTGCCAAGGGAAATTGCTGGGTCTACCAAAATACAAAACAAAAGAAAAAAAAATCCCCCACATTGAAATTGATGAACTTACAGGCTACAGCAGCCTGATATCAAGTAAATGAAGAGCAGATATGCCTCGAATCTGACTCAAATCGGTGTCTTCTTCTTTAGCGCAACGTTTCTTAAAGGCGTCCCTGGGCCCCCTCAAAGTAGAAGTTTTGTCACAATCTCGTCCAATCGTGCGACAGCCTTTACGAGAAAAGGAGGTATTAAGCTGAAGGAGCCTCATAACAGAGTAATACCAACAAAAATCTGCGCATGATGCAGTTGGGTAAGCCGAGGAAGGAGCAGGGAGGGGTACATGAAGGGTCAGTCGACCCTCGGTCCAGTTGTGAATGCTGCTGCATCTGGTACAAAAGGTAATTTACAGTTTTATACTCTGTTCCCGACTCATGCGTCAATCAGCACGTAATCAACAATTCATCCGAGGTCTCGCGTTCGCCTATTGTCCTTTCTTTTTTTCCCTCCCATTGGCGTTGATTTAGAGCTGGCACACCATACTATATCAACTGGTATGAAAATATTAGTTCAGACGCGGAATTTTTTTGCAGGTAATTTGAGTCTAGTATGAATTGTATAAATAAATAATTTTTTAAAATAAAATTAAGTAATTTATTTTTTAAAATAAATTTTATTGTATAATTGACTTATTAATATAAAATTTATGTTAATTTTAATAAAATAATGACATAATTATTAAAATTTAATTATATGTGTATAATTAATTAATATTATTATCAATTTTTTATAATTTTTTTATTATAAAAATTTATTTTCTTATTTTTAGATAAAAAAAATCAAATCATCCGAAAACACCATTGAAAGGACTATTTTTTTGGATTTTTTTCCGCCTTTACATTGATTATAGGGATGATGTTATAGTACACGACCTAGCATTCCTTTACACATGGCCATGATGGTTTATTATGCCGGACCTTGAATTTCACCTCAAGAGCATGCATTATGGAGCCCACGTGTCCATTAAATCCCACCAGTCATAATCAAAGGGCAGTAGTGGATGGATCGAGAGACCATGAATGGTGACTCAGTTTCTTCTTTGAGGGCGTTATGGACGTACTGGGAAATGTACTGGGAAATATTCGGATATGAGGTGGAGAAATTAATTAAATCACATGATTTAATAAAAAAATTATTTTAATTTTTTAAAAATAATATTTTATATTCAAACCTAATAAATAAAAAATTTATTAATTATAATGTTTTTACTATTCACTCGCCTCAGTGTAAGGTTAACCTCCTAGATACGAGGTAGTATATGGAAAAAAAATGGCGACTAGCACAGAAACACCTACATACACTGTATGTATAAATAGTCGATCTCCCGCAACGGCTGAAAATCGAGACATCCTCTCCATTGTCTTCTCTCTCTGTGCTTTCCGTTCTCTGTAACTTCCCTCCATTGAAGGAGGAAGGAAGGAAGAAAACAAGAAGAAGACTCTTAGTATAGTCTAACATCGACCTCTCCACTCCCCTAGCCCCTTCCCCAGCGCAGCTAATCCGATCAGTTAGTTGATCTTCCTCCAGCTATGGCGCAGGAACCCCTATCAGAAACCCTAGATTCGGGCGATCGATCTCGCGGCCCTTCCCCTGACGGTAACGGTTCTTCTTCATCCGATCCGTCTCTATCTCGGAACTCGTCCTTCAGCCGCCTCAACGCTCAGGCCCCCGAGTTCGTACCGTCTCCCCGGCCGCAGCTGCCGGCTCGGCCTGATCTGACCCCAGCGCCACGGATGACGGTCCCTCCTCCGCCGCCTCCTGGGATGCTACATGTGTTCCATGTCCCCGTTCAGCATCCCATGGTTAATCAGCACCAGTTCCATCCCCATCAGGTGCCTGTTCAGTATCACAACGCTCACCACCAACAGCCCCACCAGAATCATAATAAGCAGCAGCACCATCATCATCATCAGAAACAGCATCATCAAAATCAAGCTCAGGCAGGGCAGGATCATGGTGCCACACCCATGAACGGACTGTCAGATGAAGCTATTCAGAAGATTCTGAATCAGGTTTTACTTTAATAGTAACACCTTGATTGTTCACTTACCGAATTCAATTGTATTGATTGCCCCTTAATTTCGCCATGGTGTTTTTCGAGGTCTAAATTTGCTTTTTATATTTCTTTATATCTGACGATAAAGTATGTTTTATTGAGCCTTTGAGTGAACTTTGGCTGCTGAAACAATGTCTGCTCGATCTTGATGTAGAAATCATTTTCAATAGATAAGGGAATTTGATTTCAACATGGTGAGCCTTTATCGTTGAGTTAGCTTTACTGGAAATGATGTCAATCGTCTAATAATTAGCCTTTAGACATTAGAACTCATGTTCTGAGAAATGATGGATTACTGGAACTGAAGCTTCCGAATGTGTGATTCTGACCATAAGCCTGGTTTAACTAGCTTGGGGTGGCAAAGTGCTTGTATCCTTCATAAGTTATTAGACTTTGCCTTCTGAAAGTGGTAGTCAAGATAGTGCATAGTAATATTTTTGTAGTATTCAATCTGATTTTTACTATGTCTTGTCCTGCTTCTATTCCTCAGTTGCTTCTTACCTGGTTCTTCAAATTGTAGGTTGAATACTACTTCAGTGATCTGAACTTGGCTACGACAGATCACTTGATAAGGTTCATTACTAAGGGTCCTGAAGGCTTTGGTGAGCCTTGTCTCCATTATTGACATTATTGACCTATATTTTGAAACTTTATTGTTTGTATGACTCAGTTCATATCTTAAGTTTGTTATATATTCTGGTTAAATTCTTTTGCTATTCACTTTGAAAATTTCTTTTATTGTATGTGTTATGAAATAATATTGTATGTGTAATAGCTTTATCCATCATATATAGTGCCGATATCTATTGTCGCCTCATTCAAGAAGATTAAGGCCCTTATAAGTAGCAATTCCCAGCTGGCTGCTGTCCTACGCAACTCATCGAAGCTTGTAAGTTGTGATTGTGACTGGACTGCCCTGCATCACATCCTTTCTTACTATTTATGATTTTAATTTCTATAATCTTTTCTTCTTGTTGCATTCTAACAGGTAGTTAGTGAAGATGGGAAAAAGGTCAGGCGGTTGCACAACTTAACTGACTCTGATATGGAGGAGCTGCAAGTATGTTATTTGTGGCAGTTTTTCTTAGTCCACCAATATTATTATTTTTAATCATATAACATTAAAATGATGAACTTGTCTGTGTTATAAGCTCAGCTCAACAGTTTCTATCTCTTGTTTATGCTTGTTATGCGAATGCCATTTTTCTCTTCAAAATGGTTTAGGCATGTTTATTGCCATTTTCTCCTTTTATATCTTCTTGAGTTGGTTATTCCTTTTAGATCTTCTTACATTGGTTGTTTCAATGTGCAGTCACGTGTAGTTGTTGCTGAGAATTTACCTGAGGATCACTGCCACCAAAACCTGATGAAAATTTTCTCTGCTGTTGGGAGGTGAATGATTCTTTCCTAATGTATTTGGATATGATGTAGAACTTTTCAGAATTTCATACGTTAAAGTAGTCATTGAGATCTGATAATCTAGGGGGCTCTCTTTGTAGTGTGAAGGCTATCCGCACCTGTCAGCCTCAGGCATCGAATGCCGGGGGAGCTTCAGCATCCAGGTCTGGTAAGGGTGATGGCATGCTCTACAGTAACAAGGTAATCACATGTCGTCATGGTCAAATATGCAATCTATGAATGTTGCCTTTTCTTTGAAATTTCATGTCTAATCAGATAATTTCACCAAGGTGGTTGCTTCCCTCTCATTAGAGGGCTATAGCACCTTTCTATTTTCTATGCAACTTCTGCAGTGTAATGCCTGACTTGTCCTTTGAGACTTCATCTCCAAATAACAATTGCTTGTCTTGGATAAATATAGTCATAAATTGGTACCAGTTGAGATCATATGTAGATTTCTTTTCACTCTCTGCCAATTTTTCTCTTTTCACAATGTAAAGCTTCTAGATTACCATGAGTTCTTATAACCTGGGGCAAGAATGCACTTATCCAGAGGCTTAGTAAGCTGTCCATTTTTTGTGCCCCTGAAATTCTTGAGAGTGAAGTGTCAAGTCCTTAGAGATGAACATTTTGATGTATTGAATGTTCTTTTAGTTTTGTTTATTTTTTGCTCATAGCTTGTTTGTGGTGTGCTAATATGTTTTGCTATATGTAGTCCCATAGAAACTTGGAGATGATCTACTACTGCATGTTCCTTTGTTTGGGAAATTACTCCAACTAGTTTTAATTTAATAGTTGTACTTTTACTGTTTTAATACTATTTGTTATTTAATATTTTCTGAGCCCTAGTTCCCTGTTTGTGCAGTGGATTTCAGTATCTATGGACTCATTAATTTTGAGAAAGTTTCCTTATCCATTACTATTTGCTTGTAGTGGACTAATATATCAATGCTTTATATTCTTGCAGTTGCATGCTTTTGTGGAATATGAATCCATTGAACTGGCTGAGAAAGCAGTAAGTACACCAACTCTTTCTTCAGTTATATAATGTCCATGCAGTACACTCCATCTTGGTAACATATGGATAAAAAATTCGCAGGTTGAGGAGCTAAATGAAGAGGGTAATTGGAGAAGTGGCCTCAGGGTCCGATTACTGCTTAGGCATGGGGTACATATCCTGCTCTTTTCTTGGTCACCTGAAGTATTAATTCTTGTCTTGTGAAAGATCAATGTTGTTATCATTTGTAACTCATTCCCTCCATTAAGACATGAATGTCTCTGAACTGCTAAAGTGGCTGCTTTATCAACTATTATTCCCATGTTGATGTGGTTTTTGAGGGAGATCTAAACAGTCAGAAAAAGTTCGCCAAGGATGACTTCTGGATGCAAGAGTCCCACTCATTTGACACAAAATTTGGAATAAAATTCAATTTGTACCCAGCTTCCTGGTTTCCTGTGGTTCTATCTCCTTTGCTTACTATTTATGGTTCCAGACCCCAATAAAAATAATCTACACTCTTGGTTGAGTATATCAAGTAAACACAAATCAATTATTTAGATAATAAATATTCCCTAGCATCATTCTGGTTATTAATCTATTTCGAATTGAAGCTAATGGAGTTTGATTTTGTTTGTTCTACTCTCTTCTTAGTCAAAACCTGTTCAAACACGGGGAAAGAAGGGCCATGATGGAGAAGAGCATGCTGAAGAAGATGATGCACCTCCTTCTGAGCAGCAGCCAAGTGATAAACAATTAGATGATTCAATCGAGCAACCTGATGGTCACTTGCATGGGCAAACAGTGAGTGCTCATCCTTTGATATCTGTGATTGCATGAACTGAGTTAATATGTGATCTTTCATTTAATATTTGACAATTTAATCCTGTGAAATTTTTTTGAAAGAAATCGATAGTCCTGGAAGGAGCTTCTAAGCAGATCATCTATGAACTGTCTTGAAAAGAAAATTGACTCACCTGTTGAGAGATGGGATTACAGTGTACACACTGTTCTCTGTTTACAACTTGATGATACTCATGGTACACAGCTTTTCTTGGTATATACCTGATAATCAGACTGGTATACTGTGCTGTTACAGATTTTGTTATTAGATTGTTTTCTTTGTAGTATAAAGTTATTCACCGTAGGTAGTATATAAAAATGTACAGCCTCAACCTACCCACCTTGTGCATTTGTGTGGCACCACAGGGAGAGGAAAATGCAAATGAGAAGGAAGCTGGACAGAGAAAAGGTCGGGGAAGGGGCCGAGGGAGAGGCCGTGGCCGAGGCCCATACCACTATCACAACAATCGTGGAGTAACTCCTACCACTGCAAGTAATCTTGGCACGGGTGAGGCACCAGCTGTGGCAAAGCAGCAGCCTCCTGGACCCAGAATGCCAGATGGCACTAGAGGTTTTGCAGTGGGTCGGGGGAAGCCAGCTGCTGTTAATACAGTGTGACGGAGAGACTTACAATTGTGATCAGATCCTCCTAGACTAAAGGTGTGTTCCTTCTTCTGTTTGTGTGCTGACATATAAGCAGCAAGGGCATGTTAGGGTTCCGTCTTGGTGGGGGGTAAGAAACAGCTACAGGGACAAGTCTGATGATGTTCTTCTAGTGGACGGGATGACACGGCAGAGTTTGCTGTTTTTTTTATTTATTCGGACAATTTTCTTTTCTCTAAGGTTTTGACAATGTAGAAATGAAAAGTATAAAAGCGAAAAGAAAAGGGAAGAGAGAGTTGCGATCTCTGTTTTAACTCTTACATATATATTATCGAGTGATGAACTGGCTTTCATTCAATGTACATGTCCCATTATTCATATTCGATTGGCACCTCTTGTTTGTGCTCGTCCAATTTTGTACCTGGGGAACTTTAGAGCCTATTCTAAGCCAAATCCTACCAGGAAATTCAAATGCCTCTTTTTTTTTTTTGGCATGGTGGGATATACATCTGAGAAGTACAGCTGAGTGCTTAAAAGGTTAGGACCTGTTGTAAGTTTATGCCTTATCCTTTTTGTGGATGTAGTGTTAGTAAAAAAACTCATCTTCACTCAGCTCAACGAGGTAATGGTCTGATTAACCAAATAGCTGTGTTGCTGTAACTAAATTCACTCTTTAACGGTCACGGGCGAAGAGATGAACAGCCCCCCTGCGGGAGATGTACTGGTGGTAGGGTGGGAGAACAAGTATGGACTTTTCAAAGCTCTTAGGTACTGATGAAACTGAAACAGGTGGGGGGAGATCTTCCAGCGCTAAGAGTCGGGGTCTTTCCATGGATGAAATCTCTTTTCAATGAATTTTGGATAGGTTGTTTCTGTATCCGAGAAGCGACTCTACGGCATCATACCATTTGGGGCATGGTAGGAGTCTTCTCCTCCAAGCTCCTGGGGGCTTAAGCTTAACCATCAGGCAGGTTTTATGGGCTCCTCACTCTCACTCTCACTCGTGCATTTATCTGGACGGACGTTTGCTTGCATTCTTTCTTAAGTTGTTCATACGTTGCACCTCCACCACAATCGGCACCACCCTGAGAAGAAAGGAGTCGAAGCTGGCGACCATCACCCTGAGATGGATTTGGCCCAGGAAGTTTGACTTGACTGTTCATCCTCCTGTAAACATATTCTCAAGCCCGTGCCCTGCTGGAAAAATGGATGAGAAGTATGAGGGATTGATTGAGACCATGAAATAGTGCAACCTTAGTATTACTGCAATGACATATCAGGTCACTGTCTACAGGGCTGATTGGAACACAGTTTCCTTATAGCAGTGTATTAGTTCGACAACATCAGCATCTGGTTTGAAGGAAACCTGCGGACTTTGTTACGTATCAAGTCTCAAGACTCAAATAGGAACCTTATTTTAAAAAAGAAAAGATGCCAAACCTTCTCATTCATCCCATATTGATTAAAACACATTTATTTGCTTCTCAGCTGACATCTAACGGGAAGCTAGTCATCATGTCCCACCCAAGCCACTCTAATCACTCATTTCAAACTGGTTGCCAGGAGCAACGATCGGCAGCATCATCTCCATCTCACCGAGTCTATCCAAGATGAAGGGTTGTGAATGGAGTCTCAAGCTCAATGCTCAATACTACATGCAGAGTGGTAGGCTTTTGACCGAGCACCCGGTTGCAGCACCCACGGACATCATGGCAACTGGCAAAATAATATCAGTGTAGGTACAAATAGTAGCATATTCATTACATCATTATTACCCATTAGTCGGCCTTTGTATCCGACGTGGTCCAAAGCTCAACAATGCTAAGGCTGTGCAATCTAATCTTCTCTGGTTACCATTTTTTTGCTATAACATTGCAAAATCAGAGGAGAGATGCCCAAACCCACCGCATCGTTTGGCTCTACTGGTATAGAGGCAGTTCACAGTTCCAAAACCAAGCCCAACTCTTGAAATAAGACTAACCTAGTCCGAGTATGGAACCAACTGCCAGCTTCTGTGATCAGCATATACTATAACAGGGTGATCGCCATGGTAAATACATATTAACGTGGGTATGTTGAGGCAGTACAGTCCAAACCCACACCGCCTGCAGTTGAACCTTAAAGTGCATACATCCTCTTGTTCCCACTGTTGAGTATATCAGCTTCAGAACCCATAGACATCGAGTAAGAACAGGAGCGACTTTCAGCCCTTCTAATATTCCTCAGCTTCTTCTCCTCCAACCTATGCATAATGACACAGTAACACATTGATCCAATTGTGGTTAGCATGATGGACCCACCTATGACAGTTGCCGACACTGCAAGCCACCTATAGTGTCGTCCAACCACAATGTAGGTCAAAGATATGAAGGAGATCGAGATGAAGAGGCATGCAAGCCACATGACCTTGTTGATCACAAACATGAGCTGCCTCTTGGCCTTCTCCTCAATTACAACCACTGATGTTTGCACCACAACGACTGCAAGCGAGATAAACAGTGCCAGGCTATCAAATATGAAGAAAACCAGAAATGGAGCCTTCCTTGCAATATGGGCCTCGCCCAATGATGAGCCTGTCTCCTCTTCCTCCACATACTGGCCGGGGACTGTGAAGATGGCTGCAAATGCAACAGTGGCAATCAGAACAGCAACCACAGTGGCAGAGTTTATTGCATTGTTAAGGCCGCTGATGTGAAGTTTCTTGAGATTCTTTGCTATCTTCTGGACTTTTGCACCAGTCTGTTGAGTTTGCTGAAGTTGAGATTCCACATCATGCTTGATGTCGCTCACGGTCTGCTTTAGCTGCTTCGCAGGATTCGCAGGCTTCCCATGGTCCTTGGAGTGGGCAGCACCAGCCTCCTTCAAGATTGAGAAGAGTTCAAGGTTTCCAAGTTTATCAGCAATGTCCAATGGGGTCTCTCCTGCCTTATTCACAGTGTTTGTGTTAATGCCCTCAACTGTCAACAAGCAACGCACCATCTGCAGGCAAAATAACATGGTGAAAAAGATTGCCTATAAGAAGATTGATAATTTCATTTTGAACGTGGAAGAAGTAATTCTTTACAGTGGCTGTAATTTACCGTACTTAAAAATAACTAAGCCAATGATATTTATCTCAACTTTCATAAAATTAGGGATTTGTAACCTCCACATTTGAAGGAGCACAGACAGTCTTCACATCCCAACTTCAAAAGCCCAAGATGGAGTGGTTTCAAAAAATCACTTTAATTAATCTATAAGAGATCAAACATAAACTCGCCTCGATGAGTTAGCCACAGGCAATTCTCAAGGATCATCCCACCATAATGTTGGGAAGTTGCGTGAAGGGGAGATACAATGATATGGAGAATGCATCTTTGAGTGATTACTGTGGTAAGAGGAAAAAAAACCTGAGGAAATGAAGCTGGATTTGTGTTTCATTCGGGAGGTGGGATAAATGAAAGTACCATGTTCAAACAGTCTAGAGAGAGGATAGTTCTCATCTAACAGATCAAAATACAAACAGATGGGAATCATATATTCATTATTCCATGAATAAGCTGCGTATATGGGATTTACAGCCTGAGAGAATGAAAATTATGTTTTACGAAGTTAAGCAAATAATGAGTAAAAAGCCGAATATAATTTAGATATGATAGTTTCACTACTATAAGAGCGTATGTAGTTACTCTAGTTTGACCTAATGAATACAAAATACATTTGGAAACATGCTAAACGTTGGGAAAGCATGTTAGGAACAATCTCTTAAAGAACACATGGCTTCAGGTTTTATCATCAAATATTGAATCAACTCAAAAGTGCTAAAACAAGCCATCAAACTCCACTGCTTGATGGATCTTCCAGATTTAGATATATCTTTTAAAAGGGAAAAGACTTTCATTATTTATAAAGAGCAAAAGAAATAGGAGAAACCAATTACAAAGCAACGAACCTGAAGGCGTCCCTTGCTTGTGGCAATATGTAGCGTTGTGTTCCCCTTATTATCCTCCACAGTAAGAACTGAAGGGTTTGGCTTTAGCAACTCAAGGATTATATCCTCATTCTGCCCTTTGACAGCCATGTGAAGGGCCGTTTGGCCTTTCCTGTCCGTCCTAAATGCACTGCCTGGATCCTTGCCAAGGAGTGAGTGCACAACTTCTAGGCGGCCCATTCTTGCAGCTGAATGGAGCACAGTCTTCCCATTGTTCCGGGCTATCTTGGCTAGGTTTGCATGGGTTTCCAACAGAAAATTGACAACCTCGATATGCCCCTGAGCAGCAGCTGTGTGTAGGGCAGTCGAGCAGGCGGAATCGGTTGTCATATCCAAGTTGGGAAACTTGTATAGCAGCTCCTTTAACACCTCTACAACAAAATATGTCTATTAGATAAACATATAGTCCATAAGAAGATTGAATTTTTTTTCTTTATAATAGGCTATTGCTCCCTGGAATTAAGGTAGTGAGAGAAAATAGAAACGACTTGAACATTCTAAAACTCCTCCATGCCATTCAAATCAGGCCTGACACGTGCAGATAGAGTTGACTTGGAATTTGCAGATAAAACTCCAATTTACATGGAACAAGAAAGCGAAGACCAAGAAAACAGGAATGCAAGGGTCATGAAGATCTGGCTATCAGATGTTTAGCTCTCTATTGCCATGCTAAGCCCTGATTCTCCAAGAAACCTTATTCTGTAGCAATTTGAAATAATCATGTTTACCAAGCATGAAAATAACAATTTCTATTAATAAAAATGTCCCTTTTAGAGTATTTTCAAAAGGAATTTGTCCTTACACCATAGATTCGAGGTCAGTTAAGGTTGCCAGCCCTTTCCCAGTGCAAAATCCACCCCCAAATCTTGGATTCAGGATCTAGCAAATGCAATAATTTCAACTTTAAGGCATGAAATCAGATGAGAACGATCCTCACCGAGATGGCCTTGCTTGGCTGCAACATGGAAAGGATCCAACCCATTCCGAGCTGCAATAGAGGCAGCGTCAAGGTCAGAATGTTTCAATATTTCTATCACGGCCCCGACATGGCCATTTTCAGCCGCTGTGTAAAGAGGAGTTTCTCCTTCCAAGTTCAACTTCACTAACAATGCTTTCGGGTCACCACAGCTTTGAAGAATCTCTCTCACTTTGCTTGAATTACCAGCCCGGGCCACCAAGTGGAGTGGCGAATCACCTCTTTTTCCAGGCGATTCCTTGCTCTTCCTCTTATCGCCGCCACCACCACCACCACCAAGGAAGCTCAGCTGCCTCTCCATCACTATGCGGAAACTCTTCTGCTTCTCCATTATGCCCCGAAAACTCTTCTGCTTTTCCATTTCTACACCGCGAAAGCTCGGGTGTTTCTCCATGTTTGCTGACCTGGAACTGCTCGGCTTCTCCATCATCAAGAACCCAAATTTCCGAAAAGTGCAATCAATTTAACTACACAAGAGAAATCACCCTTTCAGGGCTTTGACTTTGGGTTCTTCTAATCAAATATGGAACTTCTTTATGTTTTTCCGGAAAAACAGAAACAATAGTTCAATTTAACTTCTACAGCAGCCTATCGGGCGCCACAGTCCAATTCTTGACTAGCTCAATCCCCCAACTCTCTAATCACATAGAGCCGGGAAGACAAAAGTTTCCCTTTTCAAGAACTCATTCTCATCTAAATCAATCAACACCTTCGCAAAAAGAGAGACCCATCTTCTACTGAAACTGCTACTGAAAGAATATAGCGTCAAGACCCTGTGAAACCCCAAATTCTTCCCCAAAACTTGAACCCAAGGAAAGACAAAAATACGAACAAACCAACTCCTCAAAACTCCACGAACTAGACACAGCGAGGATGGCAGCTCAGCCCCTTGAGTCCCAGCTTCAGAGGGTAACTGCGATTCCCAGAGAGACCGAAAAAGGAAGACCCAGAAGGGTAATTAGCTCCGAAGGAGCACAGTCACAAAGATTCACCCATCAGCCAAGAAAGCCGAGAACACACCAGAAATCCCAACTGCAGATTATTGTAGCATCAACGAGGAATCCGAGGAAGTGACCTGCTTAGCGTTCACTCAATGCCCATGTGAGACGACAAACAAGTCACCACCTTAAGATGGCCACTTCTGCTTTTATCTGCTGTTCATCATCACTCAAAAATGGGGTGAGCATCTCCCCTTTAATTAAAAAAAATCTCCCTTAAAATTTTTTTTTTATCAATTATATGTTTTTATTCAATTGGAGGATCATTATAAAAGAAAAATGAGGCAACATCAACTATTATATAAAAAAAAAAACCTCTACACATGATGGAGCTAGAGGAAGATTCTATGGTTCCCTGAATACATTCACGTTCCACCACCTATACCCGTAAAATCGGTCCCGGCACTTGCCATGGTCCATAACTCTAGTCCACTGTTTCTAGAAAGTAAAAGGGTCCCTTAAAATATATGATTTTTTTGTCTAATTAAAGAAGCTCAATCATTAACTTTTTTTCTTATCTAATAAAATTACATTAATTTATTGTTATTTTTCAGGCATATTTGCATTTTTATGACTTGAAAATTAGATTTTTGTTTTCTATTTCATATCCTAAAAATTTGTAATATTTCGATATTTCCCGTTCAAAATGAGACGATGAAGAGACCACCGCTGGGATAAGGGCCACATCCATTACCATTAGCAAAATCAGGCATTTGGTCCCCTAGCATTGTCCTTTTTCTTTTCTTTTTCTTTTTTTTTTGGGCACAATAACCTTGTTTCTTTTTTCTTTTTCTTTCTTTCTTTTTGTGAGAACGCACACCATTAAAAGTTATTGCTTTCAATCAGGTCCTATTCAATTATCGACAGTGCCCCCTGTCACGATATTCTTCCCATGAGTTCGGAAATCCTGCACTGCAAGTGAAGTCTGCTCGTTGATATGGATCGAACTGTCAATAACACTCTAGGTCAGAGCTCAACGACCCCTTTCTCCTCCCCCCCGTAGTCAACTGATGAAATTGCATGCCTAACATATTTCAACATGTTACATGACAATAGCAATTGACAATGTCGACAAGGAGAGTTGAAAAATGTCCAATAAATGGGGCTTCCTTTAAATGTATGGGCAATTATTGGTCCCAATTTGAGCAAACCAAACAAGTCAGCGCAAAAAAATATCTCACAGAAAAATAGAGAAAATAAAAAGCTTTTAATATCTGTTGTGCGGTTTGATGTAGGTGAGGTTGCATGTTCAAATCCCCTATATCACGTTGCTTGGTGCAATGCTGAGGCCATCATTGGCAAGTACTAATTGTTTAGTTTATTTGATATATTCGTAATTGAATATGAAATTTTAAATATTATAGAGCGAATGGCACTAACGTTGAAAATCTTCAATTTCTTTTTTTTTTGAAAACCATTTCATTTTGTGAGGGATTTTGAAAAACTTTCTTTTTGAGTTCTCCAAACTTCTCCATTAGTCGAATTAATAGAAATAGAAAACATATTTTATTGTTTTCCTTTTTCTTTTCTCAGTGTTAAAATTATTCTTTGATTTGCAACCTTATATTACATAATAAAACATATGTCAGACACGTAAAAATTATCAGATAAATCGATTCCAATGGTTTTTTTTTCCTATTAATCATGTCAAAGTATGTAGGATGAAAATGGCATTTTCCTGTTCGTTTTTCTGGTCTTCTGAGTTTTTGACACAGGGTTTCACCTTTTAATAAGGTGTGTACCACTGTCATTTCCCCCCACATAATTATATGGCTAACCTAATTAGGGCAGCATAATCTCCGGGATGATGATCTAGAGGATCATGATTAGTTTAGGTGTCATTGGATGTAAAAGAAAAAAATATATAGTTAGGTATTTTTACATTCATCATCGAGATTATTCAGAATGAATATGAACGGTTCGTCATAAGTGCTCAGAGAAAATATGCTAATATGATCGATTAAAAAAATGTGGTTGATTTGATCGAATCCCTAGTAGGATGCGTAAAGACAACAAAGAACAAGAGATGAATTAATTAACTATTTATACCATTATTATGATGGGTTAATGTCGTGATCATGAATAGTCAGTCAATTTTTAACTGATTCTTTAGCTTTAGTTGTGGTGATGCCAATGAACTGTTGAAAGGAAATACTACCTGGCAAAGTTTGGCTTAAATTTATGGTTTTATAGGACTTCATTAATTCACACGCAATGATAATATCCACTGCCATCAGCACTGTTTTCCGATTAAAACAAATTCCTGTGTCACAGACGACATGTCAGTTTACGATTTTTCTTTTTGATTTTTTTGTTGTCTTTTGGGGTGAGGAAGAGAGAGTGGGGAGGCAAGCAGGCGGCCATGGACATGTGTCTTCATCTGGTGTGGTGGCGGATGGCGGATGTGAGGTCGGCTTTATTGTGGGGGATGGGGCTGATGAGCCGAGCTGTCGTGCACTCAGGTAGAGCCAAAGCGAAAGTGGGCATGATTCGATCATACAATCATTGAGGACAAACTCCCCCGACCCTCATGGTCTATACGCACATACATACACCATTAAATATATATTTCCAACATCAGACGATAATTTTATCTGACAAGACAGAGCCTTACTTTGCAGGTGGATTCAATTGCCACTTTCTTATTCATCACGTGTCACGGGGTAAACAGAACCTTTGCACATATATTCAACAGTATATCATATATGCAATTGCAAGTAGGCAGGTGAATGTTGATTTGACATAAAGTTAAGTGAATTTGGCTCAAATCATATTAAATATGTATAACTCTGATTAAGGTATAATTAATTTTATATAATTAAATATATAAAAATATGTATTACATTTTACTCATTTTATAAAGTGCGGTAAAACTTAATTATTATATTTTATTATGATAATCTTATAATGAATATTTTGATTAGATTTTATTATTATAGTATTAAATATATTAATTACATACATGTACCATCCACACGTTTGAGTACGTTTTAGTTTATACGGGTTGAATAGATAAATTATGGGTTGGAGACTGTCTACATGAACCATGCGAGATGGAGGAATTCTTCAGCACTTTCTTCCCTAATCTTTCGGTGGTGAATGGAAGGAGGAATTTGCTGTGCGTCCACCGACGGTGACATGCGGTGCTATTATCTTTTTGGATTCCTAAGTGCAGAGGGGTCACCATCGGAAAATAATAGAAAGAAAAATTCCCTACCCCAAAAGTCAACATGAAATTTTACTTTATTACATGAAAATATTTGGCGAGGTAAATCCATTAGTAAATTGGTAATAAGTAGTATGGTAAGTTTAAGATTCGAAATTATTGAGAGTTTATATTTGGGGATTAATGGCTGGTTTTAGGCTGTATAATATGCCGTTTGGTGGATTAATCGGTTGTTATAGTTAGAGATGTTAAACAGGCCGGGATGGCCCGTAACTGGACCGTCCAAACCTGGAACCGATCCGGACTGCTCATAACCCGACTCCTAATTGTTCTTATTGGGCTGGGGGCAGTTACAGGCCGGTTCACAAATACGGACCTGTTGAACAGTAACCGGCCCAAATTGTTACTCTACTGAACCGGACGGGACAACAAAAAAATACAAATTAGCGGTTGGATTTTGTTAGGTCATTTTAAATTTTAAAAAAATAACAAATATTCATTTTAAATAATTTTTTAAAAAAATTAAAAAGATGGACAATGCACGAGTCAAATTGACTCGTTTATAAAATATTCCGGGTCAGTTTATATTTGCTTGAACTGTGACCCATAACTGAATTGGGCCGAACCATAACCGGATCTAACTATTCTAGGCCGGTTTTGAACAGACTTGGATTGCATTTTTAACAATACTAGTTATAGCACCGGATACTAACGATATGGAAAAAAAAAAAAAAAAGAATAGAGCAAAAGGTTCTGTGAGTTCTTCTCAATCCTACACGTGAAATACTATTGTCGTGATAATTTTGGTTCGCAGATGAACACAACTAAGATAGAAATGAAAAAGCACAAGGCGCCAAGTCATCCACGAATGGATCAGCACAGATACGTCCATATCTCGCTAGGATGCAGAGCCGTTAAAATGTGTCCTCGTCAAATCATTAAATATCTCAGTAAGACAATTCACGATCGTCGTCGTCACGAATGAGGGCACGATTACGCCGGCCCTCACCCCACACTTGACGTGTACCTAACTCTTTTATTTATGCATTTACTCCGTGGTCGAATTTAACGTTTTTCTCGTACGTCGGAGGCGGACGATGTGAACAGTCACGTTCGCAGCTTTTCCTTTCCATTCCATCTGCATCATTGGTGACAGATCGTTGATTAAACTGCCGGACAATGGAAGGACTGAATCGGATAACCCTCTAGCAAGATAATATAGGACAGAGCTCTTCTCCTTTTGCTCTCGGGCATCAGGGGTGGCCCCCCCTGGAGAGATGAGATGTGACGAAAGGTGGAGAAATAGCGTAGATGTGGTAACTGTGCATGCCATCCCTTTTTTCCCCCTTGCTCAGCTGTGATGACTCTGCCATCTTGTCGATCGTTTGTATTTGGGCTTTGTTATTCTTTGCCATATTCATTGGGTGTAAAGCTGCGGGAAGCAGTTAAATTATGACTAATTTATTTTAAGTTACGGGCGGTCAAATAAAAAAAAAAAAGGAGACATTTTACTTAGGAACAAATTTCCACTTGGTTTTTCATTTCTTCTTGTTACTGCGTGAAAAATCCACCGATGTAGTTGCCGCCGAAAGCAAGGTGTCGCGCACTGATACGACTCCTCGTTCCTCTCTCGTTGCTTTGGCCATGTGCTATGTATGCGGGCCATCGAATTGGTGAGCTTTTGCTATCGGAATCTTCCACGGCTGGTGCACGTCTCAATCTATCGAAGACGACGACTGGGGTTTACTGATACGTAGAAGTCAGAGAACGGATGCACTCTCCTCATTCACATTCGTACCAATATGATCACGAACGACTAATTAATAAAAACCTCACCTACTTTTAATTTAATAATTAAAATATTATAAATTTAATTTTTATCATATAATTTTTTACATTTCACTCTAAATTTATTTTTTTCCGATCGACGAATTTTGTGTTTGATGGCGGGTCGAGAGGATCGTGACGTGACTTTATTTTCCTTTCATGTTTACGATAAAGAGCACAACTCACGGACCTCAATGTGCGACCGCAGAAAGATGCGAGTAGAAAGTTCTCGTAACTCGAAATTTACCCTTTTTCCTTGTCTTTGTTGACTGGATGATCCATTGTTAACTGAAGATAAATACCCAACAATAACCTAGCGCGCTCATTCGCCATACGATATTAGTCTACTGGATTTAGTAATTACCTGATAAGGCAGACGATCTCGGAGCGACTTGGACGACCGATGTCAGTTGCTAGGTCACGATGCACTAACTCGTGTACCTCGGACATCGAGCACTTATTCTTGTTAGGTTTGACTCTCCCATGATCATCAGATTGCTTCTACAGATTGACAGGAGGTAATGGGTGGAAGCTGTTGGATTGAGATGCGACGGGAGACTGGGACAGTGACGGGGAACGACAATTGCGGATTTGGAATCGACCTCTTGGGTTGACAGAATGCCAGGAACAGATGACGAGAGAGCAAAACCTCGACATTCTATCCAATCCAGCCTGACGCCTCTAAAAACATAAATTGCAGAGTTACCGCTCAAAACGTACGAAAATAGAAGAAAAAAAAGGCGACATTGAGGGTCTAGACGACCGGCCGCAAATAGAAACCATTTGACCATCCGATCAACTCGATCGAACTCAAGCAAGACGGTAATACTGAGAATTAACCCTGTGAGCCTCTCGATCCGATCCATAGAATCAAATTCCATCTGCGCTGCTTCAGAGCGTAAGCGATTACATCTCCTGACCATGTGTCTGTCGGGTATTTGTGGAGGAACCGAAGATTCAACAACTAGTAGCTGGGTCGAGATAGGGTGACGTGCCGTGGCCTTCTGCCGACCTGATATTTTCTCTCTTCCTGCTGTCATACGATAGGAAAAAGGGTAGTGATTGATCGTCATCAAATCGAAAAGTTTTACTATCCGAGCAAGGATGAATTCTACTGTCTTGTGCTCCTCCCGTCATCTCGGATTCGAGCCTAGTAATAATTCAAATTCATAATTACACTCGAATTTAGGCAAATCAAGTTTTATTTGACTTACGGACACCGTGTGGGACAATATCGAAGGACCATAGTCCATCTGGTTCGACCAACTATGACATTAACTTGATGGACCCGATTTCTCTCTGCGTTTTGGCTGTTAATTTGTCTGGGCATTCATAGAAAGACGGACCACCGGCGAGAGAATGAACAAGAAACAAGACTACAGCACCAATGAACAGGGAGAATTAAGGGAATGGTAGGATTCAGGGAGTGTTCCGGCGATAATAATTGAGCCAAAGAATCTTTCTGGTCGGATTTCTCACAAACACGTGAACCTGTGTCTCGACCAATCAATATCCAGTATGTTCTCGATAAAGCCAGGCTCAAGGATGGATCCATCGATCCTCCTCCTTTCCGGAGTCTGTCGATAGCTACACTTGGAACTGGAATGCACAGTGATCAGGGTTAGCAGTCCTTGTGCAATTGCAACTGGCAGATGAAACAGCCTACATCTTCATAACCATTGGACGAAGGATTTCTTCCTCGCGAAGTGATCATCACGAACTCGCACGATGAGGCATTGGCAAAAGATGGGTAATACTCTCAGCTCCAGCAATTGAGCACAGGCCCAAGTTGCCAAAGCCCAGTTTAGTCTAACCGAATGCGAGCAAGTTGAGGCTACCTTCGAAGGACAATGTGGAAGACATCAATACGTTACGTGTGCTCAAACGTGTCTTATGCCGAGTAATTTCATATGGAGTGAGTTACAGTCGGTATGAAATTAAGAAATTTTGAGCTTTTATTGATTTCTCTTATCCCTACTAGATTGACAATTACTCTTCTATAACTCAAGAAGAGGCTCATGAGTATTATTCTCATACAAGAATATCTTCTATATAGAATAACGGATCTAGAACATTTACTAAAGAGAATGAAACTTATGGTTTATTATAAAGGGGATGACACCTCATAATTTAATAAGATGTAAAAACAAAATAATCAAATTGTATATAAATTTATTAAAAATTTCAAGCTATTAGCATAATTGTCTTCCTGTGCCCTAATTCCATCCCAGCACGAACACTTAAAGCGGAAATGGAAAGGAAAAGGGAAAAACCCAGAACTACATGCAGGGTGGGGTTCAATTCGCACTCATCATTGAGTTCAAAGCATCAATAGACTTGCCCTAGGCCCATGTGGTGTTACCACTTCCCACTTGCACCTGCAATACTAACATACTTATATATGTATATGTATGTTTTTATAAAAATGAAAAAATGGGTAAAAGAAAATTTGTAAAAATCATCCTAATTTGGATTCTGCAGTAGATAGAGAAATACTGATCTCCAGGTTAATCTCAGAGACAGCTTTTGGGGATAAGGACACCGGAGCTCGTTCCTCCTATGTTATGCTGCAAGATGAAGTTGGACTGCTTGTTTTAGCGGTACGTCAGCTTATGTCCTGGAGCCTTATCCCTCTGCAAGGGTTCGCCCTTTGCTGCAGTCGAATATCACGCGTTCTGGGTCGCCGACGTCCCCCGTATGTTCTTGTACGTCACTCGTGATCTTCCACCGAGCTCTGTTCCCAGATGATAACATTCATTTCTATCAGCTGTGACAAGATTTGTATCGCTTGTTATCAA